>AP028435.1:7586016-7949963 GCA_036509395.1 Antheraea yamamai | reverse complement strand
CATGATGAGATAATAAAACGATTTATACATTTTTTAAAATAAACTTTCAGATTATAAATAATTGAAGTATATATTATACTCCAGTTGTAATTCTCGTGACAATCAATAATCTCAAATTAAAAAATAATGCTGTTATATTTTTTTTTCTACTGTTGGGTCATAATTTCTTATGTTTAAAATATTTAGCCGCGAAATTTGAAATATTAACTTGGTGATTTTTATTTTATAATTGTAATATCCCATACCATCTAAGTTATTTATTAATGAACTATAAATATCACATTTTGATTTACTCATTCCAATCGCTATTTTGTTAATCTTAGTCGGCCAATCAGCTTCGGAGCGTTCAGAATTTTCTAGCAATACTTAATAAAAAAAATGACTTGTACTGTTTTGCTTATAATTCAAAACTGATTAACTAACAACATAGGAAATGAGATTTTAATTTTCGAAATTAAGAAACGGACTATTATTTATATTAATTAAATCAATTATTTATTAAAGTAGAGAATGTTAATTTCGATGGTTTAATGAATTCCATGGCAAATAGTATTTGATTTATAATTCTTCATTATCATATACTGTGCGTCCCACACCAAATCGGGCGGTTTGAAAAAAAATCTCAATTTCAGTGACATGTTTTAGTAGTAAGTACCCCTCAAAATAGCGTTCTAGATGAAGTTTTAGATTTTGTTTTTATTATACGTTCAAAATTATCGAATTTTCAAAAAAAAAATGCTTTTATTTAATTTTTTGGACATCACTTTCTTAAAAAATACTCAAATATAATAGATTTCAAATTTTCAAAAATCGAATATAAATAGTAGTTATAGAGAATTCATTTTACCAGACTGGGCTTGAAAATTCGATTTTTTTTTAAAGTTATAAAAATAAAATCTCATAATTTACCTGGAAGGCTATTTTGAGAAAATTACAGAATTGAGGACATAAAAAAATTAAAAGCTCCCGATTTGGAGTGGAATGCCCCCTACATTACAAAGAATTAATATGTCAACTATTTCAGAATGATAATCGTTGATATATAAATACGCATTTTGAGTAAAGTTTAAAGTTATACACAATATTTTCTTTCATGTGACTGCTTACTTTCAGAAATGGTACCTGGCAAGCTAACAGTTTATTAAAACCAGAAGCCCTCTCGTCTTGGGGATTCATTGCAATTGAAGCCGATCCTAGGAGATGCGATTTTGATAATATAATACAATTGGTACGAAACTTCCTTATTTATTTCTTATTTTATATAATCGATTTAGATTTTTTTAAATTGAAAAGTTAATATTTGCGATGGGGCATATAATATAATAATTTGTTTAGCATTTGACTTTAAACTTTGAAGATACATTATATTAGGGTGCTCTTGAGAATCGAATATAGTGCTTGAGATATTAGGTTTATGACAATCCAAGTCTAGATAGGTACCTAATTATGGTAAAAGGTGTTCTGGAGCATTATTTTATACTAGCTGTGCCTGCGACTCTGTCCACGTGGAAGCTAATGTAAAAAAGGACAGTGACTAATAAAATCTTTTGAATGTTAAGTGATCACTGTCGTCCATAGACACTAGCAACACCAGGGGAGTTGCAAGTGCGTCGCCAGCCTCTGTTTGGGGGGGAAGGGGGTAGAGGGAGGGATAAGAGGAAAGGTGGGGAAGTGGTCCTCCGGCACTCTCACTGACTGAACGTAACTTAATAACGCAAGCACTGTTACTACACGTCGGTGTTTCTGTGGGTCGAGTGGTAGTACTGGGAGGGCGAGCCGACCCATTCATGCTGAAATCAGTAATAGCTTCAGCGTGGCTCTATGACCTCAGTAATTGTTCAGTAATCACAGTTGTTATAAGTTTAAATATTATTGTGGTTTATTGTTTGTTACATGTGAGAATATATCGTGTCTACAGATAATGAGCACCGGACGACAGATGGGTATGAATGTGACGCCGCCGGGGATGCACCATTTCAACGTACGCATTGGCGGTCTACGTCCTATACTATTCGACGCACTCGATAAGAACATCAGTTTCCTGTTTATCGTCATCTCAGCGAGGGGAAGGGATTATTACCAGAGGGTAAATTGCACTTAACTATTATATATATATTGAACGTAAAAAGGCTAATTGACTAACATCCAAGTAACTGTCAATACCTCCTCAGTCATTTAGCCCTTCTATTATCGATATTATTTGTACATTCTACTTTCTTGTTATTGATATCTTCTAATATATAAAAGTCCAGTGTTGTGATGTTTGTCCACGATGAAGTCCGAAACTACTTAACCGATCGTTATGAAAGTTGGCATTTATGTATAATTTGGTCCAACTTGAGAGATAGGATAATTTATAATAGATAATTAATAAATATATTACTATATAATAAATATTATATAATAGATAATTTAGGAGATAGGATTAGTGGCCTCAGTATTTTTTAATTTGAAATTAAATGATCGTCAATTTTCATTATTGTTATTAGTTAAAACGACCTTATTGATTTATAGTAGTTGATGTTTGGTAATTGTTAAATTTTATGTGATGCTAAGTGAATTTAGTTAGCGAAGTCCGAAAAAAGTGTCTCACTAAGCCTCTAAATGTTTGTGAGGAATACACGGGACGATATTTAATGGGAAATTTTAAACTTCATGTATTATTGGGTAGTAGCTTTATAGCTATATCAGGAGTAGGTATGCTTTCACCACAAACGATGGTTGTTCTTGGGATTCAAACCTACGTAGCCGGACGTGGTGTAGATGTTCGCAGCCGTCATTTTGCAGTATCATTTCTTTAAAATAAAATTTATCTCCATTATCTAGGTTAAACAGTTAGCTGAACGTGATGTCGGAATATTGACACAGTGCATCAAGGAACAAACTGCATCGAATCGTATGAACCAGCAAACCGTTCGCAACATTCTTTTGAAGGCCAGTATATGTCTCTCGTATATGTTGTTTGAATCTCGTCTAGGATTTGTATGTTAAGACATGGCTAACTGTTTGTATAGTATTTATTTCCTGGTAAAAGATGAAGACGTTATGTTACACAAGCAATTCTTAAAATCGTGATATAAAAAACAACCAATTCTATCAGTGCGCCATCTAGTGGCAAATATTTTTAAACAGTGTATATACTTCCTAGTTAGCATAACATTACTTTAAACTTACCATTTATAAATACAGATTCCATTTTATAGATATTGTTTTTTTATCATTAGGAAAGACTCAGTTTATTGTTATTATACTTTACTTTAGTTACGTGATAAATAAGTAACTACTTAATTTATTTGGTTAATAGACATGGAATTAGCTATTTTAATATCGCTAGAAGATTTTAGAAGTATTTTTTTTGTCACTGCCATATTAGATGATATGTTATGGCCAGTTGTATTTTCAGCTTCCAATGATAACAATAAACGCGACGGAAAGTCGATAAATAATATATCACACTTGCAAAGTTATCTAAAGGTTATAAAAAACTTAAAGTAAATCAAAACCTAATTATGTTATGCTATATATATATACTATGCTATGCTATGTAAATATGTTCATGCTCAAAATGTCAACCTCACCATCTTGGAGTCTGACCCCTCCAAATACGAGCCAATCGGAACAAGCCTAAAAGTTCGTTAATAATAATCTATTGTGAATTAAATAATTAAACGCATATTACGAGACCCCGCACGCATTCTTTTATCTCTAACCGACATATGTAGGCTCAAAAGGCGCAAACATATAACAATGTTGAAAGTAAAATTCAGTTTAATTGAAATAACTTTTACTTCTAGTTGATGGCATATTCCGGTGCAACGTTTTATCTTGTCATCCATAACTTTGACATTGAAAGATGAAATTCTGTAAACTGTAATGTATTCAAATTTGGCTAGTGTGTGTTTATATCACGTACACACGATACCTGTGTTTGTGATGCACGTGATCTATTATGTAATGTGTTATATTTCATCACTTGCTATTTAACTAGGGTTATATTACTAATAATACAGAAAATGTTCCGTTCCTAGTGTTTGAGTGAATATGGTTTAATATACCGGAAGAAAGTTTGAACACTCGTAATATTCAAGGACATGATACTTCATGGTCACATTTAACATATAAAAGAATAATATCAAAACAAATACTAATAAACAACAAAGATAACCTTAGTTAAAGTTTGTTCTAAGACTTTCAAAAGTATGGATATAAACCTAATAAACATAGGTTCAATGACCAGTGTAACAAAACGTGCGAAGAGTGCCCCGGAGTAATATCCCTTCGATAATAATACGGACAAAAGTCCTTCTTTTATTCATACTTTGAAAAATTATCCTTTGTTGGTTGTTCGTTGATCCAACGTTCTTTCACGCTTCACTGAACACGGCCCCATGGGTCACTGACACTCTCAAGCCTCGTGGGCACGTATGGAGTTGAATATAATGTTTGTATTTATCTAGATAATTAGGTCAAATATTAAGCGTCTGTTTATTTTTTTATCGATTTAGCACGAGAATCGAGTACTGAGTATCCTGTAAAAATATTGCGAGCGACTAACCAGTCACGCTGTACCTATAAAGATAGTTAAATTCATGTCTAAGACAACATATTCACTGGAATATGAAATATTCAGTGGCACATTTTTCAACACATGAGTGATATTGCTGTTAATAATTTGTTTGAGGCTTATGTTTAGATAGATGAGCCGAATGCCCTTGTACTATGTGTTCAAAGTGTAAATTATCCTTGTAGGTTAACTCAAAACTGATGGGTATCAATCAGGCGTTGGACGGTCGAAGCATGCCGAAATGCTTAAAAGGCGGTGGGGTAATGGTCGTTGGAGCTGATGTCACACATCCCTCTCCAGATCAGGTAATATAACACATCTTGGATTACCGTAGTAGCCATGTTTTATGCAATTCCAGATTATATGTAATCTTCCAGTAAAATATTGTGGTCTTTACCTCAATCGCAACACAGTGGACAGGTTATTTTGTGACTGTGATTAATTTGATATCATAATAACTTGAAGATCAGTGCTAGCTCTGCTATTTTTTTATTCAAAGTGCTTGGTTGGAAATACGCACTAAATCATGTCATATTCCTACCCAGTTTTCAGTATTTGCCTCAGTTTCAACTTTGTCTCTGATATTAGTTAGATCAATTGATATCTGATGAACACTACACCTGTTCGTCTATATTATATGTTAATAAAAATAAAGTCATAACTAAATTATTAAATTTCTTTGGTATTTTCTAACAATATCATAAAAATGAAATGATTTAGTTCTCTCGGTGTTCCTTACATTTATGATGATACCGTAGAACGAAATAGATTATTACAATTTAACGGTTTTTTGAATACGAGGAGATTGACAAGTTTCATTTAATATTTCGGGAAAACTATTCGTTTATTAAAAATCAGAAAATTATATAAAAAATGCTATATATAAATAATGACACAATATAACTCACATAAAATTTGAAACAAAACTCACGCGTGCTCATACAATACACTCGCATACAGCAGATAGAAACAAAGAAAGAGAGAGAGAGAGTAACTCGCAATATACTATATAACTTTATACAATAACGATTTTTTTTACGTGACGATTTATATAATTCAACTCATGCTGCTAATTGCATTAAGGAACTTAATTCCAAAAAGTAAATTATGAATCTGCGGTTTACGTATATATCCGCAGCTTAACAAATGTGTATTGAAGAAACCTTCGATAAACTTCGGTAAGTGTGCGTAGAAACGCACGTCAGTGTTTGGTCTTGGTTTTGAACTCTTTTGAAGGTCAGAAATTATAACGAGTGATTTAACGGATTTTCCAATAAATTAGTAATGTACACAGTATTTACACAGTATGAACACAAATCACTTATTTTAATTCCTCTAAGTATATCAATACCAATCAGTGCTCGAGTGAAATTCGACTTCTCTTTCATTTTGAGTTTCTTTACTAGATATAAATCTCCCACGGTGATCATTAGTAGGGATCGCATTTAACCACATTTTAAAGGCGAGAACTCTCGATTGTACAGTAATTTAAATAAAGAAGAGACAACATTTTTACAAAACTCTTCGCATGGTATAATACAATTTTGAAGTTTATTTGTAGTAGATTATTTCTGAAATTTTTATTACAGTGAACTTAATCGGTGTTATTACAAAAAAGTTAAATACGTATTGAACCCTGGCTTTAAAAAGGTATCATATTATAGTTAACCGCGGTCGCTGAATGTTCGCCATCTTGCGTTTTTGTCTCGCTTTGGTTACGTTAGGTTAGACTTGTGAATGCGGGCGCCCCCCGAGCCCGCCCCCCCCCCCGCGGCGGGCCCCCCCCCCCCCTCCTGCGCCCTCCGGCCCCACCCCCCGCCCCGGGACGAGACATCCCCCCCACCCAACCCCCCAGGCGGCGCACACACGCAACAGCCGGGAGCAGGGACAGAAAAAGAGCCAGAAGAAGAACAAGAGAAAGGTAAGAAAAAGAAAGCGGCGGCGGAGGCACACCCGCCTCGACCCCCGGAACCACTGGAATGGACAACAGCAGCAAGACGCCACAAGGAGACGCGGGGGACGGCCCGGCAGGAGGAAGCTCGTTGTTCCACCCCCCCTTTTCTCCCCATGCAGCCCGAGGACAATGTCGTGCCAGAGGAGAGTGGACCTCGCCGACTGAATTCCATTCCTAAACCAGGAGACGGCAACCGGAGCCCCAGGTGGAAGTGCCGGGCACAGCAACCTTGAAAAGCCGATCGCCTGGCGAAGATTTAAACACACTGAACCTCGGCAAGGGAGAGCTAGACCAGCCGAAGTGCGCCGACACAGAGCGGCAGATGATCACCACGAGGAGATCGCGGCGGCAGTGCGCCGGGGGCTGCCGGCCAACCATATAAAGGTTGGGGAAACCCGTCGAACCCTGTATGGAGCGGGGACCGTACGGGTCGCTGTCCTATACTCTCCAAACACTGGCACCGGAGACTGAAGCTGGAACGTCCAAGTCGGCTCCTTCCACCCAAAACGGAGAGATGCTTCCGTTGCCTAGAAGAGGCCATATCAGCCAGCGATGCGCCGCAAGCATCGACCGACAACCAATCTACCGCTGTGGTGGAGGGGCCACAAAGCAAAACAATTTCAGCAGTGCCGCACTCATGACTGCAGCGAAGCGAAGCAGCCAGCAAACCAATCGGGAGAGCTTGCCTCCATTCCCAGAAAGGAAGGAAAGCGTGAACAAGAAGGGACGCAGGGACGCGTCCGGAACCAAACGTTCCTACTGCAACTAGGGGGGACATCCAAGGCCGTAGTTGATGGATTTTACGGTATTACAGCGAATATTAACCATTCGCCGCTCACAAGACCTTTGATCCAGCAATGGCGGAGGCATACAAATCCGAATCGCAGACCGAACTATTCCCATCGGGAAATGGCCGGACCAGCGGGCCTGGTGGCATAACCTCGTCAGCCAGCATGGTCTCCCATTATGGCAGTCAACTAGAAACGGGGCATTGTAGCGGTCAATGCAGGGATATAGTACTTGTCGGGGTATACTTCTCGCCAAATAAACGCTAGCAGAATTCGAGGAAACCTGGAGACTAGAAATATTCATCGGGCACTCGCCCTTTCCTATTATCATTCAGGGATAAACTCGAAATCGTCGATGTGGGGACACCAATTACAGACGACGAGGCCGCACTTTACAAGAGTGGATTATTTCCACAGCCTTATCGTGGCCAATCCGGACTTAATACCTCCCGCAAGGCCATTTCGAAAACTATCCAACACCCGACGGGCCGACGGACAAGAGGGAGAGGGCGAAAATGCAGAAACATTATCTGACCACCGACATCTTACGTATCCGCTCTCTTATATCCCCAGACCAACCGGAATCATCGAACACAGAGGGCTGAAACCTTAACCCGGACTCTGGAAGAGCGGTATAGTTGCTGCGGGGCGCCGCAGCCGGCAGACCTGTAGAGGGGGGCAGAGGGAAGGTCCGTGGTGCAAGAAAGGCCGAGCAGCCATGCCCGAAAGACCACCCCCTAACGGGGAACTGGGGACGCAGAACGGGGACGGGCCAATCATTCTGCAGACCCAACAGAGACACCGAGGCGACACCAGACTCGACGAAGCCAGGGGCGCAAATATGAAGCTACCGACGGAAAGAAGGCTTACAACTGGCTATCAAGACTGCCAAAGCCCCAGGAAGGAGCCTAGAGACCTACAGAGACCAGGGGCCGTCCTACCGTGCGGCCAGAAAGACGGGCACAGCTCTCCAGTACCCGTAGCCTCACCGCTTTAGAAGATCAAATCTTTTTCCCGAATAATTCATTCCTCCCCCCAACAAGCGCACTCCTTCTCACAACACGACACCTTGGACGGATCACTAAACCGTGGTGGAACCCCCACCAGACACAGCCCCGGCCGGAGGTATTCCGGGCCGTGCGGGGTACTTGCGCCGAGCCTGGGCGAAGGCTGCGACACTTTTTAGTGCGTGCCTACAACCGGAATATTTCCCACGCAAAAGACTGGCCAATTGGTATTACTAAGGAAGCCAGGCGCCAAGACGCACCGCACTTATCGGCCAATCGTGCTCTGACGAAGCGGGAAGAGTTGGAACGCAAATTTGTGCCGACTTCAAAGCACCTGGCACAGGGCCCGAATCTCTAATGCCAGACGGATTTCGGCAAGGGCGATCAACAATTGATGCAATGTTGCGCATCAAGGCCTTAGCGTTGGAAAATTCCAAAGGCGGAGTACTTCTTCGGTATCGCTAGAATATCGAACGCATAATAGCAACCCTTCAAGTGTATTGAGAGGCATAAACACCACAGGGCCATATTACCTTTCGGATCATTTATCTTATCTCCAAGAAGACCGTCGTGTGTGTCGGCCAAACGGCAGTGCCACCAAAGGAAACACATGTGGTGTCCCGCAAGGACAGTTCTGGCCAACACTTGAAATGGCATCGATGGTGCTCCAGAACTTTGACAGCACTTACTCACTTGCTACGCAATAACGTTGGAATGGCGCGGGGCAGAACGCTACCAAGCAATCCACCTAGAACAGCAAGTGTGGCGCACGTTGTAGAAAGAACCGAATGTTGGGCTTAAAAGTAGCACTGGAAAAACGGAAGCCATATGCTTTCACGGTTCCCGTAGGCCCTTCCTCCTGACGCTCATCTGTAGTCGAGGGAGCCAATTAAATTAGTCCCAAAATCGTTACCTAGGCCTCACGCTAGAAGTAGATGGACGTTCCAAAACACTTTCGTTCCCTAGGTCCAAAGGAACAAGAAGTGCTATGGCGCTAGCAAGACTCTCCCAAATTTGGAGGAGCTGATCGAGCTCCGCGCCCTATATTCGGGAGTAATTCGTTCCATGCGTTGTTGGCCCCGGTGTGCGGTGCCATGAGGGGTGACAATCTCATATACTCAAAAACTTGCAAAAATTATGGCTATCAGGAATGTCGTGGCTACAGGACAGTGTCCTATATGCAGCTTGTTTCTCTCAAGCTCCACCCCTGGACCTATCGCCTACGCCCATACCGCATGCATATGTGGAGAACCGGAGAATCTCTAGGGGACAGGTCCTCTAAGGAGGAAGAACACAGAGGAGACAACTTCAGCACAAGAATCCAGGCCTGAGAAAAATTAGCCTCGCCAAGAGCGTCATCGGACGGTTGAAGCAAACGTCCTTGTTCGAGAGTGGGTCGGCAGGAACACGGCCCGCTAACGTTCCGGCTACACAGGTTCTCAGTGGCCACGGGTGCTTCGGCAGATACCTTGCCAGGTAGTGAACGGGAACCGACACCGGTGTGCCACCATTGTAGTGGCTGCGATGTCGACACGGCGCAGCACGCTCCAAGAGTGTCCAGCGTGGGCAAACTCCCGTGCCGTTCTGTCGCGGCAATGGGAACAGACCTCTCCCTTCTACTTGGTCCAGGCCTGTTAGGAATGAGGCCTCATGAAGCGATGCTCAACTTCTCGAGGTAGAATATCACAAAAGAGGAGGCTGAGAGGCAGCGGGAGAGGGACGTAGCGGCTCCTTTATGCGCCGCCGTCGCGTGGGACGTCGTAGGCGCGGTGGGGGTGACTTCCACCAGAGGCCGCCCTAAGGAACCTCCCAGGTAGGCCACGTAGGGAAGGGGGGGTGTAGGCAGGAGACCTTGGCTTACCTACTTACCAGTAAGTAGGCAAGACCAGGGGAGGTGGGCTTAGGGACAGTGAGGAGGAGGATCGGAGGGAAGGGAGGTAGGGTGGGGGAGGGGGAGCAGGTTCGGTAACCTCTGCTTGCCTACCTACTTAGTGGGTAGGCAAGTCTAGGGGAAGGAGGGCGAGGGCTTGAGACAGGAGGGAGGGTAGAACAAGGGAGGGGAGGGGGAGTTTAGGTTAGCGTAGGCCGGAGGGGACGCGGGGGGCTGAGGCGGAGGAGGAGTAAACCTCGAAAAAAATATTGTGGGGCGACGGCGGAGAGGTATACCTCTCCTCTCCGCCAACCCAGGGGGGCGGGGGCCCTAACTCCCATTCACGGGTGGTGAGCTGGGAGGTAGTCTCGCAACCAGACTCCTCAGCCGGGTGTGGCGTGGGAAACGCCTCCGCCGGGGGGTAGCGGAGCATGCTCGCGCTGTCCCCACACTCCCACAGTCGGCGTAGGGTCGTGGAGTTAGCCGGTTAAAGTCGCCAATGGCACCACCCCTCGTACAGCACAAAGGCTGTGGTCGGTTCAGTTCAGACTCTCCCCCCCTCAGCATATATTTTCTCTCCACGTAAAAAAATAAAAAAGGTTAGACTTGTGAAAAAGGATAACGCGAATTTGCCTCGGGCGAGCATGGTGCTTTTATTAGGAAACTTTTTTAAACCAAGTATTTAATACGTATTTAACTTTTTTGTATTAACACGGAATGTGTTTCATTTCAGTCCAACATTCCTAGCATCGCTGCCGTGACCGCTTCAATCGATACTAAATGTTTTATGTACAACATTGAATTGAGTATTCAGACTCCAAAGGTAAGGTTTATCTCCTATAGTTATAATAAGAATGAAGTGTCTATATGTAATGTCAAAATAACTGCTTTTTACTAAACGGATAAGAAAATATATACGATACTTATAACAAAAAAACATTTTTTTAAATTTTTGTCTGTTTGTTTGTTCCGTAAAATCTCCGATTTACATTTTGATAAGGAGTAAATTGAGCAAAATGGATATTATAAAAAGTGCAGTATTCAAATACAGTGTAAAAATTGTCATGGTAATCAATTTAATTTGATGCGTTACAGCGCCATCTATTGACGATTTATAGCAAAATGGATCGCAAGATAACCTTTTACACGGTAAAACACTTGTGCCGATTTTTATGTTCATCAGTTAAACGTTGTTTGAGTTTATCTATCGTTTTTTTTTTATAAAATATAGTTGTTTTCTATTATTATAATTGTATATAAAAGTTTCTTGGTTGTGTTTAAAGTGAAACTGCTTTTGGGACTGTGAGAATTGGATCTTATAAAACGAAAATGTGTAGCGAAAAAGATATACTCGTATATGTAACTTATATATGGATTTGTAGGTTTTAGACTGTGAGAGAATGAGATGGTATATTCTTAATGTATTCGAAATATATACAAAGAGAGAGAGAGAGTGAGAGACGTTGAAATCTATAGAACACTATTTTTTGATGGATCATAGTGACAAACGTGTACTTTTAAAAATTATTCTGTTTTGTGTGTTATTAACATTGGTAATATATATTAAAATATTACAAAATAATACCGAAAAATAATGTTTACCATTTCCATAGTGTATTCACTTCATACTCTTAAAAATTAATCAGAATACTAAGTTTCATTGCTCCTGCGTGTGAACTGCACACAATTTTTTCTTATACAGGGTGAATGGTTGATCACCGGCAATATTTATAGAGAGTACCAGTATTCGATTCTCGTTCTAAATCAATTAAAAAAAATTGATGCTTAATATTTGACCTAATTATCTAACTATTCTATTGATTGTTTTTTTTTATTTACAGAAAGAAATGATTGTAGAATTCGAAGATATGATGGTGGATCATTTCAACGTATTCAGAAAGCATAACGGGACACTACCGAAAAAGATTTACGTATTTCGTGATGGTGTCTCAGAGGGACAATTCGCTCAGGTAATTTTTGAACTTAAACTTTTTATGGAACGTTGGGGAAACAAATTACGGGCTCTAAATTTTCTAAATCTTCTATATCAGTATGTCCTGTAATGTTTTGATCCTAAATATAGATGGTCTGAAACTTCGTATGGGAGTGGTTTGAAATTCTGACCCGCAACCTTTTTGTTTCACGAAAAATGGTGGGAGTAACACTGTGTCGGTAGTGTTGAAACGACGGGCGCGGTCAGTACTTGGACGAGTGACCGCCTCGGAACACCGCGTCACGTGTTTTCCTGTAATATAAATGTTTCACTTGCATCGTGTTTTCACATAGTTTTTTTTAAATTCTGTATATGCCTTAATCTAAAACCTTTTTTCATTTATATTATTGATTCTTTATATATTATGATTCTTGGCATCCAGTAGTGTCTGGAATCTAATAAATTACAATCAGGTTTTTTTTAAATAAATTATTCAGTTTTTTTTTAATGTACTGTTAACTTTTTTTATATTCCTGTACATGTCTGTACCTAATATCTATTATTACTTTATGTCATTGAATTTTTTTTATTATAATTATGTGACTCCACAGGTAATGGAGAGCGAGTTAACGGCAATACATAAAGCATATCAAAGATTAATGGGCCCTAATGCAAGGCCGGAAATACTATTCTTGCTTGTACAAAAACGACATCATACCAGGTAAATAATCATTTTAATTATGGCACTTGTCTCAATACCTATTAATTTTATATATTTTAAATTGTTATATAATTTTACTAGATTTTCCTTGCGGCTTCGCTCACCTTGATGTAGATTTGATCATTCTGGATGAAAAGATGGAACCTTATGTATCTTATCTGTATTCCTAATAACGTGTATGAAAAATTCCATAATGACCGGTCGTGTAGTTAAGGCGTGAAAACGTAACAAACAAACAAACACACTTTCACATCTATACTAATATTATAAAGAGGTAAAGTTTGTGAGTTGTGAGTTTGTGACGTTGTGACGTTGTAGGGGCTAATCTCAGGAACTACTGGTCCGATTTGAAAAATTCTTCGAGTGTTATATAGCTCATTTATCGAGGAAGGTTATAGGCTATATCACCACGCTCAGACTAATAGGAGCGGAGCACCAATGAAGAATGATTCAAAATCAGGGTTTTTTTTCCTCTTGAGAGCTTCCGCTGCTTGTAAGCGTTAGCTCAAAGTAACTATTCCACGCGAACGAAGTCGCGGGCAGAGGCTAGTTTATAATATTTTTAGTTGCAATTAACTTTAGATTGCAAAAAAAAAAATCAAATTGGTGCAGCGTTTTATTGTTCCCACAAGATGGCGTATTAGATTATAACAACAAAGTTGTTAGAAAAAGTATGAATTGTGATCTGGATTAAAGAATTGACTGGGAGTCTTTGGCGGGATCTTAAATGGGGGTGTAGTGGATTTTATATTCTATTCACAATCTTGTGTTATTTAACTATATATTTTGTGATAATTGGTGGTGTTTCACGTAAAATAGTTTGGTTATTTCGTACAAGTTAAATGGATGAGAAATAATACCACGGATAATGGATACTGACATACTACAAAAACTCCCTGTAAAGTTCTAACAAGACGGCCACCATCTTGTTAGTTCATTGAAATGATCGCAAGAAACTTATATTATTACGTATTCGATAATGGCACAATAATC
This sequence comes from Antheraea yamamai, assembly GCA_036509395.1. NCBI lineage: Eukaryota > Metazoa > Arthropoda > Insecta > Lepidoptera > Saturniidae > Antheraea > Antheraea yamamai. The sequence continues at coordinate 7,936,133 of AP028435.1, read as the reverse complement.
TAGAAGATAGGTTCTCAAAAAAAAAAGAATTGGCTTCTGTAGAATAATCGAGTGTTTTTATTTAAATTACAATAAGTATCGCCGATAGATTGGTTTGTATTCGTACAAACATTAATAAGAAATGTTATATAAAATAACAAGTATAATAAATACTTATCCGAGTGTACATACTAGTGAAACAGCACATAAATAATTAAATATTTATTCTTAACCACTTTCAGTGTTTAATATATATTTCTATTCTCTTACGCCGATCGGTAACGATCAATCATCAATGAATAGCATCGTTGACAACAAGAAAAACAAGATGGCCGACCGCAGTACAAAAATGTACTGTCCACGGAAGTCAAATCATAAACTTTTATTCTATTACATATTACACCAATAAATGATTGAATGCTGATCTTGTCACTAATTTAATTATAAAAAATGTGCGCGTGTAACTGTCACACGCGATTGAAGAAAAACTTCTTTGGCGTTATTTTATTTACTTTATAACAAAGAGTTGCTAATAATATTTCCTGTGTTATTTGAGTTCCGAAATAGCTGATAGATGCCACTACAGATAATGAAGCTTTGATTTAATTTGTTACTTACTTACATTGAAACCAGACAGCAGCACGGACGCGCGCATTTATACATACATAAATTAATTCTATTGTTTTATTATTGTTCAATTTAATATTTTTTATTAATACTTTTTTTCAAAAATTTTTGATAAACTATTTATTGACCCAATCAAAAACATTTAAGAACCGGATGGTACAGAAACTAGACGCCATATTGCCGTAACGGACTTCCGTTGCATTGTCATCCAGTTACCTCCTAGTCGCGCCTAAAGAAGTTTTACTTCAAAATGTATTTAGGGGAAATAAAATAACAAAGTTTACACAAGATATGTTGTAATATGATAATAATTAATAATACTTTTTGCTTTTAGATTTTTCTCGACGTCGAACTTAAAGTATAACGTGGAACCGGGCACCGTGGTCGATAAACATATCGTTCACGCGAAAGAACTCGACTTTTACTTGGTACGTGAACATATTCATCGTTTAATTTCTTATTACTAATATCAGACGTCGTAATTTAACATCGGGTGAGATTTTGATCTACAAGCGTATAGAGTATACATTACATGTCCAGTGCTGAAGTCTTGAGAGAAATATTTACTGTAATTTCTGGAACAGTAGGAAAAATTTGAAAGTCGATAATATAATAACTAATAGGGACGGATGAGCAAAGATAACATGTGACAGAGATGCGAATTTTAAGATGGATGTGTGGTGTAACTAGAATGCATATAAGAATGAGTATATATCAGAGGTAGTTTGAAAATAGCAACAGTGGTCGATAAGTCGAGCATCAGTTAGCATGGTACGGACATGTTATGAGAAGATATGAAAGTCATGTAACTAGACAAGTTTGGAATATAAAGGCGGACGGATATAAGGGCAGGGGATGACCGAGATAGGTATGGATAGATTGTGTGATATGTGTATAAAAGATGTGAATATTGAGATGACATCTGACAGGGGAGAGTGAGTGAGTGAGTGAGTGAGTGAGAGTGGAGGAAACATGTTACCTTACTTAGGTGAGATAAGGTGAGATCAGAAGAATACGAGTCGTTACTTGTCAAAATTAGCTAAATCCAATTGTAATTGTCCATATAACAAGTTTATTTTTTTTTATTACCAGTTTTTGTACACCGACAAGGAAGTAACAAATCTTGCCGCTCATAAGGTTTTTCTTTTTTAGCTTAGGATGGTATTTTTGTCGGGACATAAACTCTTGGGTTCGCGTCACCGACTCGCTAGTGAAGCGTCACCGATATGCTCGTGACGTATTGCGCGGCTTGCGCCAAACTAGCGACGCCTAGTATAGCGGCCTGTGTTCATCTAATGTTTATATTATTTATTGCGCTTGTGCAGCCTATTATATGTTTGATTAATCAATAAACTATATATGTGAAAATCACACGAATGTTAAAATAAATTATGTAATATAACTAATTTACACTATAATTAATTTAAAAATTAAAAAGAGAACACAGTTATTCCATTGTATTGAGTTTTGACTTTTATCGAAAGTCCATATGACAGGCTCGAGTTTTTTTATGATCTACACATATTACATATACAAAATTTGAAGATCTTAAAAAGTAACGTAAAATATTAAGTACGGCTAAAATTGGATTTAGGTTGTTTTGAAATGTAACGACACATATAGAAAGTAACGAACACGCCCCCCCTCGGCAGCGGCTCAATTCTAGGTCAGATTACTGGAGTGGAGCACTCGAGCATGGCGATACACCGATACTGTAAATTTTTAAACACTAGTTGAACAACACAACACATACCACCTCCACATACGAGCACGCATACACACAGGTACACATATGGTGGAAGGGTTTTTACTTTCTTTTCACTTATTTTCGAAATGGGTTAGTTTAGATTAGCCAGATTATTAGAAACGAAATACACGTTTGAATTCACGAGGCTCACATACCGGTACACATGTGTGTCGCAGGAATTCTTATATGTATGAATAGCTAGCTAAGTTCAGCTTAGACAGACTCGCGTTGTTGCATCCAAGGCAACAAGCCCAAGTTTTTTTTTAATCATAGGAGGCAAACGAACAGGCGAGTCACCTGATGTTAAGTGTACACCGCCGTCCATAGACACTAACAACACCAAGGGTGTTGTTAATGCGTTGCCAGCCTGTGTTTGGGGGAGGGGACGAGGAGAGTGGAAGAGAGGTGGGCCTCCAGCACTTTCACTGACCGAACGAAACGCAACGCAATAATGTTACTTCATGGCGGTGTTTCTGTGGGTCGAGTGGTAGTACTGGGGGGGGGCGAGCCGACCCATTCATGCTGAAACCAGTAATAGCTTCAGCGTGGCTCTACCACTTCTAGGTTCGGCCACTCTGACACCCTTCTGCTTGTTGCCAAGCTGCGAAGTGCCTTAAGCGCTCGCCTAAGTCCGGTGAAGCTGTGAAGGCCCGTCAGGAATAGTGAAGAAAAAAAAAACCTGTCTAACCATTATGAATGGTTTATATCGTGTTAGGTATCCCATCAAGCGATAAAGGGTACGGCGCGTCCGACTCGGTACCACGCGGTCTGTAACGACGGGGCCATACCCGACGACGAAGTCGAACAACTCACGTACTATCTCTGCCATTTGTACTCGCGATGTATGAGGGCTGTCTCGTACCCGACTCCGACGTACTACGCTCATCTGGCTTGTTTACGTGCTCGTTCGTTGACTTAGTGAGTATATAAATAAATATATTACAACTATTTGACACTTGAATGCATGATTTTTTGTTTTCTGAATTTTGAGAATAACTTTAAAATTACAACAACAAAAAAAAATATTACCCGCAAAAAATAATGTCAACGTTTTCTTTCACATGTAAAATATTAAATATTTTGTAATATAGATAGACAATTGAAGGAATATGGATTGAAAGGTTAATTATCCTATTAAAGAAAATGATACCGTAATAATATAAATATTGCTAAGAGAGGAAAAGAACAAATCCAAAGTGCACACCACTTTCTTGCGATAGTCGGTTTTGTTACGTACCAATGTTGGTAGATGCTGTGTTTTTAATCTAGAAAAATAAAATGATGTGCGCGCATACTCTAAAAGTAGTGGATATATTTCTATAATTGATTTTTTTCATTAATTTTTAAATCACTTTGCTTTTATTATTTTTTTTTAAATAAAATAAACTGGAGTTGAAAAATAAATTTAAAATTAAATCGTTGCGCCATCTATGAGATACCTATAACAGACGGTCCTACAGTTTTCTGTCAACGTATATTAATTTAAAGAACCATATGTTCGAAATTGATGAAACTTACACTGCGTGCTAGCGTTAGCCCAAAGTAACTATTTCACGCGGAAGAAGTCGCGGGCAGAAGCTAGTTATGTTAATATCGAAGCTTAAATTAATGTATTTCTCTTTTTTTTTTGTAATTTCCAGCGGTGAAAATTTCGATAACCGCGAGTTGGAACTGAGGCCGAAACGTCTGCGTGTACTCGACCGTATGCTGGAGAAGAGCCGAATGTTTTTCGTTTAAATATATATATCATATACTATATTGTCTATTGTATCTTAATGTTTTTATAGCTGTGTCATTTTTCTTCCTCTTTGTCATAGGTCCTATTGTTTGTTACTATTTTTTTTTTATAGTTTGACGATCAGTGTTGCCAACTTTATCCGGATTATGCAGGATTTGTAGTAGTTTTATCGTATTTTTTGAATATCTTTGAATTGAAGTCGGTAATAGCGATGGAAGCTTCTGACTCTCTCCATAATATATCGAATAGAGGCTAGGAGATAAGAGTAATGTTTTTCGAGAATTAGGTGTCGACTAAATAAAAGAATGGGCTAAATATATCATTTTTTTATTAATAACCAAAGCCTCATATATTTGCAAAAATATGCCCAAAACTTTTATTTTTACGTAAATAGTTGCAAATCAGATTGTATTAAACGAATAAAGGCTCTCTTTAATACTCCAAAAAAATCTAATTCTATGCTAATAATATTGCTTTATTCCTCGGAAATATAACAAAACGGATGGGAATGTGAATAAAATTAACATTTAAAAAACGATAATATAAACAGTTTTGTAAAATTCTTATTACTTTATTATTATACTTTAGTTTTTTCTTGCATCTACCTTGACATTTCGTATCAAAGTCTAACGACAACAGTTTATTCTAAAGAGTGTCTGTGTTATTTTAAAATTGGCCCTTAGTCACTATGTTTTTTTTTTCAAATGTATTACCTGAAATTAGAAGTATGGACTTGCAAAATACTCCTCGCTTTTATTAGAAATTAGAGGGACGATCTCTATATGTGTAGTATATTATATAGAGACAATTTAGTTAAGTGCTGTTTCGTTGAATATTACAAATTTAGATTTTTTTATATTGTGATACTTTATTAAATTATAAAAAAAATATTATGAAAAATTTGCAAAGTCGAAAAGATTTTCTAAGCGGTGTTTATTGAGAAATGTATAGCACTTCTTTCAGTAATATTCATTCTCAATATTTCAGAGATTTTAAAGCTTTGTCCTGTAATATTTTATTTATTCGATAGTCCTTTTCCTTGCCCTAATAATTATTCAAATCAAGTGATTTTTTTATAATACATAGTTCGTTTAAAATTAAAACCATAATAAAGGTAAAAGTTAAAAAATAATTAAAACATTATTTTTCATTTAATCATACATATAAACTTAATAATTCAAATCGTTTTCGTTTTTTTTTATTTTATTACACTTATAATTAGAATGACGCTGCTTAGTCCCTGTGGATAAGTTATTTAATAAGGAGTTTATGGTGGCTCTTAAGATGCTTGTGGTCTTTTGTATAATATCGTTATATAACATTTATATTTTTGTTCTACAAAACAAAACGTCCTGTCGACCATTCTAAAATTCGTTTTTTTTTTATATCATAGGAGGTAAACGAACAGGTGGGTCACCTGATGTTAAGTGATCACTACCGTCCATAGACACTTACAACACCAGAGGAGTCTCAAGTGCGTTGCCAGCCTGTGTTCGGGAGAAGGGGGAGTGGAAGGGATGGGATCGGAATATCCAACAACAACAATATTAAGTTAAAAAACAAAAAAAAGTTTACAACCTATTATAATAACTAGTGTTCGCCCAGTGGCCGAATTACTACCACAATTATTATTGAAAATTGTCTCAAAAGAAATAAGAGAAATATTAAAAATAAATCAGAGTTTTAAATGTTCAAAAAAATTCGATCTACATATATACATAAAAATTGTTGTCTGTTGAGTTTTTCACGATACTTAAATCTTGAATGTAACAATTTTGTCATTTTTGGACAACGAAATTAAGGTATGTGTATCTTCGGAGGTAGAGCTAAAAAAACTGTTTTAAAAATTTTGTATTGTAAACTTTTTTTTTCTCGAACTGACTATTCTATTGACCTAGCAAGGTCTAATAACAGTTTCATAGGACTCCGTTTGTAAACACACTAAAGGTACTTAATTGCTTCTTAACAAAAAAAAAGGTAACTGTTTTGTAATCGCATATTTATATACGGAAAAGTGGTCGGGATTCGCCCACAATGACATGTATAAAGTCTCACACGAACCCTTCGGGTTCCGAAATAAGATTTATATCACAAAATGGCGGATGCTATGTTTTTAGCTATTTTTTAGCATGCTAAGATTACATTCGTTTGTATGGAGCTTAAACCATTATGGTTCTCGGGACTGGAAGAGAATTAATATTATCATCTGTATTTTTTTTCTGAATGGTATACTGTATTAAGAAATAAGAATATTGTAAACTGTAGACTAATGCCCGGTTTCCGAGGTATTTTAATTGTAGTTTATCTGTTTAATAGCGTTATTGGTTCGATAACTTGTGAAATTGTGTTTTTCTGAACACACAATCATACCATAAATGTCAGTAAAAGTCAACGGGCCATTTGAAAGTTTATCTTACGGATAACTTTGTTGAGTCAATAAATATTGGTGGTTTAACCGAGTATCTCAGAAACCGGGCATTATGAGCGTAAAGTATTAGGAATACAGACTTATACGATGTTATTACAGAAAAGTTAAATACGTATTTGAATACTTGCTTTAAAATAGTTTCGTATTAAATGCACCGCGCTCGCCCGAGGTAAGTTCGCGTTATCCTTTTTCGCAAGTCTAACCTAACGTAACCAAAGCGAGACAAAAGAACAAGATACCGAACAGTCAGCGACCGCGGTGCATTTAATACGAAACCTTTTTAAAGCAAGTATTCAATACGTATTTAACTTTTATGTAATAACACCGATAAGGTTTTGAACTCATCGATGGGATGACAAAAAATATATTTCCATTTTTTTAACAAAGAAATTGGGTTGACAAACAGTCGAGGAAAAGGAACTGTCTTGTCTCTGATGATAAAATATGTGTCAATTTATTTTTTATCCTTTATTGGTTAGCGTTTCGTTACACTCTCACCTGTTACTAATTGACAATACGATCTAATATGACAGGCTTTGAGTGCAACTGTTGGATTATACGTCTTGTTGGTTCGTAATAGGTGGCGGTCATCTTGGGTTTTGGGACATTGTCTACATATATTAACATAGCTTGTTCTTTTTTTCCTTTTAAACATGTCATTTCATAATTCATTATATTATAAATTCACGTGAAACATGGGAATATTGAAGTGTATATCTCAATAAATAATTTACTATGTTATTCAGTATTTCCCACCTTTTAGGTCTGTTTTGAAATAAATATTTGTATCCTTGTGTTCAATTGTTTTTCTATTTATATTTTTAGTATAAATCCATCAGAGTAAATAAAAATATCTGAGTTCATGTAAGTATACAATTAAAGTTTACCTCATTTTTACATCTTTGATAGCTGTAAGCCATATGGGTAAGATCACGTTAATTGGACCTTCTATTTACCATTTGGTGATAGAATTTAAATATAATTATACTAGCGGGCAAGGCAGACGTTGTCCCGTCCTGATTATAAAAAAATACTGGAGAAATTATATACCAAAACGTTCCTAGTGAATCACTTTATCCACTGGTGAAAACCGCATAAAGATCCGTTCAGTAGTTTTTGAGTTTATCGCGAACAGACAGACGCGGTGGGGGACTTTGTTTTATACTATGTAATGATAATGATGATTATTATGAGGTGGTCACTAAGGATAATTAAACCTAAATTAAAATAAAATTAAATACCCTTTTACTGTTGTTAGTGTCGTTTTTTCTACAAACGTAGAATAAGGTGAAAGATAAAATTTTTGAAAAGATTTTTATCTTGTTACGCCAAAGAAGTATAACTTCTAACGCGTGTACATAAGTACACACATAATTTTTTATTTATTTGTTATAATATTATTAACCAACTTTTAATTTTACAAATTGGATTTTAAATGCCTTCTCGATCCAAAAAAAAAATTCTTTTGTCCTCAACTGCATGAAACATTTAAGTTTATTACTTTACAAGAAAATTTCCTAGCTATTAGTTTTAAGGTTTTATTGTGCACGCAGTACTTTAGCAGTGGTGTGTGTTCAAACAGAGAGAATTTTATTACCTAGATTTTATAAAAATCTTAAAAGTTCAGACTAGTTAAGTTTACTTCCGTATTATACTATTAAAATTAAATATATTGTGAATGTATACTGTAGATTTCAACGGCAAAGGCGAAATCTAAAAAACAAAAAAGGACGCGCTATATCGATACGAAGTTGTACAGAATACTTCAATAGAGATTCCTACGAATAGACAAGTATTGCTTCGTCCTTTATACATATACCAGTAAGGATATGCAGAGCTGGTATATAGATCGTTATATTACATCTAAACAATTATAGACTCACGGTAAGGTTATTACAGTTATCAAGTGGCATATCATAGTAGTATTTATGTACCTATAGGAAAATACGGAGTTAAGCTAATAAAGCTCTTAAGTCAACGTGTAAAGAGCTATGTACAGAATAAAGAGTTACTTTTTGATTCGTGTTGATAGTCACGTAAGCAGTTTGACCACCACTACCTACCACAATAATGACATTAAAAAAATGGCCCTTGCCAAGTTCAAAGTCAACGTACGACGACTTTATGTCATAAATTACAAGTGAGTACTTTGATCTTTTAGGGCAGATAAATATGAGTATATCGGACTATTATAAGTACATATATTTCAATTATAAATCTGGTTTACTAAAAACTATTAAACGATTGGTTTATAAAACGAATTTGTAACTACAAGATTTACTTCATCTTCGCTTACAATTTTTACATTTGTCGTATTGGCACGTTTTTTTATATCATAGGATTGCAAACGAACAGGCGGGTCACCTGAAGTTAAGTGATCACCACCGTCCATTGACACTTGTAACATCAGGAGTTGCAAGTGCGTTGCCAGCCTGTGTTTGGGGGAGAAGGGAGAGGGGACGGGGAAGGGGTAAGGGAAGTGGGCCTTTGGCGCTTTCACTAAGCGAACGAAACGCAACAATGCAAGCACTGTTACTTCACCTTGGTTTTCTATGTGAGGGTGGTACTACCCCGGGCGAGCCGACCCATTCATGCTGAAACCAGTAATAGATTGAGCGTGGCTCTACCACCTACAAGACCGCACATACGTGGTGCTGTATCCCTATCAGCATATTTCCTACTTCCTACAATATCGGATTCTTTAAACGCGGCATTAAGAGGCACGTTAGCAGTTTGGTACAACGGTAACAACCACAGAGTAAAGACCATAAAATATAAACCCTAATATGTGCAAGGAGTTTCGTCAAACTTGACATTGTTTTTGAACAGTGTTGTGTACCTATTTACTACATTACTATTTAAATCTAGTCCGAAATGACTGGAATAGAATTCGTCTATTATTACAAAAAAGTTAATACGTGTTCAACACATACTTAAAAAAGGTCATAAAATGTGGTTCACTTTTGTTTAGACACGTTTTAAATTTTAGTCGAAAACTTGTCTGAGTTGACAGTTCTTATTGTTGTGATTTATTAATTTTCTATTGGCCGACAAAAGATGTTTGGTAATCAATTACGAGTTTCGTGGATGTAATTGATTTGGGTGATGTATATCAATTGAGCAACATATGCATAAACAATAAAAAATAGGCGATTCTATTTTTAATAAATTTTCTTATTTTTATATCAACGTGATCTTGTCAACGTATTAATTGTTATTACCAGATAGGCTTTAAAACACGCAGTGGAGCGTATCAACTAAACATTGTCGATCAGTTATCAAATATAAATAATTAGACATATTAAGATTAACCGGAACTATAAAAACACGAACTACAATTAACGAAGTATTTATTATAATTAATAATAGGAATGCGATACATCCGTGTAGGTGCGATAAATTAAAACAGACAACACTACTTGACCAACGTATGATAATTAACTCCTGGTAATTTATAGATTACGGAAAAAGACAACAAACCTGTCATTAAGATAGAAGTGATCATGTTTATGTATACTCGATCATCGAGTAGGTTGAGAAGTTCCTCGTTGTGAACTATTTATGTTCCTTATAAATAGTATTATCGGTATTTATTGTAAAGTTTTATGACCAATCTTTTTTATTATAGTTGTCATCTGATGAAAATAAATGGCTATGAGAATGTTAATTTACTTCCTTTTTATACGATATTACAGAAATAGACACACACAGAGCAATATTTTTTTTTACAGACGACACATTGAATTGTAAAGTTGAATAATTTATAAGAATGAGTTTATTATTAACGGAATAAGAATGAATATTTTTACACACGCGGTTACAACACGAGGTGTGTTGATTATGAAGATCAAAAAACATCTATGATAATCACGATTTATAAAATTTTACAATAATTTACGAATAACTCATACAATGGGTCAATTCTATGGACGATAGAGTGACACTTAAGCATACAGTCCGAGACATGTATAGTAAGTATATCGAGTCTATAGCAAGTGACGTAGGTATGAACATTTAAATTCTGTGCGCGACAAAATAAATGTTTAATATTAGCATTTTATTACGAATCCAGCACATTATTAATAATAAATCGCCATAAACAGAAAGGGTATTATTATAGTAGAACTTTTTGGGTTTTAATGAAATGTCAAATCAATGTTACTTATTTCTGATGGAAAAATAGGCTAGATTAGATCTACAAGAACTCTGGCTGTAGACAAGGCTGTATAATTATAACATTTTCTAGTTGTGTACAAGAGTAGCTCATAAAAAATAATGCAGCTTGAAGTTCAGTTAGATTGGATATATAAGTGATGGATACCAGAGCTAGAGAAAATAAAATTGCGAAGATACAAAAATAAAATTCTTTGTTTAATCGTGTAACTAATTTAAACTAATAATTTTTTTTGCAAAATTTGAACTCGAATCCTTTCAAGTACAACTGCGACTATAAAAATTTGTTTAAAAATAATTTTCCAAGTAAAACGGGTCATAATCAACATTTGTTAATAAAATTGCATTGACATTGTTTTTAATCTGTGTTATATAAAATTAATTCGCATATGCATTTCATTAGCCTATAGACAAGAAGGCCGATGTGCTAACATATTAGTTCCGATTACTAGGAAGTAAAACAAGGTCTTTAATGTCGCCATCCTTCCTTCCGCTGATACAGTTATTATTTTATTAATACTATGTCTAGTGGACACATAATAATAGTGTACAATTTAGTACAAAAATAACATTTCTAAGATTTTAGTAGATTAATATAATTAAAGAAACCGCTATTGGGTTTATATAATCGACTATTTTTTTATAAAGTTATTGTATATGTATTAATATACATGGTATACAAGTAAAAATATCGCTAGCTACCACCCTCGATTTGAAAATTTCTTGCCAAGCACTTACAGGTTTGTTCCGTCGGCTGCATTTGGGAACCAGTCTCCCTCCCTTATGAACGTGTTTAAAATTTTAAACCACATTGTCATTTAAGGTCGGATGAGATTATGAACAAACACTAATACTTAAAAACTAAAATATACTAAATTATTTCCCAAAACATCAAATAATTATATCGCAATAGAAGTACTTGCTGAACGGCATTGACATTTTGTTAAATTTATATTTCGAAATGTATAGATTATATATTAAAGTAAATGAAGACTAACTTCATTTTAGTAAATAAAAATTCGGTATCTACCTATTGACATTTGCAACTTTTTTATTATAATCGGTAGCAAGTCAATATCGCAAGATTAAAAGGACTAACAATTTGAGTAACCTTTGCATTTTATGACTACCGGTATCATGAAACTCGTGACTCATATTGACTATCTATTAGGTTTAATTTTTAAGAAATCGATAATTCTTGTAATTAAATTACAAGAATTGAACTAAGTGTATTATGAGGGTCTTTTTATGTCATAGGTGGCAAACGAACAGGTGGGTTACCTGATGTTAAGTGATCACCACCGTCTATAGAAGCTAACAACACCAGGGAAGTCGCAAGTGCGTTGCCAGCCTGTGTTAGGGGGGAAGGGTAGAGATATGGGGGAGGAGATTGGAGGGAGAGGGAAGGTGTTACTCCGGCGCTCTCACTGACCGAACGAAACACAACAATGCAAGCACTGTTACTTCATATCGGTGTTTCTGTGGGTCGGGTAGTACTACCCCGGGCGAGCCGACCCATTCATGCTAAAACCAGTAATAGCTTCAGCGTGGCTCTACTACTACAATACCTATTCTTATTTTTTACTATTACACAATACCATAACATGTAACATTGAATTGTTTAAAGCGTCGCACGTCTGATATTTAGTTTTATAAATTGGTTAATACATTCGCAAACGGAAGGTTATGGTTAAAATCCTTGGTTTTTTTCAATCGTAATGGAAGTTGGTGAATAAAGATAAGGTTTGATGTAGGAACATAATAATATCACGTTTTTAAATATTACGTAATCTGTATAAAATTATGTACAAATTTAGTAATTTTTAATGAAGAATATTATCTCGTAGTGAAGTATCGAACAGGCATGCGTTTTATCCAATGTTAAGTGATCACTGCCGTCCAAAAAATAGGTCTATATCCAGCCTTTTTTGTAAAATTCAGTTTTGCATATATTCGGTATCAGAAAAGAAGGTCCAGTTAATATTTTGTCATTTGTATATTTTGTTCAGCTGTGAACTTCTGTTCTCAAATTACATTTAATAAAAAAAAATAGTTACATGTACTTAGTCCAAGGGGCAGGCTTCAGACTTCTTGCCTTGTTTCCGCATTATGTTTAGTTAAATGCGTCCCTTCTCCTTACAGTTGCAATATAGTTAGGTATATTTTTTTATGCTTTGTAGTTTTTACCGTTTGACCACAATGTCATCTGAAATTAAATGACGCCGTGGTCTAAGATGATAAACACGCTAAACCTAGAGGGGGCTGGCTCTCAAATGCAGCTGCTGGAATACACCAACAGGTGCTTGGCAACGGTTTTACTTGTAACTTGGAGGTGGTTGCTAGCCAAGCGTGCTTAGGAAAAGCCCTACCACCATGGTTTCATCACGAATAGTTAACCGACCTCAAAATAAATGCAGTTCTGTCATGACAGGAACAGGAACATCTTGAGAACGGAGCTGAACATCTCGTGTATTATTACGAGATTCCAACCACGTTCTTCGAACTGGAACAGTAGCCACAAATAGATCTGGCAGCAGTACTTACGCAGTTTATACACTTTGTAATTTTATACAGGTTCTACCACTCTTAGTGCTAGTAGATATTATTATATTTCATGTATTATCGACTCCGAGATTGTGGTAAGACATAGTTGAATAGAGTAATGGTATCTTGATCGTGGTGTCTTGATAGATTGATTATTTACGTTTAGGGATCACTGTTCCGATTATTACCAGCCTATAAGATACTCACTGCAGGACCATAGGCGTCTTCCAGAAGGAAGCTATGGGCATGATCATCACGTCAGATCAACGTTCTGGCAATTTTGAACTCTGAGAAATCCATAGTTCTACATTTATCCATATTTCTCTGGTTCGGGTTTCCCCGTCATGTTTTCCATCACCGTCAGCCGATAGTTCTATCAATTTAAATTAGTAAATGTACGCGAACTCCCAAAAATTCGTTGGTGCAGGGCGTCAAATTGATATTGCACCGGTCAAACCACTTAACTACCACGACATTTCCAATACGAACACTAAATATTACAATAGGAAAAATAATTATTCCGCTCATCAATTCTTCTACACGCCAATTGAAAATAAATTGCTTACGGAATCGTGTCCAAATTAGGTAATTTACTCTTACAATATCGGTGACTGAATGTGACTTTTTATGTTTTTCCTGTAAATTTGAATCCCTTTATATATTTGTAGCTTTTGCTCGTGGCTTCGCTCACGTTAATATAGATTTGAACTATCCTTCGGTAACAGTACTTTTCTTACTTTTACTTACTTACAGATGACTGGTACCTACCGTCTTCTTCTCTGTACCCATAGAGTAACAAAGGTGCGAGCATTGAAGTGTAAGCGGTTTCATAATTCCATGTTTGTACCCTTGATAACGTGTTTGCAAATTTTATGATCGGTTAAATAGTTAAGGCGAGAAATCATAACAAAGAAATAAACTCACTTTTGCATTTATAATATTTAGTTGGTTTTCTTATAATATACTAGCGGGCCCGGCAGACGTTGTCCCGCCCTGATTATGAAAAATTCTTGACAAATTATATACTAAAACGTTCCTCATCAATCACTCTATCCATCGGTGAAAACCGCATGACAATCCGTTCGGTAGTTTTTGAGTTTATCGCGAACAGACAGACAGACAGACGCGGTAGGGGACTTTGTTTTATACTATGTAATGATTACAACTTTATATTATTTCCTGTTTCCTGTTCCTTATTGTTTTAATCACAGGAAATATAATCAGCTGATTATTTACGACTTTTTCTTATTTTTTGTTTGCCTTCTGTATCTTATTTATTTTCGATCTTTATTATTTCATTATTAACTAGCTGGTGACAGCGACTTCGTTCTTGTGAAAATTGTTCTGGGGTTTCGTGGAAGCTTTGTGGCTTATTTGTATTCTGTCGATTTTATATCACTTTAATTAAATTTTATCCTAGCGTTGACACGTTTTTTAAGTTTTACAAGTTAAATTATAGCCTAAATAATGCTTAAAGGTTTTCTTTCTACCAATTAAATTAATTAAATCGATTTATATGTTACCGCAGCTTGGCTGGACAGAGGAGCACATGCTAGATTTATCCTATGTATTGAATGAGAACATGAAATATATTAATTTTAATGTTTGAACTCTATTTTTATACGTTTAATATATTGTTTATCTCATATAATGTCAAGTAATGATGTGGCCTGAGATGTTATCAAAACCTAAAGAGGGACTCTCTTTCAAGTGCTGTTACTGAAGTACACTTATATGTATTTGGCTATAGATTTGCAACTCGAGCGTTGTAGCTATCATACTGTATACAGTTTTATTGTGACGTTTTCTTTCACGACAAGCTCAGATTTATTGTCGGATTTGAAACTATGTCGATCCCTACCAATGATTTATCGTAGCATTGAAACATACATCAGAATACATGAATGTAATGTTAGTAGCATTTAACTTTTTTAAATTAATCTCAAATAGGACTGCAACACTAACTGACCCCAGTAAATAATAACTTGTTACTTCTGGGACATTGTTGAAACACTTTGTTATCAAGTATGCGAAACAGTAGTGTTTTTCCCAAAGATTTCTGTAACTTTCTCCTTCAAATCTTGCGCTGTAATTTGGGTTCTTCTATTGTGCAACCTAGGTTGGGTTGGCGTAACTTCTTCTTTCACGTTTCAAGCTGTTACTCGGCTTACTGTTTGACTATCACCTTCTTGCTAATCTCAACCCTCTTTGGGATCTTATTGCTTGTGACTTATTGTCGATAACTAAATTGTTATCGCCTTTAATTGAAATTTTTTGTATTTGAAGCATTCTAAATTTTGAAGTCAATACTATATACAATTATAACAATAAACAAAATATTTTAATTATATTATATAAAATATATTAATAAAAAACTTTAAAAAATTCTCAAAACTAGGAACAAACATTAAAAATGAAATCAAATTGAAAAGAAAAAAAAATCTGATTTTCATAAAAATATTTTTCTAAACTAAGCCAGGATACAATTTTAGCAGAAAATCTAAGACTTGCATGGCTGATAAATAAACATTTATATTCTAGGTAAACCGTCTGCATTGACCCTATTTCTAGTTAAATTCTCAGTGTCAGAAGATGATCTATATTCATTAATATTGAAGTACAAATAATTACCGGCTTCAATAATAACAACCTATAAATGAAAAATCAAATAATTTTATTCGTAGAATATAATTTACAATGAAATTATACGATCACGTAAAGCCACCGTAATACCGAAGTTCGTGCCCATTGTTCCCTTAAATATGCAAACTTATAGAAACCAGTGAACTTGACCCCAATACTTATAGCTGTTAAGTAATACAGTTTTTTTATGCATTTAATTAATAACACCGTATTTATTTGTTATTATTTGTATTTAACATTGTTGAATAATATAATATGCAAGGTGAAGGTGAAGCTTGCGTACTAAGTATGATTGTTTGAAGTTATTGTAATTGTTTGTGGGAATTTAACACTTACTAATTAACATATGTGATTGCTATACATATTTCTAATGACATATGTTTCTTAGCTTATAGTTAATGTTCTCAATATGATTCAGGAATTCAGTGTGATCGCTAGCGAGAGAGCAAAGAGAATAAAATTTCGTTGTTATCTTTGTTAAGTAACGAGATAGGTACCATTCGATGTTGAAATAACACTTGGTCATTTTGATTGTTTAATTATTATATGCATGGTGGACGCTATCTGTGGGCACCAGAGTTCTCAAGAGGGTACGAACCGAGAGCCAAGCTCAAAGGAGTACGACCCTTTTTGCGGAATATTGACGTATGAAAAAAACGATTCAAAATAAACAATTTGTTTCAATACGCGTACAATTAAAAGAGTTGCACAATCGTTGGCTTAATATAGCTGATTATAAATATTTTATGTGTTATGTTTAAATTTTCTACCCTTGTTACTACGGGCTCCAAACTGGTTACTTGTGCCTCTTTGCTAAGACTTTGAAAAGCAAATAAGCGATGATCAAAAGAGTTCAAACCAATGCTAAGTTGGCAAGTAGCTCAACATCTTGGAGGGGTCACGTAACAATTTTAGTACGCTCATTATTACGATAAAATATTAGTTAAAAAATGGTAAGAAATATAAGCGATACAAGCTATTTCACCCGGGAAGCTGGCAAAATTAAAGCCAGCATTTGTTAGCGTTCGTTATATCGTTTGACAAGATATAGTCAGAGATCCCAGTGTGATTAGACACAATTTATTTTTAGGTATACTATACCTAACGTTTTGAGTAGTGTTTTATGTACTTTGAACGCTTGCGTACTCAGAGAGTTGAGTCTGTGACAAATGTACAACTACCAGATGAGAGAAATTACTAAAAAGAGCTAATGTGCTTAAATGTAAATGGCTGATTTTTATATATGTTTTGTGATATATCACTCTGAAGTAGTTTCCACTATCGCTAGACACTTTCCGCTAACCACAACTTCTCCCAGACGCCTTTAAGCGCAAAGAAAAATGAATGAACTTCACTGTATTTAAATGCTTGATTTTTAAGTAAAGTAGTTTTTATATTTAGACACCTATCGCACCTCCTACCTGTACATTTGTCACAGACTCAACTCTGTGAGTGCGCAACCGTTCTAAGTACATGAAACTACTTAGAACGTAAGGTTTCATATATTTACAAATAAGTTGTGTCCAATCACTTTGGGATCTCGGACTAATAAATCTATATATAGGGTTAATCTCTATAAATAAAATGATAGATGTATGTCGTTGTGCGCGCATCTCTAATTTTACTTCTTAGACGTTTGATTCTTATTTAAATAATTAGCACGAAATCTCCATTGAATATAAATTTAGTAGTTTTAAGAAACTACGATTTTTTAAGCATTATGTGTGTTCAACGATGTATGTTGTTTTATTGCCGCAGAAAAATTAAATAAACCGTTTGGTATTTATAATTTTTGTTTATACTTAACATATATTGTTGAGATAATGAACAACGCATACAAAGTCGCGGGTATAAGCTAGTAATAAATACTAGTGAATGTCATCTATACCTATATAATGATATTACATTGTAGCTCTGAAAATCACTAATACCTTTCTCATTTCCAAACATTAAGAATCCCTTACCTAGTTACAATATAACTATAAAATAATATATAGCTGACAATAAATTCCGTGAAAATAATTTGATATCGTTTCGTTTACTTAAATGTCCGTTTGCAACACAGCGTATAAAAAATAGACCTTGATACAACGGGAACACTTTCAACTAATAGTTAACTGGTTAAGTTCGAAACTGTTGGAGCATTCGTGAAATTAGAATCATGGACGCTCATTGTTTAGATTATCTAACAAAGAATAAAGGAAGAGAAAATTATAACGCCTGTTATTCTTGACATAAACAAGTCAACTTGTTAATAAAACTTCTTTTTTTATGAATTTCATATTTTATTTTGGATACCTTTTATACATTATCTATTGTTGCATTAACATTATTTTTAACTCTCAATATTGTGTTAAATTTAGTGAAGTTACACAAGCTACAATTTTAAATTTCCTTTCCAACTTTGAAAGTATTTTCTCTTATTTTAATCACTATTCATAACTTTTGAAATGACGCGAGTATCATTCACATCTCAACGGTAAGAATTCGTTTTTAGATTGGAGTTTCTTTTACAATAAAAATTATAATTATGTTGTTTGCAGCGGCGAAGGATTGGTATGACTCGGGTGAACACTGGTGATTATTTTATAAACACCCCATTTTATTTATATATGTTGGTGTGTGTCCAACAAGTTACGCTGTGTGAAATAAAAGTAATAAGTGGTACATTTTGAAATTAAGAAGAATGCCATCGCTGTGTACATAATTGCCACAATATTTTGATTGAGTTATATGATCGGAATTGGTTATAAAGTGTTGCATTAGTTTACCGTTGCCTACTATTGTACGTGATAGCATTTCGAGCATACGAACAATGTATTTAGTATGCAATGTACTTTCGTGACTAATATTAATTGGTCATGTCATTTAGAAAGGTGTGAGATCAGCGATTCAGATTTTAATTAATTGAGTAAGTAATTATGCTTCCGTGGTATGGTGTTTCGATACCGAGTCAATCGTAGAGGTGGTAGAGCCACGCTGAAGCTATTACTGGTTTCATTATGAATGGGTCGGCTCGTTCGGGGTAGTACCACCCTCTCGCAAAAAAACGACGTGAAGTAACTAACAGTGCTTGCATTGTTGCGTTTCGTTCGGTCAGTGAGAGCGCCGGATAACCCACCTCCCCTCCCCTCGCCTCTTCCGCGCTCCCCTTCCTCAAAACACTGGGTGGCAACGCGCTTGCGACTTTTCTGGTGTTGCAAGCGTTTATGGACGGTGGTGATCACTTAAAATCAGGTGACCCACATGTTGAAAAAAAAGGATTCAAATTCTCCAAATGGGTGGAGTTTTTGGCGAAGTGAAAACATAGCTTCGTGGTAGAGTTTGTTTAATAGTTTCTAGCTGATATCATTGAATTAAAAATTGCTCACCAAACACTTAGAGATGTGTTCTGGTAGCTGCACATGAGAACCAGTATTCCTCTAGGTGTATCGTGTTTCCATCTCAGTTTCAATCGTCAATTAATCAAATGAAACTATGGCTAAATATTAGAACGTACGGAGTATTAAAAAATATATATTTCCTCCCTTTATTTTCAGGCCAATATAAATTTCAATATTTGTAAATAGGATTGATAATTATTACAACCAAAAGATTATTATAAACATCAGGTTTTAGGTTTTTTATAATAGATTTTTTTAAGCTAAGCATATTGTATTTTTTCATCAATCATAAGAATTGGACAATAGATTTTTGTAAAGTATAATTACTGGGAAGAAAAACTATAGAAGAGACTTTTTTGTTTAAGAACAGATGGAGCATCATGAAAGGTTTATCTGTTCATTGAACCATGGATGGGACAATTAGGTCATTGTCAGTATATTTCAAGTTCAATGCTCTACAACGGCTTTGAACATTTGTCGTGGGATATGAATCAACTAATGTATTAATGCTACTCATATATATTTAGTAAGTTATTGTTTGTGTAAAGAATATCATTTTTGTGACTGATTAAGAATAAATTATGAATAGAATAAGCACTATTTAGTTCTTGTTTTTTTTTTTAGCACGATAGTGACACCACTGTATGATAATCCAGGCAGCTACATGCCATGCCGCCATGCTTTACTACTGGATACGTACTTAAGCCAGCCACTATGACGGTTATTACACATTACGTATGGTGACTGCAATTAAGTACAGTCCGCGCCAATCTTTTTGACCGCACTGAATATGGGCGTAGGTTGCAGCTTGCGCATAATATCATCAAAAGCTGAATACAAAACGAAGTTAAAATCTAATAGGAATCTAAAATTGGGGTTTATTTATCCTTCAGTTAACTCCATGTTATACATATTTATACCTACATTTGTGTTCTGCGCAGCCATATTAACAGTGGCCAAAAAGCTTAGCGCGAACTCTAGGACACGAATGCCATATATCAACACTCGGTAATTGTTTGTGAAATAGAACTGGACACACAGACAATCTATTCAATTCCTTTTCCAAATAAAATATGTAATAAGTTACAAGATTACGAAGAACATTTGTACATAACTATTTTCTTTTTAATAAGCTGTTTTCAAGGTTGAGAATATTTATAGTTTTTTATGTAATTTT
Organism: Antheraea yamamai; assembly: GCA_036509395.1. Classification (NCBI taxonomy): domain Eukaryota; kingdom Metazoa; phylum Arthropoda; class Insecta; order Lepidoptera; family Saturniidae; genus Antheraea; species Antheraea yamamai. The sequence continues at coordinate 7,915,694 of AP028435.1, read as the reverse complement.
TAATACTAATTGATATTTAGATGATATTTGATACAAAAAAAAGAAAGCGATAGAAATCGATGCTATCTATATACAAATGGGTAATTTTTGTTTCTGCGAAAATTGGTGTTCAATTTTTGAACAAGAAATTGGAAAAGGTGTAATGAATTTGATAACTAAATTACTATACGTTACATATATAGCCTATGCAATGTTAATTATCTCCGCAGTACATTAAAGTTATTACTCACTAATTATTCACTTAAATATTGAGGTCTACATGATTTTGAATTTATCGTTAATTTATCACGATATAGTTAGCAAATGTAATTAAAATGTAATAAGCATGATCGAATGAATTTCAACAAAAAAATGCACAAAGAAGGATTTTTAAAAGTCCCACTCACTGACATTGCCCTGTATCGGAACGGCGGGGCATTCACCTTCGAATCCAGTCACATACGGAAGCGCCGAATTCGGACACACGGGTCCACTAACTGACTTCATTATTAAATTTCAACATAAAACAAGGGCAAGTTCAGTTACCATGTTGAGCAGCGAAAGTGGGCAATTATCGTAACCATCTGCACATTGGTTTAGCATTAAATGGTCACTTTTTCATACTTGAGTACAATTTTACCTGTTATAAAAAGACTGGTATACAATCTTGAACTAAAAAAGGACTGGAGTCATTATCGGAACACATCTATAGACGTTTGGCAACAGATTTTTCACTAATACTAGCAAGGCGGGTTTTATGAAAAGATATACCAACATGTTACATTGAAACAATTTTTTTCCTAACCGAAAGCTGGCCGGAGCATTTGATGTTTAATGATTGTTATTAATAAATATATTTTTTTAATAATTGTCTCACAACCTCTTGTTACTCGCCTCAAGGTATACATACAAATAAGGAACCAGTTGTGTGTCCGTTTATTATAATATGTGTGGTAATAAATATTTATCAGGTTTTATATTTTCCGTAAACTCTATAAATAGTAAAATACACTAAACTGTAAATAAGTAGTGTAGAAAAACATTTATATTATTAAATTTAAATGTTTTTGAATGATCACTATAACTTGTTTAGCATTGTTTTTTGTCGTTGCATATAAGAATATATATGTTAACCCACCTCCTTTCCCCCTTTCCCTTCCCCTTTCCCCTTTCCCTACCCTCCCCCATACATAGGCTGGCAACACACTTGCGACTCCCCTGGTGTTGCTAGTGTCTATGGACGGTGGTGACCACTTAACATCAGGTGACCCACCTGTGCGTTTACCTCCTTTCGACATAAAAAAATATTATATTTGAACAGGTTATTAAAAATTAGGTACTTACGTATATATTAGAAGAGAGGATGGGTTAGTGATTGGCGTGTTCGGACACTGTGTCGATCGACGTAGGTTCGAAATCTTGCATATGAACTGGAATTTTCAATGTAGGATAACATCGCGATGAAGCCCTAACATGTTGGTAGGACTTTCCCTGCCTCACTAGCTACCACCCACCCTCAAGTAAAAAAACTATTGCCAAGCACCTACAGTTGTGTTTGTAGCTCCATTTGAGATCCAGTCCTTTGTCTACGCTTAGCGTGTTTACCATGTTAGGTCACATTATTATTTAACATCAGGTGACATTGTGGTCAAACGCTAAAACCTATACGGTGTTGTTACAAAAAAGGTTAAATACGTATTGAATACTTGCTTTAAAAAGGTTTCGCATTAAATGCCGAGATAAGTTCGCGTTATCCTTTTTCGCAAGTCTAACCTAACGTCACCAAAGCGAGACAAAAGAGCAAGATGGCGAACATTCTGCGACCGCGGTGCATTTCATTCGAAACCATTTTAAAGCGAGTATTCAATACGTATTTAACTTTTTTGTAATAACACCGATAAAGTATTAAAAAAAAACATTACCTATATTATTTTTTCTTAGTCATATGATTTGTTAGTTTTAATAAAATAATTGATAATAGTATTTATATACGCAAATAACATTAATATTATACAAGAAAAAAAAGGTGTGTGTGTACTTATGTACACACGCTAGAAGTTACACTTCTTTGGCGTAAAAAGATAAAAATCTTTTCAAAAATTTTTTCTTTCGCCTTATTCTGACTTTGTAGAAAAAACGACACTAACAATAGAAAAAATGTATTTAATATATTGAAAGTTTTAATACAAAGAAATAGAAACAACAAATACAAAGAAACAAAATGTTGACTATAGCTAACTTCAGGGTTTCGGTATTTCGTGACGGTGTGCGCGCGCATCGTAAAAATTTACTCCCGTCATTTTTCCGTAACGCGCCAAAAGAAGTATAACTTCAAAAACAGCCAATATAATATAAAATATTAATATATTTAATATCCACTCAAGAAGACGTATATCATATTTGTATACTGATTAATGTCAGAAGCAATTTATCTATATCGTTACTAAAATATACATACGAATGTGAGTGTTTGATTGTTACGTCTTCATGCTTCAAATACTGAATTGATTATCATGAAATTTTGGATAAACGTTCTCAGGGGTACAAAGAAGAATGTATCCCGAAAAAGAGTACTGTTCCCGAAGGATAGTCAAATATAATACATATAATGCGGGTGAAATCGCGAGCAAAAGCTAATGATGGCTGTAACCATTTATTTTGTCATCGATCAATTTAATTTATTTGATCAATTTTAAAATTTTATCTTTACGTATATATATGCCCAAGTTAAATAGTATTAGACAAGTTATCGAGTAACCGAGTTACCTACCAACATGGCATTGCTTGAACTATAATATAATACCAATAATTTCTCGACATTGTAATACCGTTTATGATCACAATAAGGTCGCGTTTATATTTTACATTTAAAATGTGGACAACAATGTTTTATTTATGTAGGTTAATTATTTTACCTATTTGTTAATAAATATTCACAATCACGGAAAAATGGATGTATTTATACTAGCTGTTGCCCGCGATTTAGCTTACATTTTTGTTTGATCTACTTTTTGAGAACAGAACATATTTCGGTATGAATGATACCTTTCGTGTCTTTTTCGGTAGCTTTCTTCTGTGTTTCATGATGAGAGATTCAGTAGTCACGGCTTGAAAGCATAACAAACAAACAAACCTACATTCATAATATTAATTAATTATGTACTCGTATATTATTCGCGTACAAGCAAGAACAGTGATGCCATTGTTTTTATTATGGATTGTCATTATTTAAATAACTTATGATTTTATGGATGTCAGGGATTTAATAGGTGGTAGAGCCACGCTGTAGCTAGTAATGGTTTCAGCATAAATAGGTCGGCTCGCCCCCTGTACTACCACGCTCTCAAAGAAAACCGACGTGGAGTAATAGTGCTTGCATTGTTGTGTTTCGTTCGGTCAATGAGAGCGCCGGAGGCCCCTTCTCCTTTCCCCCTTCCCTTTACCTTCCCCTTCCCCTCCCCCATACACAGACTGGCAACGCACTTGCGACTCCCTTGGTGTTGCTAGTGTCTATGGACGGTGGTGATCACTTAATATCAGGTGACCCACCTGTTCGTTTGCCTCCTTTACATAAAAAAAATCATGTATATTTCTAATTTATTTATAACTAACAATAGCCCGCGACTTCGTCTGTGTTTGTATCTTTATAAAGGTTGCTATAAACGCGGAACCCTATTTATTCCTATTTATATAAATAAAAGTAGTCTAATTTACTCTTTATAACATCAGCTATCTACCAGTGAAAATCCCGTCAAAATCGGTCCAACCGTTTCGGATAGTAGCCGGAACAAACAGAATATCTCACGAGATCGTTTTTTTTATCGTTATAAATACAGTTGTATCTATTTAGTAAACAGCTGTTATTCTGACATTATAAACATACACTTCAATTTTATTTATTTGTATATACTGATAACTGCCTCATATATTTTCTGATTACAAATAACGTCTCTATAACCTTCAGAGAACATGTACATTACAACTTTTGCTACTTTAACACTCCTATTATGAGATTGCCGAACTCTAATATCATTTGACCTATCATTGTGGAAGATGATATACCTAAGTGTGTTTTCATTACGAATCTTCTATCTATTCTACTATAACTTATTTTTAGATAGTGTTATGCTATATTCTATTACTAGATAGATGTTGTACATTATAGAGATGCTTTTTCAAAAACATTTGTAAGTACGACACGCACGCCATTTACTGTAAAATGTAACGTGTACATTAGAAATGTAAATAATAACAGTGTATCGAATGAAATGGGATTTAACATCAGCAACATGCCTGGAACTTTAACCTACAAAATATCACCCTCAGTGCTTACTTAGACTATATAAGAAAGTAATTAAAAGTTTTAAACTATACATTATTGAACGATATGTGTTAATTTTTTTATTATATAGATCTAATATACCCGTATTGTCGATATAATTAAGTTAGTCTTATACTTTGCTATAATCACTGAGTTATGTTGACGCTAGCGCGGTGAATAAATCAAAATGGCCGCCAAATTTACCATAAAGATAATATAATTTTAATTACATACAAACATATGACTTTCAATTATGTATATTTATTCTTGAAGTCCAGTAAAACACACGTCTCACTCGCTTGTTTACAATAAACAACATATTTTTAATAAATTTCACATGGACGAATGCACGGGTAACAGTTCAACGAATAAAATAGAATATGTCAACCACTATAATTTCGCATATCTGCCAGTAAAATTCCCGTTAACATAGGTCCAGCCGTTTCGGACATAACCCGGAACAAACAAACAAAATATAAAATACCAACAGTATTAAAAAAAAAAATTTGGTCCTTGTAGCCAAATCCAATCACCAAAAAGTAGTTATTTTAATTTCAGATACACACACTTTATTTTTATAATACGTAATATATTACAAATAAAAAATTGGAAACAAAACAAACGTAGAATAAACATGTTGAATAGAAACACAAAATAAACTTTAAAAATGTATGCGATAGAAAGTTACCACGTTACCATGGCAACGTGTATAATACTAACGCTAACACGCAGCGAAAGCAATCAAAGCGAAAAAAATGCCCGATTTTGAAATTTTCTTCATTGGCGCTCCACTCCTATTAGTCTTAGCATGATGATATATAGCCTAAAGCCTTCCTCGGTAAATGAGCTATCAAAAACCGAAAGATTTTTTCAAATCGGACCAGTAGTTCTTGATATTAGCGCGTTCAACCAAACAAACAAACTCTTCAGCTTTATATATTAGTATAGATTATTCAGAGCGGACTAAATTTCAGGGAACTGTTATTTTCTTTATACTAACTGCCCGCTTTGGCTTCTAACGAGTCTACTGACGAAAATAAGATGAAATCTTCCTTTAGAGTGTAATGAAATAAAGTAAAGAAATAATTACTGCATAATAAAAATGCGTAGAGTTGAGGGCGAAGCTGTATAATATGTTGTTTTAAGTAGTATTACAATTTAGAAATACATATAATAGGCTCATCAAATAGTCTTTTTAAGTTTCGGGATTTCAACTTTCTAACATTTACCAATATTGCGATTTAATATCAGTATAGTATTTTTGACGATTTATTATAGGTATATATTGTCGTTTTATTTGAACACTAACTTCACTGTCTGTATCTGGTTATGACATTGACAGAGACCTTAAATCGTTTTTGTATCGTTTAAGGCCGTATTTTTATTTATTCAATAACCTATTTTTTTAATGGTTTTTTATTGTTTGTTTTGCAATTCAACGCTGAAGGAAATTTGTTCCTACCGATCTATACTAATATTATAAAGTTGGATGGTTTGTTTGTTTGGTTGAACGCTCTAGTCTCAGGAACTACTGGTTCGATTTGAAAAAATATTTCAGTGTTAGATAGGTCATTTATCGAGGAAGGCTATAGGCTATATATCATCTCGCTAAGACCAATAGGAGCAGAGCACCAATGAAGAATGTTTTAAAATCGGGTGTTTTTGTTCCTTTTAAGAGCTTTCGTTGCGTGTTAGTGTTAGCCCAAAATAACTATTCCACGCGGACGAAGTACTAGCAAAAGCTAGTATGATATAATGTTAATCTTGTAATTTTATATTAAGCGATTAATAAAAAGTAAGAGATATAGTTCATTGTGTAAAGAGTACGTCTTTGATATTCACGGTTGTAATCTTGAATTATCTGATGTTACGGCATGTCTTTGCATGCACGAAGTGCATAGTAAAATAACATTGTAACGCCTGAACGGAATTGGCCCTCGATATTTTTTGCCTTTTATTTATTCGAGCAAAATAAACCTTTCGATATAGTTGTTGTTTCTATATGTAGTGTGACCGAAAATTGTATTTGGTAAAGTTAGCATTTGAATAGGGGTTATATGTTCTGGCTGGTTAGGCAAACTTTGTTGTGTTTATCCTACGTTTAATACAAGAATTAGTCTGGCTTGGACCATATATATAATTTTATTGTTGAATGCTTACATTTGTTAAGTGTGTGAAAATATCATCTTGAACAATAATTGTTATAGAGTTCCTTATTATGAAAATTAAAAAAAAAATACAATGAATCTTAAATGTAACTTATTATCTTGTAATATTATTTCTCGAAATTGTTTACTGTTTACATTACAGACTAGTAGATTCCCGTCCGCTTCATTGGGAGTTAAAAATAGCAAAGGGTTATTGACTCCAAAAGAATAAGTAGCTTATAATTTTTGTTCTATTTACGACAAATTCATTATCGAATGGTCATAGTCCTATGCACATACATTCGGGTCTGTTGACGTGATTGTGCTTCAAAGAAAACTGTATTTTCATTATTTATTTATTGTAAAGTTAGTTATATATAGATACTATAAACACACAAACCATACCAATTTTTATAACAATCGTTTAACCTTACAGAATAAGTAGGTTTAGCTGGTGGTAGAGCCACGCTTAAGCTATTGCTGGTTTCAGCATGAATTGGCCGGCTCGTCCGGGGTAGTACCACTCTCTCACAGAAAATCGACGTGAAGTAACAGTGCTTGCATGCATTGTTCCGTTTCGTTCGGTCAGTAAGAGCGCCAAAGGCCCACCTCCCTTTCCCCTCCCCTTCCTGTTCCCCCCAAACACAGTCTGGCAACGCACTTGCGACTCCTCTGGTGTTGCTAATGTCTATGAATGGTGGTGACCACTTAACATCAGGTGATCCTGTTCGTTTGCCATCTATGACATAAAAAAAGGCATATTTTTTACATAGAAACATACGAAAATGTCCTCCTTTTAAAGGTGATTGCTCAAATATTCACTTTTGTATATAGATTACACAATGCATTTTAATATGTTAATTAATGTATTGTAGTGCAATAAATAAAGAAGTAATGTGTGTAACGCCTATTTTAAAATAATTAAATTTTCAGACCAATAAAATATAGTATTAATTTTAAAATTTATTTATATAGAGCCTTGTGGAATCTGCATTTGGAGCTTTACTGTTTTTTTGTGTAGCCGCTTGAAAGGGATGTTGATTTAGGGGTATTGTTGTGGTATAAGTTGTGGTGGGCTAGTGGTTAGACCGGTAAAATATCATTCCTATGTCCGCAAGTTCGAACCCGGGCATGTACTAACGAATTTCTCGGATTTCGAGTACATTTTCTAATTAAAATTGTTAACACTGTCGGCTGACGGTGAAGCATCATGACGAAACGTGAACCTGACGAAAATTTTTGTAGTACTACTGTATGTGAGAAAATAAAGAACTGTGGATTTCTCAGTTTGAAATCGCCAATACGTTATGGGCTGGCGTGATGATTATGGTGAGACCTTCCCGCGTGAAAAAGCCTATGACCCTGCAATGGGTCTCTTACAGGTTGATGATGATTATTAATAGTGTTATTATGTGTGTGAGTGTACTTTGTACCTGTTGCCTTTGAAAAGTACCTAAGACTAAGTGCTAAGGGCTTGACTTGACGTATCAAGTTAAAAATCCGACAAGATTGGACGGTTTACCTATTTTTAAAGCTTAGTTCTGGTTATGTTCCTTCAGGTATGTTTTCTTATATATTGTATTTGAGTGTTAAACCACAATCTCGCCTGATTTTAAAGACGATGTGATCTAAAATGATAAGCATGTTAAACGTAGAGGCGAATGACTTTGAAGTGCAGCTGCCGGTACACACTTATTGGCATTTGGCTACAGAATTTGAACTTGAGAGTGATAGCTAGCCAGACTGGCTTAGGGATTGCCATACTATAAATCATAGTTGCATCACGATGTTTTTTTTCACCGACAGGTCCAGCTCATTCGCAAGGATTCGAAATTTTACCTAAAACAGAATTTTTAATATGAGAAAAAAATATATTGACGAGAAAAAATTGTTTGATCTTTGTTTATAGCAGGGTCAAACACCTCATTCAGTACGTTTGTCTATCATCACATTAACGTAAAGTTAAAAGACGTAATAATAACAGCGGGTTAAAGAACTCATTACTGAATTGAATAGTTCTGCGGTTGAAAGAAATATTATTTTGACAGTATTGTAATGAAGCTATTGTTGGTAAAAAAAATGTTGTTTAGATTGTATTTATTTTAATAATACTTGTAAAGAATATAAAAAATGTTTCCTTTTTTAGCATTACAATAAATGCACCAGTAAATTTGGTTTTTTATGTTTTAATTTCAAATTAAATGTTGAGTTTTTATTGTTATTATGGACGGGACGACGTTCGGCTTAATTTAAATCTAATATTGTTTTAGTAGGTATTATATATTAGGTCTTTACCTATGAAATTGCCGTTTTGTATGAAAAATTTAAACGAATTTTCTTCATGTATTTTTTATTTGTATTAATCGAAGTAATCACCCATGCAATCAATGCATCTTTGCCAACGCAGTGGGAGTTTATTGATGCCCTTCTTAAAGAAATCAGCTGGACGGGAGGCAACAAATTCTTCAAAGGCATTTTGTACTGCCTCTCGGGTATTGAATTTTTTTCCCGCCAAGGAGTTATCCAAATTCTGGAAAAAGTAGTAGTCTGTAGGTGCAAGGTCTGGTGAGTAGGGCGGGTGACGGAGAACTTCCAACCCCAGTTCTTGCAACTTGGAGACCGTCTGCTGTGCAGTATGAGGTCGCGCGTTGTCGTGTAGGAGCAGCGGAGACGAGCGATTGACCAATGCTGGTTGGAGATGTGCCAGCTTCTCCATCATTGTGTTCAGTTTTTCACAGTACACATCTGCAGTAATGCTCACCCCGTTTAGTAAGAAGCTGTGATGAATCACACCGGCGCTAGACCACCAAACAGTGACCATCACTTTTCTAGGGGTAAGTTTTCGTTTAGGGCATTGTTTCGGTGCTGAACCAGGACCCAACCAACTTGCTGAGCAATTGCGGTTATCAAACAGAATCCATTTTTCATTGCAGGTAACAATGCGGTTCAAAATTCCTTCATTTGTGTGTCTGTTGAGCAGTGCAAGGCACGTCTCGACGCGTACTTCGCGCTGGCGATCATTGAGTTCGTGGGGCACCCATTTGTCAAGCTTTTTTACCTTGCCAATTTGACGCAAATGGACCAATATTGTTTTGACGCTAACGTTGAAAGCTGCTGCTAATTCAGCCGTAGATTGTGTATCATCAGCTTCCACAATCGCCTTTAATTCGTCATTGTCGACCAAAGTCTTCGGACGACCGCGAGGTTCATTTTTCAAGTCGAAATTCCCAGAACGGAAGCGAGCAAACCAATAACAGATGGGGTGCGTTGGTTTGTAGTGTTAGCTCCGTAAACGTCGTTGATGTTGCGTGCCGCTTGTGCCGCGTTGCTGCCACGACGGTACTCATATTCCATAATTACTCGAATTTTTAACGTATCCATGATGACAAAAAAGATTGAAATGCGATGAAAATGTAACACTAATCAATAAACAAATGACTACTTTTGGAAAAAGAATTCCATGTTTTTAAAATAAAATTAATGTGAAATTAGAATTCTTAGCCAAACAAAAAATATTTAGATTTGAAATGACCAGTACTGCAGAACGGCAATTTCATAGGTAAAAACCTATTATTATTAAGGGATGCTGTCATCAAGTTACCCAAAAAGGAAACAAGGTACGGCGAGAAGAGGTAAAGTGTTCATTACATGTTTTATAAATGCAATACTTATAACAATTAAGTTTAATGATGAGTTCTACGATCTGCTAGAAATATGTAAATGATATGATTTTATAATATTAATTGTACCGTGTGGTTTCATTCGTGTTTCATTTTTCCCGTTCCTACCCTCCAATACCCTGTGTCGCTTAGCACACGCTTTTACTTCATTCTTGCTTAACGTACTTTATATAGAAATTACTCCAATTGTGAAAGTTTTATGCTACTCCCTAATCTGCGAAACGAAGCTTCAACTACTTGTCGCGCAAAAATAAACTTCAAAATTTTTTTTCGAACTGACTACTCTATTGACCTAGTAAGGTCTTAACAGCTTCACCGGACTACAAAGGCGAGCGCTTAAGGCACTCAGCCGATTTTATTTGACAACTAGCTCACATGTACGGCACACCTCGGCTTGGGCTGTTGCCTGATACGTGCAATTCGAGGTAACCTAAGCTAAGCTAACTATTCATGGATATATGGGTTGTTGAAACATATATGTGTATAAAGCATACATACCTCAACAACTCTTATATATATTTCGTATCGGATAATTTTCTAAAACTATTTCAGTTTGACAAGGGAAAAAAATAAAACCCTTCCACTTGCATGTGTTGTCGCAGTGATGTAAGATTTTGTGTCACTGTATCACGCGAGCAGCACACTCAAGGGCTCCACACCGAGGGAACGGACATAGGCTTGAGCCGCTGCCGAGGGGGTCCTAATCTGGTGTGTGGGAGCGAAATTTACTCCCAGACCACGGCGACGTGACCTGTTCTTACGCGGAACACTTATAAACACGCTCTGTTTGGAGATACAGGCTGGTACTGATCGTTCGCTGCCGTTATTTTATCGGGAGGATCGAACTTCAAAAATCACTGCGATAAAGGTGAAGATTATATTATATGTTGCTACATCTGTGTCTCTCCAATGACTCGACATTAACGTCCGCTAAACTCCTTTGATGGGTGTAAAAACCGCCAACCCAGTTATCGTGCCGTGTCTATCGTCACGCAGCCCGATAGTTCATAACGCATAACAATAATGTCTTCCCACATCTGCATTTAGTGTGACCATAGACCAAACTTTGTGCCGATATACGCAGGTATGGGAGTAGCTTTAGAATTATTGTAGGCCGCCGTTATTTTCGTCAATAAATATACTATGACATGCTTAAGTTATTTTTAAATCTTACTGATGGTTGCAGAGATTAATTCATTCAAACATAGATGGAAGAAACAGTTTTTTGAGCTTATTATTTGTAAGTATATACATATTTTTAATTCATGTAGGTCCGTTACAGTCGTTCCTATCGTAGTCCAGGAGTTCCCAACATTCGTTGTCATTAGTTATTTTTGTACTATCACCAATTGAAGAGTGTAAATGCTTATTGATCTTATTTCTGTCTTGGTTACGGGCTCATCTTTTTCTTCTCTTTATCCTATATAATAAAAATACAGTTACTTTGAGTCTAGATCACAACAAAACTATTAAACTACAATGCTTTTTGTGTGTGTGTGTGTGTGTGCAATCCACTCCTTTAGGACTGAGATACAGTAGTGACAATAACGCTTTTAAAGCGATGATGGCTTACTCGATAGCGTGTTCGGGAACTGTGTCGATCGCTGTAGGTTCGAATCGTTGCGACTGAGTATGTGAAAAAAAAATATCGTGATGAAACTATAGTAGGCCTTTCTCTAAGCCCGCCAAGCTAGCTAGCGTCCTCAGGTTGAATATCTGTCGCCAAGCACCTGTTGGTGTGTTCCGACAACAGAACTTGAGAGCCAGTCTCCGTCTACGTTAAGCGTGTTTACCATCTTTCGTTTACCGCATCGTTATCTAATATTAAATGAGAGATTGTGCTCAACCGTATAACCTAAAAAATACATATAAAAGTTATTTGAGTTAGAAATAGGTATGACAGTGGTTCTTTCACAGTAGAATATTGTAATAGTTTTAACAACCTTTAAAATATGCCTTCGTGGTTTAAACCTATATCCATTTTCTTGCAGTCTCTTATTATTGTATAACTAATAAAAATAATTATCTCATCATGCTCCAAGGATTATCGAAATAATAAATTTAAAAAATATTATTTATCGGTGCATAATTTAAAATGATAACCCTAACATTAGATTGCGAACAGATGATTATGCAGATCAGAGTTTTACTCTTGAAATGTCAAAACATAAAAATATATTACGTTTTCATTATGAATTATATAAAGTTATAATAATAACAGAAAAACTAAATAACTGAAACTTATGTAACTGTCCAGTTATTGTATTTACGGTGTAAACCACGTTGGCGTGTTGGTTTTAAGAAAAAGTAATTAATATTTTTTTAATTTCATTTGATATTTTCTAGAATTTGATAAACTCAACCATGACAAAATGACAGCATTAAAGTATATAAGGTGATATTAAAGGTGGTAGAGCCACGCTGTAGCTATTACTAGTTTCAGCATGAATGTGTCGGCTCGCCCGGGATAGTACCACCCTCTCACAGAACACCGACGTGAAGTAACAGTGCTTGCATTGTTGCGTTTCGTTCGGTCAGTGAGAGCGCCGGAGGCCCACCTTCTTCCCCCCTTTCCCTTCCCCTTTCTCCATTCCCTACCCCTCCCCCATACACAGGCTGGCAACGCACTTGCGACTCCCCTGGTGTTGGTAGTGTCTAAGGACGATGGTGATCACTTAACATCAGGTGACCCACCAGTTCGTTTGCCTGCTTTTGACATAAAAAAAAATAAACAATGACTTCAAAAAAAAATATTCGACTCCTGAGCGTCGATTTTAACATGGAGTTATTCTTATATGCTTACTAGGTTGTGGAAACAACACGGATTTCGTTCGTTTCTGTCCAGCTTCAATTAAATTGTATAAATATAAAATACATAAGAAGTTATGCCGCCGACAATCAATATCCGATATAATAGAGAACTTGAGAAGGTAAATCTTCAATTCAGTCCAGTTTTTATAAGAATGATAGAAGTAAAATCATTTACGTATATCGGTAACACGATATGCGCGAGAGACTATCGAATTCCATCTTAGGCAATATTAGGCTGTCTAAATGGGATAGTTTGCAGAGAGTATCCGCTGTCTAGCTAGTGTCCAGTGAGGCGGTCGGCCTAGCTGCGAGGAGCACGTGGTCCGTCGTCGGCTCACTTCCAGCGCGTGTCGGAGGTCGCGCACTGTCCTATATAATCAGAACACGTTGCATTACCGCTTACAACCCGATCTACTCGCACGGCGCCAACACCCACCCGCCACACCACACATTGTACGTAAAAGAAAATTAAATACGAAATTTTACGTAACGTTAATTAAAATTACTATCGAATCGGTGCGCTTGGCAGCGTAGAAGGTCACGATTTACGCAACCGTTTCCACATCCCCGCGATAAGTTTTTCTTAATTTATTTGATACGTGATCTATTTAATAAGATTTTATCGGTCTGTACGTTATGTACGGAACGGTATTGGCGGTAATAGTTGTACCACCACCGACGATGCGTTTGGTGTTGCAGCCGGAGCGGTCAAATATTCCAACTCTGCGTTAAGAGTCAGTCTGCGCGAACGCATCCATCGCTTGACCACTGCGCGCTACGTCGCTCCGACTGTGTTACTGTGACAGTGCCTGTTACGAACAATTCAACCAACAAACATGAGCCAATACGTCAAAATCGTGAGTTACATATTTTATTATTAAATTATGAGATAATCCAAATTTATTTGCATAACATCTGAAAGTTCATATAATTTTTTATTGAATATATATACAAATTAAAATAAATCTTAATGTTATATTCACAAAGGCGTTATATAAATTTGTTAAAATTTTAAGTCTGAATAATAAACACGTACCTACGTTGTATAGTTTGTAACAACCGAATAAAAGATTGCAAAAATAATAAAATAACTAAACTAAATGTTAATAGCAAACAAACATGTCAAGTCTTTCGATGGTACTTAACTATATAAATATGCATTAAGTGACAATGTAATTAAGTAAACGAGCACTTATATTAACGAAATAAATAAGGTGATTAGATATTTTCGTTTTAAAATATTAACGTTGAAATAGGAAACCGAGGTGGTTGTTTAATATTTTGCAATGTTTAAAAGTACATTTTAACTGCATATTTCGCGAAGGCTTATTATTTATCTACACTTTTCATTCATTCCGTAGTTTTGCTTTGAGACATAATATGTTTATAATCATTACATAGTATAAAACAAAGTCCCCTACCGCGTCTGTCTGTCTGTCTGTTCGCGATAAACTCAAAAACGACTGAACGGATTTTCAAGCGGTTTTGTGGATAAAGTGATTCATGAGGAACGTTTTGGTATATAATTTGTCAAGGATTTTTTTATAATCAGGGCGGGACAACGTCTGCCGGGCCCGCTAGTACAATATAAATGCAGTTTATTTTTTTCTTTTTACTCTTTAATTCGTTGCATGTAACTAGTGTTTATACTTATATACAATTAGAACATATTAAAACAGCATATTTACGTTAAATTATTATTTTAAATTCCTCTATTAAAAAATTATTCTACATCAATGTCATACAATTTTTTTTCTCAATCAAAATCTTTGGTAGTACTACAACTATGCTATACTTTTTTTTAATATTTGTTAAATAACACAGATAAATTACAATAAATATAAATTACATCTTTAGATAAATACAATACAATATTGACCTTATAAATTGTATTTATCGTTGATATTATGTGTCATTTATAGTCAGACTTTGCTATGGAATGTAAATTAAGATGTCTATTACGATGGTTATTAGGCTTATAGTAATATAAAGGATTTAATAATGATTTATGTATTTTATGGTTAACAAAATTGTTTAAAAATATTGATCTAATTTATTTACTGTACTGTATGCATAAGAATGGAATTGATTTTTGTGATTGATAAACTTCAAAACTGATCGTTCTGCTTGTTCGTAAATCTTAAGATTTTTTTTCACGGAGAGGGTTTTATGATATTAATTTTACCACTAGGCGGCGCTGTAGCACATCTTATTCCGTTTGAATACCGTCATGAAAGAATCGTAGGTATTTCAATACCGATAATATGTTTGCCCTATTCAATTTAGTATACCTCAATTAAAACAGCCGTGGCTAAAGGTAGAAAATATTAATCTACAATCTTATGACGCATAAACAAACTATATATTGTCAAAGACGAAATTCCGTTGAATCTAAAATAGTATTTGGTTGTTTGGTACCGGAACCTCTTCTATCGAATTTGTGTTTTGGCTTCCGATTTCAAGTAATTGATTTTATGACAGCTGGACGATGTCGTGTCTATGGTCGCAAGTCTGTTTTCCTTCATTGGCAGCTGAGGCTCATTTGGCGCGGTCAACGAGTGCGCTGCCACTGACCCACTAATGCTTTGCTTTTTATGATAGTGCTCATATTTTAAACCTATCCTATTTATCTTACTAATTACCTCTGGCATTAATTAGAGACTTTACTTTTGTTAGTTAAATATCGTTGACAAGTTTTATATAGTTCCTTGTATTAAGGACAGTATACTAAATATAATTTTGATCAGTTTATATCTGTATCCTGATTTTTAGTATCTTTATCTCAGTATTTACTATGAATGTATCGTATCACTATAGCATTTTACATTTCGTGGCTTCTTAATTCTATAATAACATGTTCTTTAAATTATTTATTCTAGTATATTCTGATTACATATGTTACTATTTTTTATTTAGTTAGAATTTTCAACTGATTAACAATATTTAAATGAAAAATTATAAAAATCACATTACTAGTGACTTAGATAACAATGAAGTTACATACTTGTGATATCTTTTAAGGCCTGTGTTTGCTATATAGAGTGATTTTGGGAACAGTTAAAACTTTTTAATACGAATACATATAATTTCAATTGTGTTGCTGTCCAGTAAAAAATATATGGCGAAGTTTAGTGGAAAATTCAATTTTGGGACCACTACTATCACAAAGCAGTGGTAGGAAGCAGAAGTGTTTAATTGGTAACGTGCACTGGAACATGTTACAATTTAGCCCTCAAGATTAGTTACGTATTACTGGCCTCAAGCTTGCGGTCCTATTAAGATTGGTCATACTAAGCTATAATTTACCGGGATCACTTCATATCAAGTGGATTGCGTGATTTGCCTTTTCATACCATAAAAATAGGTCATACCTGTGGGGTGAGCGACGCGTTGTAGCTTTTAGTAGAGAATAACAATGGTATTTAGTGACACATTAATTAGAAAATGTTGCATGAGTCGACTTCATAAAATGGAAAATGCTCTATTTCTACTTTTCGTCTGTATGAATACGATTTTAAAAAATTATGTTGCTGATTTTTATTATTCTTTTGTTACGATAATCTGTACATTTATAAGGAGTTATTAGTATATAGAATATAAATATGCCGTTATTATATATAAAGACTTTTTGGTATCTTAGTGTGCCATATAGTGGAGTTTATATTTTATTAATAATTTTGTGTTATTTGACTCTATATTTTGTAATATTAGTGGTGTTTTACGTAATATATGTGCGCAAGTCAATGGATCGGAAATAATATTATCGCGGAGTATGAATTTTGAGATGAAATGGAGTTCTAACAAAACGAGAAAATGCTAACAAGGGAACCACCGTTTTGTTAGAGCATTGAAATTGTCATAAGACACGTACACCAGAATGGCAATTATGAAATTACTTACGTTTGATTTGGCTGCATGGTTTAGATACCTTTGCCTTTTCTTAGATTGGAAATAACAGAAACAAAAAAAAAATGTTTATAGTTAAGCTTTAAAGAAGTCTATTTGTTTTGTATTGTTATTTAGAATATAGTTCCCAACATTCATTACATAGTTATTAGGGATATTGATATTAACAATGCACGGTTTAGTCCGAAAGGTCTCGGATCCAACTAATATGATTTTAAAGAATTATCTAATTATGCTACAAAATTTGTTCTGTTATTACGGTCATAATATTTTACCCTCTGCGGTATATTTTGAGATGTAACGAGAAGCTTCATTTTCACGAAATACAGGGGTATAGTTAGACTGACGCACAGACGACTATTATCTATATCTATACTAATATTATAAAGAGGTAAACTTTGTGGCGTTGTGAGTTTGTGGCGTTGTAAGGGGTAATCTCAGGAACTACTGGTTCGATTTGAATAATTCTTTCAGTGTTATATAGCTCATACATCGAGAATGTTTATAGGCTATATATCATCACGCTAAGACCAATAGGAGCGGAGTAACAATGAAGAATGTTTTAAAATCGGGGTATTTTCCTTTTGATAGCTGCCGCTGCGTGTTAGCCCAAAATAACTATTCCACGTGTACGAAGTCGTGGGCAGGAGCTATTAATTAATTATATTATGATTATAATATTATAAAGAGGTAAAGTTTGTGAGGTTGTAGGGGGTAATATCTGGGGAGTCGGAGAAAAAAGCGTTACAAACGATGCCTTAAGGATGAGAGATAGATGAATGAGTTCTAGAAAAAAGTTGTAGCTTGATAATGCCTATTACCGCCCAACGAAGTGGGCACGGGTCAGCTAGTTTAATATATGTCTGTATGTTTGCCTGGGCTAATCATCGAAATAACGATTCTAATGGGACTTTCTTTGATCTTTGGTAAACAATTTAGTTCTTGCTTATTCTTTTGTTTACGATTGTTTAATGAATTAGGTTAGGTTACTAATAAATCATTACATAGTATAAAACAAAGTCCCCTACCGCGTCTGTCTGTCTGTCTGTTCGCGATAAACTCAAAAACTACTGAACGGATCTTTATGCGGTTTTCACCAGTGGATAAAGTGATTCACGAGGAACGTTTTGATATATAATGTGTCCAGGATTTTTTTTATAATCAGGGCTGGACAACGTCTGCCTGGCCTGCTAGTAATATACATAAATGAATTTTATAACCTGGTGCTAAAAAGGCCAAAGTATGTTTTGACACAAATATAAGATCTTTATATCAAGCCGAGATTACAGCTAGTGATTAATGTATCTAATGTTATTATGCTTTTAAAATTTAACACAATCCAACTGCTTCTACTCGTTTTTATATAAGGAAACGATAAACACAAAATGTAATTTATTTCGAGTATCCATGACACTTGTCTAAGAATTTCATACTAAGTGCGATTTAGCACTAATTCTATTCGGCCTCACTGTGATTGGAACTAATTCCTATTTGAATTTTTAATAGAATGGTCAAACTCGTATCGCTCGAACGTAAATAATTCGATCAAGTTACTCGATACGCGGATTTCCTAGATAATATTTTTATTATTTACTTGTCGGTGTTTCCTGTCTGAATTAATCATTTTATCTTTTATATATACACCGTAAATTTTTTTTAAACATAATTTACGCATAATTATATTGCGAATATTAGCTGTTTATATTTAAATTAAGCTGTTATTATTTATTCTGTGATTTTATCGCTTTACTTGAGAAATCAGGTAATAGCGGTTTGGTTTTTGTATTATAGTATAAATATTATTTGTTATTTAAAGATGGCACTAATTGGCATTCGTATAAAAATATTTATGTAGCTTTTTGTCTATCTTAAATTATTTTTAGTTGTCACTAAATTAAATGAGTCAAAACTACTCAAGTTTTGAATTTGTCTCCAAGCACCTGTTGGTGTGTTCCGCCAGCGGCACTTGAGAGCCGGTACCCTCTAGGACTAGCGTGTTTACCACCTTAGGCCATTTAATATCATATAATATCAGATGTGTGTGGTGTGATGTGATGATGTGTGATGTGTGTGGTGTGATGTGATGATGTGTGATGTGTGATGTGTGTGGTGTGATGTGTGATGTGAGTTGTAGTCAAACCTATTAAGTATATAAAAAAATCATCTAATAACTATGAAATTTCTTCTATTCCATATTTCGTGTTGAAATAGCTGCAGTAGTACAATTAGTGACAGTACTAAAGTTTTATTATTGGATCTACTCATGGTCAACGTAATATTATTCATCGGCAAGAATATTGTATTGTCGTTAATTTTAAGCTTACGAAATACTAAGAAATGTAAATACCAAAATTGTAAATCTCTTGATAAAAACTAGAGGTTTATTTATTAGAGATCATCAGCGTAACGGTGCTTTTGCATTTTTTAACAATAATAATTTTATCGTAAAATTAAAATGCAGTTATAATTAGAGACGATATAATAATACCATCAACAAAAATAAATGATATTACCATATTGACTCTAAATACGACGGCATTTTAGTATTTTAATGATTTACATTTCAAATGACAAAAACTAAATATAAATATTTTACATAAACATGAATAATAATATTCAGAGAATCGAATCATAATGACAGCGGTAGAAAACAAACGAAGCCAGAATAACATGTTAAAATACTCCTCTGGGAAAGGACTGATATTGTAATAAAGTTTTCTTTTATTAGAGACTAGCGGAACCGGCAGACGTTGTCCCGCCCTGATTATAAAAAAAAATCCTTGACAAAAACCTTCCTCATAAAATATTTTATCCACTGGTAAAAACCGCATCAAAATCCGTTCAGTAGTTGTTGAGTTTATCGCGAACAGACAGACAGACGCGGCAGGGGACTTTGTTTTATACTATGTAATGATAATGCCGCATGTTTGATGTATTAGTATATTATATCAGTTACTAAGTCTGTTAAGAGGAGAGTTAGAGCCTAAATTGATACATGATTGATTGATAAATGACAGATATAAAATGTGTATTTATGAGATGCCATCAAAAACAAAACTTGTAAAAAAACCGAGTCTCGCAACTCAGTTCTTCTACCGTAAAAAGTTATGAGATCCGTGCAATACCAAGTTGGTTACTTTATTAAGTCCCTACTTAAGGGACCTTGTGTCTTAAGTTATTACGTAATTACCTAATCTAACAACATGTTATAGTGACCATATCAATATTAAAAATCTTTTACGTTTTAAATAAAATAGATTGAGTCGGGCATCATATGAAAATACAATGTATCTCACATGTAATACATATTATACACATATATATACAAATATATATATATACATTTCTTCTGTACGTGTGTATGTCACTGAACTCCTAAACGGCTGGACTGACCGAAAATTGGAGCCGGTAGGTGGCGCTGTGGTTGACTTTTAGGATTTTTTGAAGTTATACTTCTTTTGGCGCATTAGGTAAAAATTATGAGAGTACATTTTTACGATGCGCGCGCACACCGTCACGAAAAACCGACACCCTGAAGTTAGCTATAGTCAACATTTTGTTTCTTTGTATTTGTTGTTTATATTTCTTTGTATTAAAACTTTCAATGTATTAAATACCTTTTTTCTATTGTTAGTGTCGTTTTTTCTACAAACGTAGAATAAGGCGAAAGATAAAATTTTTGAAAAGATTTTTATCTTGTTACGCCAAAGAAGTATAACTTCTAATGCGTGTACATAAGTACACACACACTTTTTTTTATTATCATGGCAGAACAACGTCCGCCGGACCCGCTAGTATTATATAATATTGTTTAGCACGATTGCCAAGTCAATATATTTAATTTAAAACATAAAAGATTTAAATTCAGATTTCTAGTTTGATCCACAACGAAGTTACAGGGGGTCGAAAATGGCCTGAATTGCTTCAAGAAAAGGAGGCTTAATTAATATTCTATTGATAAGTTATTGTAACTACGTTTTAGTGGTTAATAATATTTGATTTGCTCCTATAATTATTTAAATTTCGTTTGTAATTAGACCGATTAATCAATGTTACAGAATGAAAAAAATATGTTTTTAGTTGTTTTTTAAACATAACATTAAAAACCAGTACAAGGATAATTATCAACGGTTTAAGGTTTAAAATTTGAAATAGAAGTAATCTGTAAGATCTTTGCCAGATTAATATAGGCCATTGTAATAATACTGTATAGGCACTATATTTCTGCTACGTTACTTCGCAAGGTTTTGCAATTTCACTCGGACTGAATACTGTTACTGAACTAAAATTGTTAGTTCCTGAATGCGCTGTTAGTATATTATTGGTATACGATATATTCATTTACTATATTAATTCAATTTGTTTTTTCTCCAGCCTAATTTAAAGTACAATATTGATATATATCGCTCAGTTAGTAATGTTACAGCATAGTACTATACATTCCAGAATAGTAATTATGTTTAGAACCTGTATTTCAAAATTTATTTTCACTACTAATTATATTATATAGTGCCTTAATAGTTAACATTCTTTCATTATATCGTTTGCAGAGCTACCACAATTAGTATTACCAAAACTAGGCCAAGGTATCCTATCTAGTTGAAAGAATATAGATATTTATGCGGTTATCGTATTTAAATTATACACTCCGTCAACATTGTAAAGTTTTAAATGAACAAAATAAAATATTATATTCAAATCTCGAATAGTTCCGAAACTTTATTCTACTTTTGTAAAAGCAGTTTTTGTATACTAACTTTGCTAGCGGTTTCGCTTATGTTAATGCAGATTTTTTGGTTATTTCTGCGTAAAATGGATACTATATCAGTTTTTATATCTCTGATAACGTGTGTACAAGATTGCATGATCATCAGTTGAGTATTCCAGGTTGGAAAATGCAACAAACAAATTCAGGAAGATAACAGAAGTAAAGATATCGATTACGAAGCAATAAGTTAAAATACGAAGCGTGTCGCGTTCCGGGATCAGCCGGTGTATATCCAGTTACCGGGGGGGGCTGTCCCTGACTGGGTCGCTTTCAGGCCGGCATGACAGCGGCGACCGGCGATAGATAGTATGTCTTTCGGTGGTCGCCATTGTTTTTGGATTGTACTGTGCTTACCATCAGGCACAGTACAGTCACTTTGCCGAGCTACAATAAAAAAAAAAAAAAAGTTATTTTGTATTACGTACTACATAATAATTCAGTGTTATTACAAAATAGGCTCTAGTTAACTTTTTTTTAAATAAAATCAATGTTAGATCAATTATTAGCTAATCCATTTTCGGCTGATGTATCTACACATTTGATTGAGGAATATATTACGACACTTATGAGCACACGCTTCCTACTTAAGTAATAACAGAATACAACATTGGGTCGATTAATTATAGGCTAAATAATACGGCTTATGTGTAATGAGATGTATTAAATCTGGGTCAGTTATATGAACTAATTCATGATGTATTAATCAAATAATGGCCAATCAATTATTCTTTTGTATTCCGTTCCGTTGTATCATAGTTAGTATTAGGAAATCATCATAAGTAATTATAGACGGCGAGATCATTTAAAAAAGCGAAACATTTGTTAATTAATAATTTTATGGGATAAACTAACAATATTCGTTGTCATCGGTCCTAATAAGTGAGCAAAATTTAAATTGTTTAGAAGTGGGTAAAATCAATTTAATCAATAAATTTATGGTAGGTGGTAGAGCCACGCCGAAGCTGTTACTGGTTTCAGCATGAATGTGTGGGCTTGCACGGGGTAGTACCACCCTCTCACAGAAACACCGACGTGAAGTAGTAGTGCTTCCATTGTTGCGTTTCGTTCGGTCAGCGAAAGCGCCGGAGGCACCCCTCCCCTAAATCTGTCTAAAAACACAAACTGGCAACGCACTTGTGACTCCCCTGGTGTTGCTAGTGTATATGGACGGCGGTGATCACTTAACACCAGGTGGCCCGCCTATTTGTTTGCCTCATTCCGTTACATACATAAATAGATACAGGTGAAGCTAACAAAAGCGTGTTAAAAAACGATACACCAGTCACAAGGTTGTGTATTCAAACCGCAGTGTACAATTACTGTAATTAAAAATAAATATAGGCTTAAAGTTGTCATATTTTATGTTATATGTTTTGTCTTTAGAGAACATCGCAAAACGTTTATTAATTACGGCCAAGGTTGCTTGAAACAGAGTTAGGTTCTCATGATAATTGTAAGTTTTTATTGTTTGAATATATGTGTATACTTACTTGCAAATATATTGGCATCGTGACCAAGATATGTGGAGTGACCTTCACGGAAACACGGACTACGGGTGAACGACCCATTTTGCAAGTTCTACAGTTTATGGGAACGAATTACTTTTACTATATTGAGTATAATCATATAGTGTCCTTTTAAGAGTTCCGGGGACATATTATCAATTATTTTGTTCTTGTTTTATTAACGTTATTATTTTTGACTAATAATAATATACAGCATATGGAGCTTTATATGATCTATCATTACATAACCTCTAAGTAATAACCGTTCGTTAAAAATATTTTATTGAAGTTGAAATAGCTATTTGTATCAAAGTAAATAAAATGTTATGACAGAAAGAATGAAACGTTTATTAGTGGATTAAAAAAAATTAAATCGTATAATATTAACGTAAGAATAGATTCAACAGTCATAGATATAGACAGTATTATTTTAAAAAATCGCGATCATTTCTGGTACTAACTTCTATGGACCAGAGGTGATCCAGATCGTCTGACTAGTAATTAATCACCTATGCTCATACTGTCCCAGCATGATTATGTACTTTTAGTAGACGAGACAATCGCGTTGAAAGCATAGTAAAGGATAGCAATTTGTATTGCACTTCCCTCTGTAGACACCTCCTTAACTTAGAAATCTGTCGGTATTATTTAGACGCAGTAAACAATCCTTCCAAAGAATCTAGAAATTAGTTAGCTACCTTCATTAACGGGACCATTGCTCTAGGGAAGTTCGTGGTTAAACAGAACAGATGAATGACAAATGGGAATAGTTTCCTGTTATGTGTAATGTAAGATAAAAACATATGGGATATTGGTTTTCGTCCAATAAGAATAATAATTTAATGAGGATGTCAGCAGATGTTTAAAAATTTCCTCCAAAACTTATATAATACAGAAAGTGGATTCGTAAAATGTTCCGCATAATAACATAATATTTACTCGTAGAAAGTGAAACTTTAAATTGTATTGTCGCAGTTAATTACGAAAGTCCAAGTAAAGTCTGTGCAAGCCTTAGACCTCAAAAGGACTATAAAATGATAATAGAGAACTGTGATATTGGTTAGTCATTTCTAATTAACTTTAGTCGCAATATTACTTGGATTTGTGAACTGTTGTATTTGATAAGTTGTTTTATAGTACAATTTCTTATTCGTTATATTGAACACTAGCGGGCCCGGCTGACGTTGTCCCGCCCTGATTACCCCCCCGCAACCCCCCTTGTGGGTGGAATTTCGTAAAATCCGTTCTTAGCTGACCTCTACTCGGCGAAAGGAATATTCCTACCATATTTCAAGTCGCTACGCCTTATGGTTCCAGAGATATCGTGATGAGTCAATATATAGGTGGGAATCTCTAATATATATATAGATTGCGAGTCCCTGCTATGATTGTGATAAAGCTAAAGCCTTTGAAAAGGTATTATCAAAAGATATATGTTCCAAATAAGTAGAACTATGTACAAATAGAGAATTTCAATTTATGCATAAGTTATCTACTGCCCGTAAAGGGTGTTATCAGAGTGAGACGTTGGAGTTACATTTTCTTTTTAAGTAATAAGTATAATGTTTTATAAACGGCTTCATTAGAACACGATTAGCAAACTTCACTTAGTTTAGCAATGATCTTCAAACGTGAAGTGATGTAGATTTCTATTTAAAACTTCGTAATATTTTTTTATTGGTTGAACATCGCTACGCAATATCTTTAACACCGCTATAAATGATAACAAAGCGCAGTTTTCTTGTTTTTTTTAGTAAATAGCATATTATTGAGACTTATATTTGTGGGCTTTTTCACCTTGTTATTATAGTAAAACCCCTTCAAATGATTGAAATACTTTTAATGACATTTGAAGGTCTTCGAAAATGTTGCGAAATCGGGAACGTTGAAAAATTTTGATGGCCTTTCGTTAAAGACGCGTAGTTACGGTAATTGTATTAAAACAAACGAATTAAGCTACACAATACGAGTATTTCTAACTACATATAGAACGTTCTTTTATTAACTTTGTAATATCTTTTTAAAAATAATAATAGTCTTGTAAAAAAGTCATTTACCGATTCTTATTTGTAATATGTTAATACATTATCTTGGAGTGTGATTAGATCTAAATGTAAATTGTGAGAATGCAGATGACAATCGTAAAAATAATACAGCTGACCTTGCATTTAATAAGGGTGCTTTTGTACTTTCGGTATGAAATTAAGGCATCATTAATGATGTAACTATTGACCGCAACCTTGAGGACAAAGGCGCCGCGGAATAATAATAACGAATAGCTAAAGTTTCCATTGTAGATGACCAGACTTCCTTTCTTGCCAGTTTTTCGGCCTCTGCCTTGTTTTCAAGTCAAGGCGAATTTAATTGTCCATTTTGTATTATAGTTTTAATGCCTATTAAGTTCTTGTCTCTGTGTATATTTACATAATCGTCGACCTCGCGTCCGATTCTACAGTTTCTATGGAATGGTCATCGCTATTTGATGTTTCTTTGTTGACACCACGTTCTAGTATATTATATAGATCCTCTTTTGGGATGTGTTAACTCAAGTTTGTACACTTGAAAGAGCGAGCTTAGTATGTTTTCCCACTTAATTTGAATTCCGAATATAATGTGTCTATCCTTGAATGTTTGAAAGACTAAACACAACTAAACTAAAATAGATTTTGGGCAATAAGTATCAGCTATTTTGACTGTATTAGGATAATCGCATTTTATCACAATATAGAGATTATAAATAACTTTATGATGTTTCTGTTACGTAAGACACGTAAAGTTTCACAATGAATAGCAGCTAACTAGAGTATAATGGGACTGATATATTCGGTAAAATTAAAGCCCCTTAAAGAAGACTCAGTTGGCAGTAGAATAAACCTCAAAGTAGGTCACAAATGTAAACTTGTTTCAAGAGATTTCAGTACAATATGTGAACTAATAAAAATATACCAAGACCACTTCTATAAGAACAGTTTATGTTTAAAAATATATTTAGTGTATTATAAGAATTATAAATTTTCTTTGAACGCAGAAATATTGAATATAGCCTTATTTTGATAGTGACTTTATGCTTCCTCTATCGACCTAGGTCTACTTGAAACCTGGCACCTCAAATATATAAAAATCGATAATTCGAGATTCGTTGAATTTTAACTAAGAAGGATACGCTTGTAAATTAAATGTTATATTTATAAATGAGACGGTAGTGTTGAGATATGTCGGAAGGCGGAAGTTCATTGGCGCGACCGGTCCTGCTCGTGCGCCGGTCACATGAGTATGTAAAGCGCGCGTGCGCAGCCTGCGGCAAGACCGGTGCGTCGCGCTTCCCGATCTTTCTAGGGTTATCAAAATTTCGTATTTCTATATCTCCGGATTAATTTTTTATTTCATATATTTTCATTGTATGACCCATAAAGAATGCCTTATTCAGTGGGCATGTTCATACAGCATTAATCTATTAATTTTGGTTAACTTTACACATTGATATAAACCCAAGAGGCACACTTAACGTCTTACAGCCGGCACAAAAAATGAGTGCATAATTTTGGATTTAAACAACTTTAAATCATTCGGTTAGGGTCGAATTTGTAAAATCATAAGTTTATCGCATAACTATAACCACGTATGTATATGGGGAGTTTTTGCGGGACGGTTTTATGCACTACTTTTCTTCGAGACTGTGTGTCTTGGTTTTTTATATTTCAGTGCCTTTACATCAATAATCGTTAATGTTAATATGTAATTGAATTATTATATGGAAATGTTCATCGCTTTCTCATACAAAATATTCATGTCTGAGAACCTTAGTGCCGAGTGCCCATTGATGGTTAGCATGCATTTCTTTCGTCTCACTCTAAGTGATGTAACATGTTATGAAGTGCGTAACTTATGATTTTTCACTTTTAGTTTTACCTGTTTTTTAATGTTTATTTATGTTAAATTGAGAAATGTTATCGATTTCTTTGTAACGTGTACTTATCGATTATTAGTAGATTTCTAAAAAAATTTTTTTTGGAATAAGCACAAATGTGTTTTGTTAGTAATAATGATGTCTATGTATACAATAAAACACCGTTTTTAAGCGTTTTAGGCTATTTCGAAGGTTTTCGTCACCACGGATATGCCCGTCTTGTTATATGAATAGGGTATAAGGCGATGCTGAATATTCCCATTTCGATAACTATATTCGTGAAGATTTCTAAAATGTTATTGAAGTTTTGCTGTTCCTATTACTGCTTCATTTTTTAGTTTTAATCAAAAATATTGTATAGGTCTATCATTGCCAGTTCATTTTAGTCCATCGTTGGATATATATATTTTCCACAATATTTCTGCGATCTTCGGTTTTAAATTACCAGTTCCTCCGAATTGTTTACAAAGACAGTCTCTCCCATTTTGATCTATCAACGTTTTGCAATGATCAATCTAATATGATAATGAATAAAGCTGAAAATCAAAAGTCCTTTATTCAATTTAAGTCCTAGGGAGGCGTTTACGAACGTCAAAATTACCACCGGTTTGGAAAACAATACAATCATCGTTAAATTAAAGAAACTGGATCGGGTTTATCTTTTGATTTTTAACATACATATAATTACAATACGCTAGCGGGCCCGGTGGACATTTTCCCACCCTGTTAAAAAAACCTTGACAAATTATATATTAATAAACCTTCCCCATTAACCACTTTATCTACTGGTGAAAATCGCATGAAAATTCCTTCAGTAGTTTCTGAGTTTTTTGCCAACAGACAGACATATTTGTTGAAGTAATTCAATGATGTACAAAATCATATTATTTTATAATTGAAAATGCTCTCAGGTTTGGCAATAGCTATTTCTAAGTTATAAACTCATTATGCTAACAAAGCTTTTATCGTAAAAATCCTATATTACCTTAATATTTTAAGCTCAAAATAATAAAGGAATCAGTTTTATTTAGAGTACCCCGTTATTTTATGAGTATGAGTATGAGAATATATTGAATTGAATCATGGCCACTGTTTACGAATAGAATTTTTCATCTTGTGTTAGCAGTTTACTGTACATTAGATTATGAATAAATAGATATTATCCAAGTTTTTCACTAACATCTTTAAAGCCTGACTTTTATGAAAGTATCATAAAAATGAGTTAAGGTTTTAAAATTTTATTGGCGATTTATTAAAATATTATTTATAATGTATAATTAAAATGAAATAAATATAAAATAACTATGTATTAATTCGACTTGGGCATCTAAACATAAACTTTGGCCTCTAAAACGTTAGTACGCTACTTGTCGCGATCGTTTGCAATTTATTATCAGTTATCGGCATGAAGTTATTGCGGATTAGCTTCCATTGTCATATGCACGATACCATTTTTTATGATAAGAAATCCATACCGCTCCCCCAGGGGAGAGAGTGGGTAATGTCCGACTCTTATGGATTAAGACCCCATGGTGGTTCTCTGGAGCATTCCACCGTGCCGCCCCAACCGTCGGTACGGAGTTAGACCTCGCCAGGCCTCGATTTAGTCAGGTGATGACCGTGTACACACTAGCCGTCTCCTCGTTTGCCGGACTTTTGCAATGAGAAGATGGTCCTCCGCCCCATCTTCTCAGGTCCAGTTAGCGCCCCGTCCTTCTATTAGTCCTCAGTTGGCGGAGAGAGCCGCTTAGAGGGCCCTCCTCGCAAACTCTCTCTGTCGCCTCCTTCTTAGAGACGATCTCCTCGGAGAAGGAGGCCACTACATTCCACACAATCTCAGATAGAGTGTTTTGCGTGGTGTCCGGCTCAACGCCGCACTCGTGCTAAGATACTTCTCTATAAGTCTCACTGTCCTCTATAAGCTCGGTTAGAGCTAGAAACGTCTATGTTGTTTTGTTTGTCAATCACGTTGTTCTTCACGCTGCATCGTCTTTTTTAACAAGTTCTTTTTCCAGTGCTTTTATCCTTCTGCCGCTAGAGACTTTCTTCTTCTTGTGTCGATACATTAAAATATATCATGTAAAATTGATACCTCAGAATCCTTTATTGTTTCTATGTGAAAAATTTAGTTGAACATTTGTAGCCTATTTTTAATTGTTAACATTTTATATAAATATATTGTGACAGTCAATTTGTGTTAAGCTAGTACTTAGAAAACAATTCCTAACGGTTTTGTCAACTAAGAAGTGGAATTATTTACACTGTAAATCCCTGACTGCCATAACACTCAATTTAAAAAAAGCAAAATATTAAGTTACGCTTATTACATAACAATAATCAATAAATTAAAAAGTTGTTTAGTTGAATATTTGATTTTTATCTATCATTTTAAATCATGGAAGTGATACTTAAGTATTATATTCCTGATGCAATTAGACAACTAGACTCAGACTGTAATTAAACGATGTTAAAAAATTTATAAAACCAAAATCTGTACACATGATACAATCCACTAAATAGTTAAATAATCGTAAGTATAAGCGGGTATAATATATAAGGTTAAAATGCAACTTTATTTATTGAAAGTAAATCTACTAAACAACGAATCGAGATCCCGCCAATCACATTTGGATAATAATTACAGCTATTTTTATCTCGGATAATAAAACAATAAACCTTTTTTACGTAATAAAATTTCGGGGTCGTGACCTTCAACTACTTTCGATAACTTGTAAATAGGCGATTTTATAATAGAATGTAACAGTGGGTCGTTTTATTACGAACAATATTACAATTGTAATTACAATTGTTTTTTTTTGTAGGTGTGGTTAATGATTGAGGTTTATGCAGACGACGTTTGCATGTTCAGAGTAAATACCTTTTAATTGAAATAATAACTTTTGGATGAATAACCTTCGGTATGTAGGTGACAAATGCATAGAATTGCAACGCTCGCGTGCAAGAGTAAGGTGATTGTGCGTGCTGCGCTGCGTTCATCGTTACATTCATGCGTAACATACAAAAACATAATTGCTCTAGCTATGTCGTTAGGTAATCGCTATTCTATCTTTATGAGTGTAAAGATTTCTTACAAGATAAATTTAGAGAAATATTAAATTCATAAAAGCAAATTTTTTTCATTGTTATTTTTTAGCACTGCCAAAATTATATTGACAATAGTTTTAAGTTTTTATTTAATCATATGGCTGAATAGAGTGTCAATTTCTTATTATCGTCGCTTAACTGATTACTCTATCTGTTGCTGCGAGGTTTAATCTATATGAAACTCTTTGCCACAAACACCACCACATGGGAATGAGAGGTACACTTACTGCGGACGCCAGTAACATCAAAAAATAAAGTGGAATAACAACAGAAATACAGAATAACACCAGTGACAAAGAAGTTGTAGAGCCTTTTTATATACCTCATCGGTGTTATTACAAAAAAGTTAAATACGTATTGAATACTTGCTTTAAAAAGGTTTCGAATTAAACGCACCGCGGTCGCTGAATGTTCGCCATCTTGCTCTTTTGTCTCGCTTTGGTTACTTTAGGTTAGACTTGCGAAAAAGGATAACGCGAACTTGCCTCGGGCAAGCGCGGTGCATTTAATTCGAAACCTTTTTAAAGCAAGTATTCAATACGTATTTAACTTTTTTGTAATAATACCGCATATGTTTTAGAGTTTGATTACAATATTACCAGATTTTTTTTTTCGAACTGATTACGCTATTGCCCTAGCAAAGTCTTCACCGGACTACAAAATATTACCAGATGTTAAATGATGATACGGTTCAAAATGGTAAACACGTAACTAAACGTAGAGGAGGACTAGTTTACAAGTGCATCTATCGGATACCATACCATACCATAGCTAGGGTGGTAGCAAGTCAGGCAAGCTTAGAAAGGGCCCTACAACCATGCTTTGGATTCATCACGATTCTATACTTCGCTGAAAGCTACAGGTCATTCTCATGGATGCAAATCTACGTCTACCGGTACAATATCCGAGCACGATCACCACTGATTTATCATTGCTTCAAGTTATAGGCCGTCATGAAGGTGGACGGGTACAACAGTAGAGAAAGACTGAAAAAGGTATGGATTGAGTGAAGAATAACATGTGTATAAAACGTACGAATATTGAGATGAATTTGTAGAGGAAAGTGGAAGAGAAAAACATATTGGTCCGAGCCTAGTTCGTTGGGATAAATCTAAGAAAATGATGTTGAATTGCAAGTAAAATAAAAATAACTTTATTGAGATTTATGCTTCTTGTTTTATATAAAAAATATATGTAGATAGTATCTAATCTATATGAATGAAAAACAAATTGCAGAATGTATGTAAGCGCATCACTTCAAAACAGTTGCGCCTCTTTGACTAATTCCTTTTTAATTTTGTTTGTAATTTTCAAGACAAGGTTTTTTGAAAGAAAATGTATAAAAACTGGACAGAAAAGTGGAAATTTGGGTTTAAAAATCTCCATGCAAAAAGAGAATAAGTGAGCGTGACAAAAGACAGTAGAGATATAAGATAAAATACTATCAGAATTGAGAGATTGACGGTCAGTTGTATTTCATTACATGATTGGTCTTAGTTAGGGCATGAATTTTCGCCCGATTTTGCTATTCGAGTTTTACGAATACTATTAGGCGTATTATTCGAGTTATACAAATTTTATGAGTTTTTAGAATATCTTCTTTATTTTTAAATATAAAAAAAACGATTTAAATGACTAACTTTTCTTTAATACTAACAATCATACATAATTACTTTAATACAATCAGCTAGCACATTTCGAAGGTGGAAAGAGTAATCGAATAACATGTAAAGATTGTTAAATACACATTAGCCAATTAGCATACCTATATAAACCTGTGCTTTATGCTCAAACATAAAGTATATTAATAAGTAACTCTTATCAATGATTTACTTGACGTAACAAACTAGAAAATAAATTAAATTAGAAGGTATTTTGGCAAAGAAATGTTACAAAAAACAGATGTAATTATTGATGACATATACTCAATTGTTCATAAGCATATTATGTGAGTATACCTACTAATTAGACACATACTACAGACCACAATATTTATTTACTTAAATTTAGATAATAAAATTTCATAAAACTTGATCTTCCAAGGTAAAGTGATTAAACGAACTTCTTAAATAACCAGTCTTTAGTGAATTTCAAGTATGTTTACTGTGACTATTTTTCCAAGATCTCTCTTCCTCTATGATTTATTATGTTAGAATTTAAAAATGTCGGTTATAGCAAAACGTTTGTATTTGTCTTCTCCAGCTAAATTGAATGACTAAGTTTCACATAGTTTTATAGGCGCATAATACTTTTGTGTTAGGATTTGATAAATATTGAAAAAACTAGAAAAGGTCGGCAACGCTCTTGCGACTCCCCTGGTGTTGCTAGTGTCTATGGACAGCGGTTATCACTTACCATCAGGCGGCCCGCCTGTTCGTTTGCCCCCTATAATGTAAAAAAAGCTCGAATGTTTGGGTCAATGGTATTCGAATAGTAAATGAGGGCAAATGCTCGAATAAAATGAATACTGGAATAGTATGCCCTTCATAGTGTCAAGTTGTACCTTGGTTTTATTTTACACCCGTGCGAAGCCGCGGTGAATAGCTAATGAAAAATAAAATAATGTTTGGAAGATTATATATGGAATGTAAGAAAATTTGAGACAATGGGTAATATTACTTCGTACTGCAGAAACGTTATTACGTTTATGCTAATATTAGTATGACTAATGTTTGTCATTTCGTAACTCATAAATATGTATAGCTGTATAAACATATACGTGTTATTTATTTATGCATATATTGTGAGCAGATTTTATGTTAAATATTTATTTATGTAATCTTATGTGAGAAGGATTCTATTGTGTCAGAACAATAAAGTAATTATTATATGTAACTGTATTATTACATGGATGGATTATTTATTACATATGCAGTCTTTATTTATTACATGTGCAGTCTTTATTTATTACATGTGCAGTCTTTATTTATTACATGTGCAGTCTTTATTTATTACATGTGCAGTCTTTATTTAATCAATCTTAGCATAAATATTTTTCATCTACCTTTGTAATGGAAAATTAATTCAGCGGGACTATTTTCTTGTAGTCTAATAATTGTGTTATGCCGTGTAAAGTGTTTTAATTCCCGAAGTCTGTGTATTATACTATGTACACTAATTTAATCAATACATAGTGTAAAACAAAGTCCCCGCCACGTCTCTGTCTGTCTGTTCGCGATAAACTCAAAAACTATCGACTGGGTTTTTATGCGGCTTTCACCAGTAGA
This sequence comes from Antheraea yamamai, assembly GCA_036509395.1. Taxonomy (NCBI): domain Eukaryota; kingdom Metazoa; phylum Arthropoda; class Insecta; order Lepidoptera; family Saturniidae; genus Antheraea; species Antheraea yamamai. Next base: position 7,882,338 of record AP028435.1, on the reverse strand, counting down.
TAAAGTGATTCCCGAGGAAGGTTTAGGTATATAATTTCTCAGGTTTCTTTTTAATATTAGGGTGCGACAATGACCGCCGCAACCGCTAAAGCGGCCGTGTCAAGAAAAAATTTGAAAAAACTGGTCTAGAATATTAACGAAATGTGTATTTGAATGTATAAATTTATATCGAGTCTACTAAATATTAATCTCTCGAGAGACTACAGACTAATTTAATAAAATAGCTTGTAAAAATATAGCTTGTTACAGTAATTATACACATGACCTAATCTAAAACTCTCAATTATCACGAAAACAACCAATCGGAGTCAATGGCTTGGCCAATCACGTGACCTACCTGTCACGGGAAGATAATAATTTATTTGTACCTTGATTATATACTATTCACATAAGTATGCTGCTCAAGGAGGCTTGTTTTACGTATCCCGATTTGTAATTATAAAGCACGATAATAACAGGTCTTTATTATATAAAGTAGCTGTTTTATAGTGAAGTTTGTTTCAAACTTATATAGATATGGTTTGGTTGTGAATTGAATTTGATTCTAAAGTAATTAAATAGTCATTACACGTATGAGTTTTTTTAATAAGATTTTTGAAGAAGCATTGCATAAACGGCACCCAATAACAACAACGTATAAGGAGAGAACATTAAAAATGAACGTACAGCACGTTTCTGGTTTGAATGCTTCCGTTCCGGAAATTTTGATCAGAATAATGAGTCCATGGTCGACCGAGACTATTTTTTATACACTATAGGCTTGAGTACAATTTCATCTGATATTAAATAACGATGTGGTCTAAGAAGGTAAGAACGCTAAATCTAGAGAGGACTGATTTTCAAGTGCTGGTGCCGGAATATAGCAATAGGAGCTAGGTGGTAGCTAGCTAGGCGAAATTGATTGCGTAAATGAATGCTTTCGTGCCAAAAACGACAAGTATTGCCTTGAATTGCTGGACAACTTCTGATGAAAATCAATTATTTGCAACAGTTATAAGCGTTTATACTATTGGATACGAAAACGAAAATATAACCTTAGTAAAAGTTTGATTGGCCACAGTTTCATTATCTACTGGGAGATTACTCCAAGTATTAACTTATTACTGGTCTGGTGAAGCTGTGATGACTAAATTAAAAAATGATGCTTATTACAACGTGTTAGTCATACTTCAAATATATGATGCGGAGAAGTTTGCAGGTAATCGGCTGGCTTAGATTAATCAAACGTCCTCACTGTTATTGCACGATAATGCACAAGCCCATACTGAACAACAAACTGTATTTGATCTACAAGCTAGGACTGAAAGCTCTCCGTAGTGTATCGTATTCATAAGACTTTGTGACAATTGAATTCTACTTTATACTTTAATTGATATTTGAACCATTTCTTAACTGAAACCCAAGTCAAAATGCTTTCGAAAAGTTTACTGCCACATCCAACCATTTTTTATAAAATGGCAAAGGCAGTTTAATCAATATATAAAATTACTTAATTTCAAAGGAGTTTAATGATTATGAAATTATGATTAATAGGCGAAACAGCGTGATCATAATAGACTTAACACGTTTGAACATGAGGGATATCCGGTTTACGTCATGCTTAGATAAATCTATTGAAATATTGCTACACGGTAAGGAATCACGCGAGTTAAGGATTTGCAATACAGTTATGTGGATATAACTAATTACACCGATTCGAGAGTAAAACGACCGATGATCGTAGATATTCACGCTAGGTTTGACGTTTCAAGGTTCTGGAATCTGCTACGTATCATCTCGTAATGAGTCGTAATCAAATTAAGCCGAAGATAGATTTCTTTTTTTATTAAACACACACACAATGATAACAATGGAAAATATAACAATGAAAACTAACTTTAAATCGTTTAGTGTGTCTTTATATTTTTTAGTTTAAGTGGTATTCCTGCTGATCAATTTTTTTAACTGTCAAACTAGTCTCCAAATCTAATGAATAAATAGGTCCATTCGTTGTGAATTTAGGTATATCGGAGTCTTAGTTGTAGTTCGGTGAAGCTGTTAAGACCTTGCTAGGTCAATAGCGTAATTAGTTCGGGAAAAAAATGGAGTCTTAGAATATGATAGGAAATAATTATGAATGCGATTTCGTTTCTTAATAAGGAAGAAATACCGTGTATAATATTTTGATGCAAGATTTTTTAAAGCAGAAATTCGATACTTTTTATTTTGTGAATGTTGCATCAATTAAGGAATTCAGAAAGAATTGATGAAATATATTGTAATTTCATTTAAAAGTAGATATGCCTAGTGGTTTTCTACGGGCTTATTATTTAAAATTTTGAATGTTTGTCAACACAGTCAGGTTATCTTAAATACACTCCCTGTAAAGAATAACTGTTGAGTAGGAAGCCTAACATGCTCTTGTGTCGCGTAGCTTGGTACGACGCTTACATAGGTATTCACATGTTGTGCCTTTCTCGGTTATGCTCGGTTATCGGGTTCCACACCCGATAGCCGCTTTTGGTCCTCGAAACGACTTACCTCATCACAAGACCCATTCTCACTATTATTAATATATCGTGTTCTAGCACGATAAATAATCTGTAAAATGTAACAATAGTTTTTAAAATCTGATTGGTAGTTTCTGAGATTAATGTGTTTGTTATGGATTTCATGCCTTAATTACTCAAGCGAGCATCAAGAAATTTTGCGTATATGGTGTCAAGAATCCAAAAAAGGTTATAGGATCGCTTTCGTCCTGAAACAAAACTGTTTTCAAGAGATAGGTTCAATTTTATTATATAAAATAGCATTCTTCAGTAATATTCGTTATTGTGTAATCGAAATTTAACTTACAACTAACAACACATTATGTGTCCTTTATTCGCATTTAAGAATTTATGTGTCCTAAATCAGTGCATCCGCCTGTCATGTCTTAAATACATCCGCTAATCTATCACCTTGGTTGTTCTGTGTAATTATATTTAATAACGTATATCGTATATTATCGTTTGTAAATCATTGTATGATCATTAGTTTGATCAAACGCAACTTTATTGTAGAAAGGTAAAATAAAGTCTCGAACGGAGGTAAATATAGAATAATAGGTTTATTAGAAGATGACATTATCAATGCTTGAAGTAAAAAAACTTATAGTAATGTATAGATGTGTATTAATTTACGTTTCCGGGGTGTATTTTGGGCGACTTTTTACGTCTCTTCATTTTTCTTGTACAATATATTGCGAAGGATGTGTACAACAGGATTTGCCTAAAACATTGTAACTTTTATTTTATTCTAATCAGACGTTTGATGCATTGTAACAATCTTTATAACTATCGAAGAATTCAACAATTAAAGTTTTAATTTTTTTTATCCTCCTATATCTTCTTTATACTGAGAACTTACTGCGAAAATCTACTTAATAAGGTTTTCTTGAAAAAAAAGGATTAAGAATATGAAGGTATTTATTTTTTGAGTTTTATGTATCTCTATGTGAAACTGTTTTGAAGATAAAAACAGATAAATGTTCTAAAATGGATTAACCAAAACTATCTTTACTACACTTGTCACAGGTTCTCGTAGTAAACCCTCGATATACTTGTCTTCCTTTCTATGGAAAAGGGCTTTTTCTAGTTCATAGTATGTTGCAATTTATCTACGTATATACAATGACCGTTGTCCTACACTTGCGTCACAGTTTCGCAATACTTTACGTTCACAGTTTACACTTGATTTGGTTTCACTGCGGCATGCATGCGCGTGCTTAGAGCGGCCACAGGCACGCGAAGGTAGCTCTATGAATAATAATGACCTTATTTGCGAAAATCTTCAGTGGAAAATGATTTTCCCAAGAACACTTTGTTCTGCAACATCTTTTCGTTATATTCTAAATTCTTATTATTATAGTTTTATTAAAATCAATTCCAAAAAGCTACGGGTGCTTATAAAATACAGAACTATAAAGGCTGATGTTAAAATATCATAAACTGCTATAGACCTATATAATACTATGTAGCTAATGGGACATTGACTTGAAGTCCCTTGAAACACCGTTTTCCTTTAGGTATTGTTATGTGATAGCGCACGGCTTGTCACAAACTATTTTTACTTATCCTGTTAGACACCTGTTGGTTAAGAATATTTCTCTAATTAAGCTGTTTTGCATACTTTTTATAGTATGTGTGTCGGGTACTAGTAATATAATTGAAAAAAATATGTATCAAGCTAAATCATTTTGCAATAAAGAAAAATAGTAATAAAAAAGACGAAAAATGTTTTATTTTTCATTAAATAAATGTATTTAATTGTAGTTTTCAGTGCAATTGAACTCGGTAGTTTATATAAAAACTATTTTTAAGGCATTTTTTATTTGAATATAAATCAGATCCCAGGAGTTGCGAACGACAACAAACAAAATACTGAATGCATCAATCCTCAGTAGGATAATTAATCCAAGCCATAGCATAACTTGCTTCTCTTACGTATAATAGCGGCACACTATGATGGCCTTTTTGACGTTTGTCCGTTCATGAATTTTAGTATAAATTTATATCTACGTTTGATGGCGCAAATTGCTGTTCTTTATTATCAATAGTGACCTTCAAATAGTCCTAAAATATCTTGAATGTATAATATAAGCACACAGAATTAATTTACTACGGATTTGTAAATTATATATCACTATATACCTATCTAACTACTACTATATCTAGCTGTACAATATGACCCTGCGAACAAATCTTTTCACGTTTTTACTAAGAACAAAATCGTGTTATTTGACAGAATCCTTAATGATTTATTATTATTAATGTACTTATTTGCAACACTAATCGGCATTTATATTTTTCAAAATTCAATATTATATGACATATATGTATATTACTAGCGGGCACGGCGGACATTATCCCGCCCTGATAATTAAAAAAAACCTTGATAAACTATACGCCTAAACCTTCCTCATGAGTCACTTTATCTACTGGTGAAAACCGCATGAAAATCCGTTGGATAGTTTTTGAGTTTATTGCGAACACATAGACAGACAGACGTGGCAGAGGACTTTGTTTCATAATACGTAATGATATCGTATATATAATATCGCTGAGTACAACTACCACCTTCGCATAGCATAGCAAATTAGCACCACTGCTTAATGCAAAGCAAAGCAGAATTTGATTTTTTTTTAAATAAATCTACATTTTATGTCATTATTATAATGTGTCAAGACGGCCATCATAGCTTGCCTCTGTTTTAGCTGTATAATCATGTCTCTTGGCCAAATGTATGGTTTTTTAAACTGCTATATTATTATGAAATAAATACATAAAGTGACATGTATTTTCAATTTTATCTATCACATTGGTAAAGGATGTTGATATATATATAGGCTATAAGTTTAAGTATCTGACAATACAACAATTACTTAACAAAATACCAAATTGGTACCAATTATTTCAATATAACCAACGCTTGTAGCACACAATACGGAGCCAATTATTTTCAAATTCTATTATGTTCCTTATATGGAAGTGTAAAGATCATCTAATTTTAATGATCACGTAACACTAGCGAAGATTTATTTGATCGTGGTTTGTTTATACACATTTTCTTGGTTTTAAGTGGATATGATAATATATAATTGGCTCGTGTCTAATATATAAAAACCTCGTGCCACGGTGTTTGTGGTCGAACTCCTCCGAAACGGTTGGAACGATTTTTATGAAGTTTTAAATACATATATATTTTGTAAGTATGACAATAGGTCGTAAAGTATATTTTATACCTCTAGATGATTAGGTTGTCCCAGAGATTCAGATTTTTTTTTTAATTTTTTTGACAATTTTTCTTGTTTGTATTCGCCATCAAAAATACCTATAGCCCTAAATTTTCACCATCCTAACCCCACCCTCCCATTTTTATTCACGATTTTAGTATTTTTGTATGAACAATATCCAAATAATTCAAAGGTCGTTCGTATTTCAAACAAAACGAAATCATTGATGTTATTGAATGACAGATAGCGCTACGACCGCCTCATCGAAATTTCTACCACATATGCCTAAGTCATTTCACTAAACCAACTAGGTATATGTTTGAGTGAGTCCCTGTATTGTTTGGTTTCACCATTGGAAACGGCTGGAGTAGCTGTAATCGGGTTCTAGGTTTTTTAAGGATTTTCTAGTTTGGAAATACAATTGGAACCAGTTGGTAGCCGATTTCACGCATACCAAGTTACGCGAGTTAGCTAGTAATTTAATATTACTATTGATCGATCTTTCATAGGAATTGATGCATGATGGAATTCCAAAAGCGAATAATAAAAACATAAGTTATATGTCGAGTTTCGTTTCGTTTTTAACTTGGATGGAAAAAATACAAGATTACCTAAATATATTTTTTTAATCGTTTAAGTAACACATAATAAATAAAAAAGTAGAATAGATAACAAATGTTTAATTCTATCTAATCTAATGGAATCTAATCTATTTATTGTTTCTGCGTTTAATAATTTTAGTACCGTAAATAGGTAATGTTTTCAGATTAGGATATTAAAGAGAAAGTAATCTCGAGAAAGCAAAGTTATCATTTTATGTATTTGAGCACCGTATCACAGTTATCAATATAGATTATAAACCGATAAAATCAATATAAATAGCGAATTATTAGAACATTTATATGATTACAGTCTGTTAATGGAATTACCAGTGATATCCATACTTTAAAATGCTATAAATATACTTAACGTAAATGCTCTTCGTTTAATAATCCATTTGAAGTTTATTTGAATTGTTGTTTTACTGAACAACAAGTAAACAGTGTTATTATGCTATAAAATTTAATTAATTAATACTATTTATATATTACGTATTTGTTGATCTATACTAATATTATAAAGTGGTAAAGTTTGTGAGTTTGTGACGTTGTGAGTTCGTGGTTTTGAAGTTGTAGGGGTTAATCTGTGGATCTACTAAACCGATTTAGAAAATTCGTTTATCAATAGAAAGCCACGTTATTTGTGAGTGTCGTAGGCTATATATTAACCCCAAAAATGTAAAGACTTTATTTTGGTACTCGGATTAGTAAAGTAAGTCGGAGAGAAAACGGTCGAACGAAAACGTTTCTTATGAATGCTGCCTTAACAATGAGAGATGTATGATTAAGTTCTAGAGAAAAGTTGTAGAGCTTGATAATGCCTACAAACAATTCAGCGACAGCGTATGTCTAACTTCAAACTATTTTTTATTATCAGGGCGGGACAACGTCCGCCATGCCGGCTAGTCTCCAATAAAACGACAAAAGAACTAATCTCATAAATATAACTTGAATTTTTGTTGTTATCTTGGTATACTCAATGTTTCGGAAGTAGATCTTCTGTTTCACTAATAAACAGTAGTTCATCTAGCAATTGGCATTCTTCTACAGCATAAAATATAGATATTTGTCTTAATTGAATTGAATAACATAATTAACTTAACATGTTATATCTGTAGATAATTTCTTAGTCAGAAGTGACAATTTTTCGGTATTATCGACCTTGTTCACCACCTCAAAGAACGAAAGTTCGAATCCCACAATCAGCTTGACCTTTCGGTCAAGGAAACCTTCATTCTGTAATGACATAATGATGATTATATATTGATAAGATTAAATGGTATTTTAATCACGTTAGCAACTCTGTCGTCAATTATCTATAATTAATTACGTTCTAAAACTAAATATACAAAAGCGTGCTGAATCACCCATGTCGTAGAAAAAGTGACGTGTGCGAATATATTTTATTTAATTTTTTACGGAAGATATAAATTACTATACATCATAAGATAAAACTATTTTGCTTAGTAATTATTATTATTTATGAGCACTATGTACGGAATAGGGTTAAACCGTTTTGTTCAGAGGGACTTGTTCAACCGGTCCACGTTGAAGTTACGTCGTTAGGTGTGCTAATAGTTAAGTTATCGGTATAGTTTTATCGTATAGTTTCGTCAGTATACAAAACTTCCTAGATCGCATTAAAATTTAATTTAATGCTTGGTTGGTTTTGGCTCGTTTATATAAATTTATAAAGTCTTTAATACTAAAAATTCTGCTTATCGCTACTCGTTTCATTATGTTAATTCGGAATTTGCCGATATCGAGAGTTGTGTTAGCAGATAGTTTATTTCGCTTCAAGAATATATTTGCTGTATATTTTGATGAATCTATAATATAAAATTATCAGTTCAGTCCGCTTAAAGCATCGTCTTTGTAATAACTGAAGTATATTTTATTAATTACAAGATAAGTATAGAATTTGTCAAAGTAAGTATTATAAGTAAACAGTAAATTTATTCCCATATTGAGAGCAGAACGCACCTGCAACTGTTCCTAAAATGGTAATACCGTGCGCAATCGCACACGGGCGTGCAAACTGCCGGTAACGAGATAAATTTCGAAACAAATAGTTTAGATAATGCGCGAGTTACACGGATTATCGCTCATAGCAGAAAATCTGTGACTAACCGCTGACGTTTGTAGCCTTGTCGTTATATTTATTCAAATGTTATCTCAAAGGCAGACCGATCAATCATTTGCAAATTATATTGTGACATGTTAACTCGAATAGACTGTTACTATCGGTTAGTGGTCAAGGTATTTCAAATATATTAGAATAAAATTACGTGAGAAACGTTATTACGATTTCCCTTGGAATAAATTGATTTTGTTTGTATTTTAGTAGTTTTAAACATGTCATAAATATTAGAAAACATAAAATTTTCCGGTCACTCATAAAATACACAAGAGAAGTGAGATTGGACCGAAAGTCTTTTATTGAAGTAAGATACACATTGAGTTTTGAATAATGAAGTTTTGAAGCGATGATAGTTCAGTTGATAGTATGTTTCAACGCGTCACCGATGAACGCATGTTCGAATTGTAGCAACTGAGTCGGAACTTTCGATGAAGGAAACATTATGATGTAACCATAGCTTCTTGGTAGGACTCTTTCTAAATCCGCCCAGGTAGCTACCACCCTAAAGTTCAAAATCTATCGCCAAGCATCTGATGGTGTATTCCGGCAGCTGCACTTGAGAACTAACCCCCTTTAGGTTTAGCGTGTTTACTATCTTAGACCACATAGTCGTTTAACATCAAATGAGCTTGTGGCCAATCACTAAAACGTACAGATAGCAGTTTCATGTAAGCGATGCAGATATTAAACGCTTGTAGGCAACAAAACCGCCCGTCTGCAATCATACTGCACGTGCCCACACACCTTATTACAGCTGCGTAACATTACCAGAGTTCATACGTCCGGCAATACGCATAGCCTTATTTGAGGTCACACATCAAGTTCACACACTCGGTGTCTAAACCTGTTGGTGGTTCAACGTCGGAATGAAATGTATGTTGTTAGTTTCGTAATATATATTTTCGTTTCCGCAGTTTCCTTTTCAATTTGTTTGTTTATGATAATATTCATTCATGAAGCTGATAATTTTTCTATATGTCCTTGTCATTTTAATTTATTGTTAATATGGTGGATGTGCGTAATGTATATGGTCTATAGATAATCATAAAGTTGAAGAGTTTGTTGCTTGTCCAAGCTAACCTTTAAAATTGCTGTCAAATAGAAGATTTTTTAGAGTATTATATAACCCTCATATCACTATGTTTTTCATAGAAATTAAGTTAAATTTAGAAGAGATAATTTGAAACCGGTAAACGTGTTAACGAGCCAAGTAATGAAAAAAATGCGAATAAACGAGAAGACAACGTTAATAATCTTGTTAAATATGTAATTTCCATAACATATCAGCACGATTTTCATGAGAACTATGTTTTAGGTACTACATCTATGTAATATTATATGAATGCACTTACCTAACAAGGTTTAAGTAACTTTTAAAAGAAACCACGTTACATTTACATTCTTACTATATGTATAGATTTATATTGACGTCCTAAAGCGATGAAATATCAAATATTAATTCATAACGTTTTAAATACAACAACGTTGCACCTAAACTATGTTACTTTTTGTTATAAATTAAACAATAGAATAAAACCACAAAGCATTTACAAACTTTGCTTTGTAATCGTACAGTGCACACCCAACGAGCACTTATTAAGTAATAAAATGTCTTGTTAGGGCCACGTGTTGGTCAACTATATCTTTGTTTATAAAATACGTAAGTACTTACTATGCAATCATAAATCAACAAAGAATTTTATAAAGTTAATTCGATGTTTAATTAAATATAAATAGTTAATATATTTTGCAATAAAACCATAGACTAGATGACATTTAGATAATTATAAATAATGACATTTTCTCAACATTATTCAAATATTTCGCAGATTTTTTTAATAGTACTATAGCTATGATTACTGTGAAAAGTCTGTTTTAATTCTGTCAGCATAACGTCTGAAATGAACTTTATTTATTAAATTATTTTACTTTACATAAATATTGAATGTTAGAAAATACGTATAGTCAATGCTTTTTTTTTTTCGAACTGACTACGCTATCGGCCTAGCACGGCCTTAACAGCCTCTGTAGGTACACAGTACCATAGATAAGATACTATATACTGAGACTGTAACTCTTTATCCGGGCAGAGCTTTTATGTGACAAACTGTGGAAGTCAATACAATTGCTATTTACTCTAATTTCCCCAAAATAATTTAGTAACACAAAAATAATAATTACGATCAAATTATTGTTATTTAAGTAATACATCACTTCCATAATATATAATTGTTCTTATTTATGTGAAGCATCGATGTATCTAATATAGTGGCGCTAGTGTTCATGTTCCGGCGGCGTTGTAGTCTCGCCTCTCGGGTGTGTCGTAGCGGTACCGGACGTAGTCAATAACATGGATCTTAAATTACTTAAATTAAACAAATTATTCTTAATTACTTACTAATATTATGAATGTGAATGTGTTTGTTTCGCTTTTACGCTTAGCTACTGAACCGATCATGAAATTTTCCATAGATAGTCTCAGGACTACAGAAAGGTAGGTATCCGTCATCCAGAAATAAGTATTGGTTCTCGTGTACTTTTACGATAAATTGTTATATATGTCGCTAGACATATCGATTATAAGGAATACAAGATTATATAATTGAAGTGAAACATGTAAGTTATATACTTAGAATAATTTATAATGCATAATATTTATATAACAAAACAATATCTTTCGAATTGCATTAGATCAATAAACGATTATAATAATATCAATCTATAACTAATTTTAACACCGTCGTAACACGACTAAAAGGTTCTTTGTTCGCTTGATAAAGTGATATACGGTCGACAAGCGAGTCATGTGTAGGTAATATTTTAAATGCAGGAACGTTTTATAAACTATTGCGAAGATCTGTTACTTGGTTGCAATTTGTGTAATATTAATGTGTTAAAAATTATACAGTTCTATTATCAGGCGGCCTTGTTTGTAAATAACGTATATCATAACGGGATTATCTGTATTTGTAACTTAAATCACTCGATTCTAAAGAGAACTTTAAAAGTGTTTCGATTTTAATTAGATGGGTGTTACCGTTTTTTTAACGATAGGAGTTGTTACTATGTTCATATATCATTTGCATAATAGCGGTGATGTTTATTGTGATAATTATTTAGAAATACTTTTATTGTATACTAGCGGGCCCGGCGGATTTTATCCCGTCCTGATAACAGAAAAAACCTTGACAAATTATATACAAAAACCTTCCTCGTGAATCACTTTATCTACTGGTGATAACCGCATGAAAATCCGTTTAGTAGTTTCTGAGTTTATCGCGAACAGACAGAAGCGCGGTAGGGAACTCTATTTTATACTATGTAATGAAATTGATACCTTATTTCCTTATTCTAATTAGATTAACTAAATATTAGGTATATTTTATGTTCTTCTTTGTCGAACGATGATCATATTGTAGACTACGTAATTTTCATAACATCAGAGAACTTTATGAGGAAAGTTATTTAAATTTTATTATTTGAACGCTAATTCCATTTTATTTTAACACTAGCTAGTGTTTGCCACTTTGTTTTGGTCTGTCTTTCACATGAATTCAGTATTAGTTTACCTTTCAGTTTTTTTTATTGCAATTTTTTCATAACTATGTACATCATTAATTTGCCGATATTAAGTTAGCTCTAGCATGATGTTAGCTAAAATTATATAATCCAGATAATGCTCCTACAAAATTTCTGTCTTTATCTTCGAGATTATGTGGAACAAAATACAACATTTTTAACCGACTTCAAAAAAAGGAAGAGGTTATCAATTCGTCTGTATTTTTTTTGTTTTGTTTTGGTTTGCACCGACTTCCAATACATCTCTAGGTAGCACACATATTCATATGTTTTATTTAATTTGGATAATTTGATAAACTATTTATTTTCCGCTTTTTAGTGCCTTATGGGTTTTTGATTGATATTGAAGTCGGTTAATACTTTTTTTTGAAAATTTACTTTATATGTAACCTTATGGAATTTAGAATTTGAATTATTTTTTATATTGTTTGTTTTAAGCCTTTGATCACCATTTTCATAGCTGATGCTAATTATCAATAGCAGCTCTCTGAATAACAAAACCTTAAATAATTAATTATATTTATATGGTCTGTATAGAATTTTGAATAATCGACATTTTCTTTTCAGAGTTTGGTGCTATGCGCATGTCTAGCACTAACCTTCGCCCAGTTCGGCCACTATCCCGACTATTCCGACTTTGCAACCAGCTTCGGGTCTAATTACAACTACTTGTCTTCTGCAGCAGGTCGAGACCCGAGAGCTAACCCAGGTGAGTGATATCTGAAAAGTTTTGTTAAGCTAACATTATTTTTGAATAGTTTATTTCTTTTTGGAAGTTTTTAATTTGAATTAGTTTTGCAATTAATAAAGTGGAGAGTATATGTATTGTCTGTTATTATTTAATTTTAATTTTGCCAAGGCTAAAAAAAAACCAATAATATAGATTTTTTAGAATATTTTTAATATAATAAAAATATATTATGCGTCGAATTCAGCTTCGGAATTAAAAACAATCGGAATTAAATACTGAAATTAAAATATTGTTTACTATAATCATAGTCTTTTTCAGTATTTTGTATGATATTCCCGAAGTCTCATCTGCATATTTTTAGATATATTCAGTATAGGAAGTATCCTATGCCCTTCTCTAAGATTCGGTCTTATTCCATACCAAATATCGATTGTGATCTATTCAGATATTTAATACTGAAAGTGTAATGAACAGACCGAATTACTTTTAATATTTATAATATTAATGTAGATATATTTTAAACATATCATTGTCGGTTTTTTTTCTATATTTGTTATACTTTCCAATTCGACCATATAACGCTGATTGACAAATATATTCTGATATATTAATAAGGTAGCTTATTTATAGTCTTTATACAATTACTTTAATTGGTATTACTTGTTACAATCATAATAAATGAGGAAGTTTTCAAGACTTTATTATAATTAAATACACAATCCATTGTTCGTATAATTCATCTACTCCTTATATCTGATATGATATTAACTCGAATTGACCGACACGTTAATATTACGTACCGGCAATTCGCGAACTTGTTGAAACGGTCGTGTGAAGGTTAGAAGAACAATAATTGTGCCACATGATTATTATCTCCGCATTCAGTGAGAGTTACGAAAACAAATACCTTCGGAGTGAGTTTAGACTTAGCTTGGTTTACGTACGATACGTGCGTACTCTATAGCTTTGTTGACCTCCACGGTTATGTATTCGTATCACACGGCAGTTGGACCTTCGTGATGTATGTATAAGAAAAACATTGTTGCGTTATTCTGGGTTAGTCATCTGTTATAGCAGTTCTCTTGTCAGTATGTCTACTGTGTGGTGTTTCAATGACAATTTAACATTAAGTTCCATTAGACAAGGTTTTACAAAAAACTAATATCTACTGAGTGCCTTATGCATTAGATACTAAGTCCGGTGAAGCTGTCAAAGTCCATGAGGCAGTCGGTGATAATGAGTTAAAAAAAACTTATAATATAACTAGGGGCGTGAAAATTTGCATGCGGATTCCTTTTACACTGTAGGTAACAATTATGGAAGAGTTTTTGGAAATTTAACCCTTATAGTCGGAAAAAGAAGATGCAAGTTTGTATGAAAATCCATCATTTTTCTTTTGTGATGATATAAAGTGCCGAAAATAGTTACTGCATAGAAAACGCGTGCAAAAGCCGCGAGAAATTGCTAGTATAATAGTAAATAAAGAAGTCAAACTTCAACTTGGGTAAATGTCTTCAATAAAAGCTATTGTTTTTTTTTTCTATAATTATTATATGCGAATACTCAATTTTGACCTTGTTAGTTTTTCTACATTAGTGAATAACAACACTTTGTGTTTTATTTATTTTAATGAAGATTTCTTTTATCGGTAGGTTTTTAGTTTTTGAGTATTATTTTTGAATTAACATGTAATACCGGTTATATGCTTCTAAATACGCAGTTTGCGATTTAAATTTTGTTAAACTTCATTGTTATAAATGAATTTGAGATGCATAGATATATTTAAAAATATACAAGGTCACGGAGGATTACCCGTTGGAACTCGTTAGTGGTTTTTCATAGTATAAATTAAAATATTAAGTTAAAACAAACGGTAATTTTAATTTATTATCGTTTTATTTTTAAATTAAACTTAGTACCATATTCTGTTCTATTTTGGATATTATCGGATTCCACACAATTTCCCTAAATGTTGTTTAAATTGCCGATTGCACAATTTTATTATTAAATTAATTTAAAAAAAAACTGATGATGAAGTTTTAGCTAAAAGTAAGTGATGTAATAAAATTAACAAAATTTTTAGTACCCAAATTAAATCTGCGCTAAAAGTTGTGATAAGCATTCAAATTATCGTTTTAGCGAAATTAAAATAATACGCTTAAAGTTACTGTTATTGCATAACGTTTCTTTAGGAAATACTATTGCTGCAATGTTTATAAGAGATAGAAAGGTAGGTAGGTACCCACTTCAATGACATAGATTCGTTTAAGGACAAGTTAATACAACTAAGGGTAATGGAGACTAGATTTAACAAAAGTACCGGCCAGCTAATCCGTTACCGTCAACACTTAGTGGCACTTATCTCTATTAAGATTTAACATTCAATCATCAACTGCTTGATAGCATTTCGCAATATTAGTTAAAAAACGGAATGCCTCATGGCTGTTTGATATTATCTCTTATTATGAAATATTACTGTGCATTTTGTCGTCAACTGTCAAATGTACGGTAATTGTTTCGGGACAAATTATTCGTCGCTTGGTTGTGTAAGAACTGTTTCCTATTGGTGCGACTTGATTGGTGCATGGGTGGCAATAATATAGTCAGCATTTTCCTTCTTTCCCCCCTGGGGTTTTTTTTTATGTTTGGGGGGTTTTTTTTCCTTTCCAAAGAATATAAGGCTACAGATTTCATTATACTTCGTCTCAGTTTCCCTGGCTAGCCGGCTAGGTGATTCTCTTTCTCTCCCTGGGTTTTTCCCCTATTTTTTCCCCCCCCCTTTTTTTTGTTAAAGCATTTCAAAATTTTTCCCTCCCCCCCAATTAACTTCCTATTCCGAAATCCACACCTTCGAATTCAATATATATACCCCCACCATTTTAATATCTCAATTCTTTCTCGGTGTTATTACAAAAAAGTTAAATACGTATTGAACCCTGGCCTTAAAAAGGTCTCATATTAAACGCACCGCGGTCGCTCAATGTTCGCCATCTTGCTCTTTTGTCTCGCTTTGGTTACGTTTGGTTAGACTTGCGAAACAGGATAACGCGAACTTGCCTCGGGCGAGCGCGGTGCATTTATTAGGAAACTTTTTTAAACCAAGTATCTAATACGTATTTAACTTTTTTGTAATAACACGGTATAGGTGTTAGCGTTCGATCGTAATCTAATCTGATGTCTTCGTCTATGATGGTAAACACGTTAAACTTAAACGAGAACTGGCTCTCAAGTACAGTTGTCGCAATACACCAAGAGATGTTTGGCGACAGATTTACTACGTAAGGGGGAGAATATTTTTCTTTTTTTTTTTTTTCCTCCACCCTCATATTAAAAATTATTTTTTTTTTTTTTAAGAAAAGAAGGGGCCCCCTTTTTATGTCCCCCCCCCCCTATACCACTTCCACCCCGGGGGCCCCACCGCCCCCCCTCCTCTTGGGGGGGGGGGGGGGAAGGAAGGAGGAACGGGGGGATTCAGAGTCAGTTTTCTGCGAGAGGGTGGTACTACCCCGGGCGAGCCGACCCATTCATGCTGAAACCATTAATAGCTTCTGCGTAACTCTACCACCGTTAAAACTTTATTCAATTTAGACCCTAATAAGGCGCTTATGAACGTCAAAACTAGCACCGGTTGGGAACTCTGTCATCTAGACAAACCGGCAAGAAACTCGTTCATCTTTTTAACATATATATATTTCCAATAAATTCCATATATACATACATTACATACAAGGACTCGAATCTACGTCGATCAACGCAGTGTCTGACACGATAACAACTACGTCATATATAGTTTGAAGAAGGTTACGATGGTTCAGCAGGAGCGTGTTTGAACATCGCGGAGATCGGCGAAGGTTTAATTGCTGAGCATGTTTTGTCGAGGACATTTTGTATTGCTAGCCTATTAAGCTCTCACACGCATATCTACACACACGAATAACTAGATTTTTAGACTTTTTAGTTCAACTTCTATTTAATAAAGAATATATTTGTATAAAATTAACAGATCTATGTACATATATGTATGTTTTAAATTTTGTCAAACTCATTTGTCAAATAAGCAAGCCACTTACGGCACCAATAGGATATAAATTATGTAACATAGTTTTGATCGATTACCCGTGACACAGGATTTAGTTCCTGGTGTGGGAATCTATAGTTTATTTTTATGCCATGTAAATCATTTTTGTTAAGTAAAGATTTTATTATTATTATATAGAAAATTATAATTTAAGAAGTCCTTTTTGTTCACTAAATAGATTTGCTAAAATATAAGAACTTATATTCATACATTACAATATAGTACATAAGTAATACAACTAAGCATAGAATAAAGATAAATAAGTTGTGTGTCCGGACGGATACAAACTGGTCTCAATCTCATAACAGAAGCTATACCTACCTATCAGAGCAGCGCTGATATCCTGACTTTTGAATGAACCTTCTAAGTTGACTTCACGTCATATCGTCTCATAATCAAAGTTATTTTAAAACATTATTTAGTGTAATAATAAATTACCCTCCTCAACTTTAGTTCTATTAATCTTTGCTTCTGACAATAGAGTAGTCATTTTTTAAATTATTAATTAAGAAAAGGAATAGTTATGTGGAAGATATTTTTTATATACTCATCAAAAATGAACGTGTCGTTACTTTATACGTTAAGTTATTTAGTCTGTTATATATAGTAATTTATTTATTTTACAATTCAATATTAAGAAAGGTTGAAGTACATACATTTGCAATGACATTATATAATAATATCTATGTACAAAGAATAAAACAAAAATTACACGAGAAATGCACACATATACATGTGTATATACATATATACATGCGTTTGTCCTTCACATTCGTCAAGTTTAAAAAAATAAGTGTTATAATAATTTCAATATAACATGTATAGCCGTTGTTAGACATTGCATTTATTACAAAAAAAAAGTGTGTGTACTTATGTAGACGCGTTAGAAGTTATACTTCTTTGGCGTAACAAGATAAAAATCTTTTCAAAAATTTTATCTTTCGCCTTATTCTACGTTTGTAGAAAAAACGACATAAAAACAAGAAATACAAAGAAACAAAATGTTGACTATAGCTAACTTCAGGGTGTCAGTTTTTCGTGACGGTGTGCGCGCGCCTCGTAAAAATTTACTCTCATCAATTTTCCCTAACTTTAAAAATACATTTCAATCAATCAAATTTTAATAAAAGGCCTTAAACGTCATCCTAATTATACGTTTTATAGACTCATCAGTATTATATTGAATTATGAATGTCTAAAAGCGTTAATTACCAAGGCGACCAAGTGCCCTCAACTCGATGCTCAATTAAAATCATAATTTGATATTTAACGAAGTTAATTAATTAAATATTTGTTGTCGTTGTTAATTCTATATTCATTTCCTATGTCAATGTATCTTCGTCAGTTTGTGGAACTTAAGAAACTTCAATATTTTACGCATTGGAATGCAAATTTGTTCTTGCTGTATTAAAATATTCGATTGGCCTTAGATTAGATCCAGTTAAATATTAAATTTTACGATAACTGCTTTTATTTCACTTGCCCGCTTTCTGTAGAAATTGTTTTAATAAATTATTATTCTATATATTGACAGCAAATCTAATAATTTAAGTTAACAAGTTCTCTTCCCACACGAACTACTGTTATTACAACATATTTACTGATTTTAATCTGTGTTTATAAATTAATCTCCATAGTTTTTCAACCAAAGCATAACATGATTTTCTAATGAATAGACGTAACTGTCTCAAGATTGTTAGTGTTAATTAACGACGCATAATTTAAACACATTTTCTATGGTATTAAATGTTATTTACTTTATTTCGTAAACATAATCTAGTTAAGTACTTGCTCGTAACTTACTTATATAGTATGAGAAAATTAAATAGATTTTAGATTTCCTTTTTAAATATACCATAGCGTAATAATCACATTTGTTTTAATAGATAAAAAGCCTCGTAATCTATATAAACAAACTTTAAGTGCGCGTCACTCAAAACGTACAGGATAAATTTCGATCAATATCATTTAGTATTACTTCTTAGACATTTGATCTTGATCTTCTTAGACTATCTTTATAAGCACTATGCCTTCAACGATGTATGTTTTGTTTCAACCGAGAAGTGGGACAAGCTGTGTGGTATGATGTACTTTATCGTATGTACATAAAATATATTGGTAGTTATCAGCTGGTGGTAAATAATTGAAACCTGGGCAAATCCTCCTTATTCAGGTTGACTTAAATGATGTGTCTGCGATTCTGCTATAAAGGAAAGTAAGATGTGCACCAATATACTTACTTTAGTCTATAGGCATAGTTCTAGGTTTTTTTTTTACTGAAGAACGTTATTAACCAGATAAGCCTTCACAGTTTTCATAGGATTAATTCTTACGATGATTTCGGTATCTTGCTAAGGATTGATTACGGTTGGTACACATAATATGAATCTGCCAGTTCTACACCATTTCTGGCATGGTTTGTTCTTGCTATACGTGTTTTCTAGTAACGGAACGTCCTAATAAGTAACGGCAAGTAAATTCGGAAGCAATCCTAAATAGGGATAATAATTCTTTGAAATATTTTTACATATTAGAGTTTTTATTGGGTTCGGTTGTCATGTAACTTCCCCATCAGACGCCTTTGTACAGGGCAGCGATAGCTTATAAAGTAACAATAACTCTTTTTAGTAAGCTTGGATACAAGAAGTGCTTTTTTATATCCGATCTTATCGATCTATATTATAAAGAGTATCATTGGCGCGACAATCAAAATCAAAAACACTTTATTCAATTTAGGCCCTAAGAAGGCGCTTATGAATGTCAAAACTACCACCGGTTCGGAAAACAACCCAGCCATCGAGAAGAATCGGCAAGAAACTCGATCTGGTTTATCTTTTTAACAAATATATATAATATATTAGGTAAATATCACAAACGTTTTTAATGGATGCACAGAGATGAGTTAATTCCAGACATCACCATCGTTCACATATTGATATAATAACCTTTTGACACCAAAACCCGCTTGACATGGCGCTTAAATTCGCAATCCGGCAAATCGGTAATATCCTTTGGGACTTTGTTGTATAATCTAACACTATTTTCCAAAAAACTGTTACTGGTTTTACTAAGTCTAAAACGTGGGACAACCAGTTTGTTACAGTTTCTAAACAATAGTATAATAAATCTTGTGAATCGTGGTTTCCCGTAATTGTTTAGTACAATATTACATAAAGTTTCAGTATATAATAACTTGGGCATATTTTTCTTGCAAATGACATGTAGTACCTATATAAGTTTTATCTAGTATTATTAATGTCAAGGTTCAGTATTTTATTTTAAACAATTCTAATTGGCTGTAAGTATAACGAATATATGTCACAAATATAAGTTTTAGCCGTGTAAACGTTTACAATTTAATCAGTTTATAGCTAGTTGCAGCGACAAATGTCGACAACACAAGTAACAAAGTAGCATTTAACTACCAGTATTTAAGGGTCGCGACAGATTATATGGGAAAAGCGGATATTTAAATTAATATATAATTACTAAATTTATAGCCAGCATTCGTATCTATATTGGGGTAAACAGAAAAAATGAAACGTTTCTATCTATTCTGGTATACTTATTCATTACATTCAACTTCATTAATCCTTTCATTCATCCGCGTCAGTTCGTATTTCTTATTATTTTTCCAAGGTCAATTGTTTTTTATTTCATCCGTATAGTTCAATATCGGTCATCAGTTATTCTCGATTATAGACACTGGCATTCTAAAATACCCGGCAATAGGTTTGGTACGATGCAACTGGCAGAAGAGTTAGAGACCCAGGTAAGATAGACGTATCTTCGATTTTGTGTAGTCTTCTCTCTATCGTACATTATAATAACTGCGAAAGACAGAGATAACGTTATAGAAAACCGAACTTGGATATCTCAGTCTCGTACCCGACGTGCCCAATCAAAACACCGGGAATTGTACATGTTTTTTTTTATAAAGTGTATTATATCATATTAAACAGTGATTGGTGAGACTTTTACACAAGAAGAAAACTGTGAGTGGCTTATTTTGTACTTCAATAATTATTTTTTCTAAATGAGGTTAATGAACGGCTTAACTGTACACCCGTATATCTTTGTTTTACGTAATTGTTCTGATATCCAGTGGCTGATGAAACTCATCAAGATTGTTTTGGTATACGTTGTCAGTAAATGTCAGTCTGATATAATTAGAACTTTGATATATTGACCCATACACTTTTCAGTACGCTCATATGGTTCAAGTTCAGTAATAGAGACCAAAGATGCCATTGTATAGGCAAAAATTAGTTAGTAGGTATTGCTCGTAAAATATTATGCATATGTAATTATGTATAGTACTGTAGGTTATGCAATGTGACGTCGCCACAAAAGGGTCTGAGTGTAACTTAATGAGAGAATCATGCTTGGTCGAGCAAACATCGAGGTCGCTGTGCGAGTGTTGGGTCCGCGAGATGTGTTCAGTCCGCAGCAGTAGCACCCCTCAATCAAAATTAATTGCGACCAACAGTTATTTATTATATGGGTGTAGTAAATGCTTATACCGGAATTAGTTTTTACATTATACATTTTCTTACACAGTTAAAATACAAGGAACTAACTATATTTAAGTAGTTAATTACGTGACAGTAAAAAGTGGTAATGGATTTTCCTACGCACTTTTGTTAGATGGTATCCTGGATACTTCGAAGTAGCGATAGATTATAAAATGATAATCACGAATTCCTTCCTAAGAGCTGTGGAATTAATTATAATGACTAGTGGTCATCTAGCGATCAAAATTCGACTATAATAATAGGTACAAAGGTTTTTCTTCTTATGTTGATACGTTGTTATTATTATCTAATTTTTTTTCTAATTACTAAAACCTGTATTGTAAATATTGTAGATTTTAAACGTAAAGATCGTGAATTATGACGAGTAGAGGCTTAGAAATAAAAGCTTCGACTTATCGATGGTATAGAAAAAGCAGCAATTATTTCAAAATATATCAACACTAGCCGGCACGGACGTTGTTCCGCCCTGATAATAAAAAGAACCCTTGAAGTTAGATATATGCTGTCGCTGACTTTTTTGTAGGCATTATTAAGCTCTACAACTTTTCTCTAGAACTCAATTATATATCTCTCATTGTTAAGGCAGCGTTCGTAAGAAACATTTCCGTTCAACTGTTTATTCTCCGACTTACTTTGCAAATCCGACTTCCGCAAAGAAATCTTTCCATTTTTCAGGTTAATATGTAGCCTATGACACTCACACATAATGTGGCTTTCTATTGGTAAAAGAATTTTCAAAATCGGTTTAGTGAACCCAGAGATTACCCCCTGCAACGTAACAAACTTACAAACTTTACCTCTTTATAATGTTAGTATAGATAACACTAAAGATCGATAGCTACTAAATAAAAAATCAAATAAAGAAAATCAGTTGACAAAGGGTGAAAAAAAGGAACTGAACTTAACTCTTCTTCCATTTATGTGTAGATAGATTACGCAGTTGTGTATATAATATTATAATAATAACTGTATTTGAACAAGATACACTATGATACAGAAGGTTTATCTTACAACATACAGTATTGCGTCATCGATACATCTATTTATCTATCTATACATCTATAGGTATATCCTAACGCCTGAACGGCCCTGAACTAGGACGAGCCTGTATTTCAGAGGCTATTTTCTTTCTGTGTTATATAAAATATATGCAAACTTAAACTTAAAAAATGTTGCAAAACTGAGTTAGTTTTATATAGTTATTTCAATGTCTGTGATGCTGCTGTTAAAAGCTAATTTATATAGCGAAATCTATATAAATATATATCGGGTTAAATGTGGATGTGAATCGGTTTATTTATAACTTATACGATTTGCAAGACAGTCACTTCTGTTAATGATATTTATTTCAATTGCTATTTTAAATTTGAAGTATTTTATGCTGTGTATAAAATATTGTATATTGAACTATAATGAGTAGGCATGTTTTTGTATAATTATAATATACTAGCGTGCCCGGCGGACGTTGTCCCGCCCTGATAATAAAGAAGACCTTGACAGATTATATACCTAAATCTTCCTCGTGAATCACTTTATCTACTGGTGAAAACCGCATAAAAACCCGTTCAGTAGTTTTTGAGTTTATCGCAAACAGACAGACAGACAGACGTGGCAGAGGACTTTGTTTTATAATATGTAGTGATTTCATATCTAAATAAGAAAAGTCTTGATGTTAGTAATTGTGAAGGAAATGAAAATTGTAGTTGTGTGGTAGAGAAGGCTTAAGATGAGAAGAAAACTGGTCCGGACTGGTAGACGGAGAAGAAATGTTGCCAGGAGAACTATGCCACATATTGAACCGATTATACAGTAGTTTTACTATATATATTACAACTTACGATAATGTAATTGTATTATATAACTATCACTATGTTAACAAAAATAATTAATAAATATAATTTTCGGGGCTGTTCATAAAATACGTCACGTAAAATTATATATTTTCAGAACATATGTCATTTCTGGGACCCTACTATCAATAATCCGTCATTAAAGATAGACCCATTTCGTACATGTACTAATATACAGTATAGTATATGTATAATATAGTATATAGTATATAGTATGTATAATATAGTATGAAACGAAAGACTTTCTAACGTAATTTTTTTTCAAAATCATATAAAATTCACGATACTGTTTGATTAGCTGCAAATATCACGTTTCTTTAGTTTTCTCCGACCTCCCTTGTCACAGGAAGCGACAACCCTTCCCTTTCCTAGGTACAAACGTATTTTATGAACGACTCCTTTGTGTTTTATACGGGAGACTTCATAAATATTATATTGAAATAAAATACATGTGATTATGTTTTTTATATCATAGGATACAAAAGAACAGGCGGGTCACCTGATGTAAAGTGATCACCGCCGCCCATAAACACTGGCAACACCAGGGGAGTCGCAAGTGCGTTGCCAGCCCGTGTTTGGGGGAAAAGAGGGAAGAGGTAGGGAGAGTGGGGAAGGGAGAAGAGAGGGAAGGGGAGGTGGACCTCCGGCGCTCTCACTGAGCGTACGAAACACAAAAATGCAAGCACTCTTACTTCACGTCGGTTTTCTGTGAGAGGGTGGTACCACCTTCATAAGACTAACAGTAAATAAAAAAAAAGACCTACATCAAAATGAATATCATAAACAACTAATTATTTCTTGCATAGTTAAAAAAATAAATAATAATAAATCCCATAATTTTTTTGCCAGATCTTCTTGGTGACGTGTATCTTCCGAACGGATGGTAGCTTAAGTTCTCTCTCAAAACCTAAATTAAATAAAGAATTTTTAATATCGATAATCTTAGGTTAAGAAAAATTATGGCAAAATTATACCTATGCCCTGTATTGACTTATAATTCACAAAATAAATTTTGATATATCTAGGGATAAATAAAAATATTTAGTTGTTTTTTTTTTTTTTTTTAGATGTAGGAGGGAGAGGTATACCACCAAAATCTCTCTACAACCTCCTTATGAATTTTGTCCTGTCTTGAACTGCAGTAAGTTTTTTTTTTTTTAAAGTATAAAAAACTGCACTAACAGATTCCTCCCAAATTTTTCTTTGCAGGGTGGGAAACTCGAGAAGTGAAGGTGAGGGTTGATGCGCATCTCAAAGGGGGCCCCCTTAACCCTACACCCCGGTCGCAAATCCTATGAACTCCTCTGAGTTTCTCCCTCTGCCACATGATGGACCCGGCACCCGCACGGTGAATCCATGGAAGGCTAAGAATTTCGTCTCTCTCTCTTTATTAATATATCATATACCTGTATATATAACAATTCGAGATACAATATCGAGTTTACCTATTGAAATAAAATGAATGTACATATTACATTACCAAATGAAAACATAGTTTATTTCGTGTTAACACAACAAGCGTTAAACAATTACGATCATTGCAAAATAAAGAGATAATATCTTGTAATTAATTCAATCTCAATGGGTATCATTGTATTCTGTGGAAGTCATAAAACACATAGTATTATTATAGCTAAAAATATCTATAGTGGTTTCACTCCATAGCGGGCATATTGGTATAGACTGTATAGAGGAGGAGGAGGAACTGGCGGCAAAACACACAACATCATAAAAGAAAAAAGTAAGCGAGATAGATATACCATATCCATACTGTTTACTGTCTATACATATAATGAGTATGTAAATCTAACGTGTCTATACTTTTTTCGATATTTGTGAAAAAAAATGTTGCAAGTGTTTTGGAATAAGAAATAAAATACATTTCAATTATATTTAGAAATGAGCGTCTGTCTGTCTGTTTGTTTGATTGCGTATTGTGTATTGCGTTCACTATAAAATCTCACAAACAAAATCATAAAGCATGTCCTTGAGTAACATTTAGTCTCTTGATTTCATTAAAATCGGTTCACTCTATCAAAAGCGTAATATTCATGACAACGCGACTTACGTACGAGAGAAAAGTAAATAAGTAAGTGGACTTAAATACATTCAGATGTTTTTATTAGTCACTATTTTTTTACATTAGGTTCTACGTGGATGGAGTCGCGGGTACAGCTAGTAATAAATAAGGAGATTAAACGAAAGGAGTTTGCAATGTTCTCTTTATCGTGGCTTTGATTAGTATAAAACTAAGAACTTACCATATTATAAATGAAGGGCGAAGATTCCTCGGATGCTTTAGGGCTCCTGCACGTATTAGAAGTAAACATAAATAAAACGTAACCTACATACATAGATTGCGTAATACGATCTTGGTGATGTATTATCTTGTAAGATTAACTAATACATAGTGACTTAGTTACTTTTATAGAATACAACATTTTTATCGCCTACTGTCAGTCTATTGACTTATGAAAATGAGATTCTATTGGACAAATTTAAATGCGATTGTCACGGTCGTTTTGCCCACTTTCGGTGTGTTTTTTTTCGTTCTTCCCTTTATAAATGTGTCGTCATGTAGATGTGAAGATCCACGGAATTAAGGGAAAATTGATCGTTAAATAAAATTAATTTCATTATTTTAATTTGTGATAACTTGTTACTACGGAACTACGATTTTAATAAAACTTTAAATTAATTCATAGAGCTTGCAAGTATAATATTCTGTGCTACGATCGCGTTATCAATAGAATTCTTATTTCATACTGAAGGTCACGGTTACAATTTTTTGCTACAGGCAAAAAATAACTCTTACACGAACTTTTATTTTCAAGATTAGGTATTTATTATTGTATTTTTGTGCGGTGTCTATCTATTGTACCACAGTATAATAAATGTCTATGTTTAGAGTTATAAAGGTGGTTTTGCTTGTTGCTGATTATTTAGGATTCCTTAATCACTATAGGGTATATTACTGCGCTATGGCGTTACATGTGCAATTACAGACACGGTGCGTGCCTCTCGGTAAGTTTCATTACCTCAATGTCACGGTAACAGTTATTAGAGTATAATAATGGTTAACACAAGATTTTTTTTGCGATAGTATTCAATGGGATGTTCGTACACGTGAATTACGCGATTGTGTACGTGGCTGAAGGTGAGTAATTATTTCCTTACCGTAGATATTCGGGTCATATAGGAACTTTGTATGCGATAATTACGGTATGAAAATTAGTAAAAATAAAACATAATCTATGTTATTTATAAACACTCTAGTTTCCTACCAATGAAAGTCGGATAAGTACTTCGGGAAAATACCTCCTACAAGCAAACAAACTTTAACGGTGTATTGAATACTTGTTTTAAAAAGGTTTCGTATTAAATGCACCGCGCTCGCCCGAGGCAAATTCGCGTTATCCTTTTTCGCAAGTCTAACCCAACCTAACGAAAGCGAGACAAAAGAGCAAGATGGCGAACATTCTGCGAGCGCAGTGTATTTAATATGAAACCTCTTTAAAGCAAGTATTCAATACGTATTTAACTTTTTTGTAATAACACCGTATATATTTATCTACTCGACTATCTATATATAAATAAGCAAACTTAAAAGAGTTTAGTATCTTTTTGCCTCTGTTTGTCAATCGATTCTCTTTATTTTATTTGAGTCTCATTGAGTTTACCAACACAAATTATTTAAAAATTGTTACTTTCTTCCATACCGTCGATGAATTCAAAACTTTACAAGTCGTAATTCTTCACGCTCCTTACGCCTACAATCTACAACATTTGAACAAGACAATATTAATAAATTTAGAAAAAAGAGTACCGTGAGCGCGTGAAGAAAAAACTTTGTACCATTTATTATGGTTGAATTGCGAACACTGGATGACCACTAGTGAAGTAAAGATGAATGTGTGTAGGTCTGAAGTATATAAACTACAATATCCTTTGACCGAATGCCGTGAAAGAAGTATGCAAAAGTTTTTCATGAGAAATACTGCTACTACATCAATCCTTTAATAAATTGTTAAGAAAACTGAACGTGAAGAATATTTAGACAGTATCCATTATATTCAATGAAATCAATAATACTTCATTCAACTTAGGCTCTGAGAAGGCGCTTATGAACGTCAAAACTACCACCGGTTTGGAAAATAACCCAGTTTTCAAAAAGACCCGGCAAGAATCTTTATATAGTTTAACTTTTCAATGTACACATTTCTATAAAAATACATTATATTCACATTCATGTTTGGTGGATGCTTACAGAGGGGTGTTATTTCCAGACATCACTATCGTTTACACATTGGTCTACCTTATTAATAACTTTTTCACTTAAAACCCTCTTGATATGATACTTTAACTTACTACCCATAGTATGAGTAAGTTATTTATTGCAACAAATAATTAGTAACGCATACGAAGCCATGGACATGCATATAAAAAATAAAAGCATAATTTTATAATGACCACACTTCCTTAAGATAGTGCATAGTAACATGTTTATCCAGTTTGTCGAAGGCCGTCAACATATCAGCAATGTATTAAGGTTAAATCGACAGTTACCGATACATATATTACTTACTAGTCTCTGCCCGCGACATCGTTAGCGTAGAATAGCTACTTTGGGCTAACGCTAACACGCAGCGGAAGCTCTCAAGAGGAAAAAACCTCGATTCTGAAACAATCTTCATTGGTTCTCAGCTCCTATTGGTCTTAGCGTGATGATATATACTTATAACCTTCCTCGATAAATGAACTATATAACACTATAGGATTTTTCAAATCGGACCAGAAGTTCCTGAGATTACCCCCTACAACGTCACAAACTCACAAACTTTACCTCTTTGTAATATTACTGTAGATATATTGTTAATTGATATAATACACGGCTTGCATGCTTGATAATAGTTACGATCGCGTAAGTTCCGTGAAAATGTTATGCGATTTAAAAAAAATTGGCTTATGTCAAAGTCACGATCATTATCACCACTAAGCAATGATACTAATTTTGAACGTAGGTCACGCGCGACTATTCCAGCATTTTATTTAAAACATTGCTTCTGTCATGGCTATAGTTGATAATCGAATAAAACTGTATTATATAAAAATGATTATTTTGTATACTTTATATGGGTTTATGTCTGACCACAATTTCATCTATTAATTGACGTTGTGGTCTAGATAGTAAACACATACAAGTATGTTTTGTAAAAATAATTTAGTAGGTGGTAGAGCCACGCTGAAACTATTACTGGATTCAGCATAAATGGGTCGGCTCGCCCGGGGTAGTACCACCCTCTCACAGAAAACCGACGTGAAGTAACAGTGCTTGCATTGTTGCGTTTCGTTCGGTCAGTGAGAGCGCCGGAGACCCACCTCCCCTCCCCTTCCACTTTCCTCTTCCCTTCCTCCCCCCCCCCCCCCCTACACAGGCTGGCAACGCACTTGCGACTCCCCTGGTGTTGCAAGTGTCTATGGACGGTGGTGATCACTTACATCAGGTGACCCACCTGTCCGTTTGCCTCCTATGATATAAAAAAAAATAAAAAAAATAAATAACATGAAGGTATAAACGAGATCGAGTTTCTTGCCGTCTCTTCTCGATGACCGAGTGGTTATCCGAACCGCTGGTAGCTTTGACGTTCAATAGTGCCTTTCTCAGGGCCTTCACTGTATAAATTATTTTTCGGTTTTGGTTTGATTTTAGCTAAAATGCTCTCAAGTGTCTCTGCTGAAATACATCAACAGGTTACGACTCAGTGTCCGAACACGCTAAGCACTGAACCATCATCGCTTTAATCGCTCTTTCTTTGTTCATATTATACGCGCTGCCATACCGTTCATCCGACTGTAGTCAACTTATTGCTTGCAATTGAACGAATCCTCGTTCTGTTACTATGCGTAATGTATGCATTGTACAGTTAACTTAATAGGTGGCGCGCGTGTCGTAACGATATACAAATCCAAACGTCGCAAACAGGTTCGCGAACAGGTTAATTACGAAATTGATTGTATTTTGAGCGTCAACCATCATATCGGAATACGATTACAGATAATCAAAAAAATAATTAATGACAAAAATTATGGTATATCCTATACCACTGTATAGTCCATTCAATAATATAATTCCAAATTTCATTAAAATCTGTCCAGTCATTCGAGGAGAAGGACAAACGTACAAAGAAACATAATTTCGTATTTATACTTACAACGGCCTTTCACTTCATTATTAGAATAAAAATCACAAACTTTATCTATAGAATACAAAAAAATACACGCGTTTTTATGCAGTGGTTATTTTTCCGGTCAATCTATACTGATATTATAAAGAGGCAAAGTTTGTGAGTTTGTGACGTTGTAGGGGGTAATCTCATGAAGTACTGGTCCGATTTGAGATATTCTTTCAGTGTTATATAGCTCATTTATCGAGAAAGGTTATAGGCTATGTATCATCACGCTAAGACTAATAGGAGCGGAGCACCGATGAAGAATATTTCAAAATCGGGGTTTTTTTCCTCTTGTGAGGTTCCGCTGCATGTTAGCGTTAGCCCAGAGTAACTATTCCACGCGAACGAAGTCGCGGGCAAAGGTTAGTTTAGTTTAATAAAATATGAGAGGATTTTGTGATTTGTAAAAACATTGCTCATGGCTGTTATGAGTTATTAATTTTAAAATGACCTACATTTTTTATCTAAAAAAATCATAAAAATGTATCGAATAATATTTGAGTTAATTTTCATCATATAATATTTTAATACAGACAACGACTGAAAATCAATGGAACAGATTCTATAGATTTATAAATAAAGATTAGGTTAAGCATTCAATTAAAACACACACTTCAATATCATTTATTACACGTTTACTTAATTAAAATGAAATTTGCAAAGACAAATAAATTCATTATTGTATTAGCTATTTTTATTGATCGTTTCAAAATAGCGTAACACAATAGCTCGTTAATGGTTGTGTTGAAGCCGGAAGTAAAAGGACTATAGTGACCACCCGCATTGAGAAATGCCTATACCCTTTCACAATATTAATTATACCGACTAAGTTATTAATAAACTTGGGTTTTAAGGTTCCGTATGGATTAATTCTAACAATTTATTTTTCAGTTTAACACTGTAACTGCCACGGCGTAATCACATGTTTCCTTTAGGCCGTACGGATGAATTCTGACAATAGTAAAAAACTATCTAGCGCTCCGGTCACTAATGACCACCGTGGCGTCACAGTAGTAACCGTCGCCGGTCATATATGACCAACGTGGCAGTCAAAGTGCTAATTTTTTCATAAAGGTGATAATAGTTGATTGATGTAGATGCGAATTTTGCAAAGAAATGGAGCCTACTGTGAAAGAAAACATCATGAGGAAGTCATAGCGTGCTGTGAGGAAATTTTTAATACCTACTTGGCTAGGTACTAAGTTCAAGTTGTTACTTAGTTTATAAGCGTCCTATAGATACGTTCTGGTAGCTGCGTTTAAGAGTCAATTCTTCACTAGGTTCGGCGTACAAATATAAATAAAAAGAAATTGCACTGACTTTAACTGACGCTGTTTTAGGTTTGTTAGTTGTTTTGTCAGCACGCATTACGAATTATTAATTACTTAATATATATAGCTTACTTGCCCTTTATCGGATAAAACCGTTCCTTCAATTTGCAACTTTTCTAAAAGCATAAACTGGACGTTTACTACTATACCTTTCCTCATGATGAATAAACGGAACACTTCATCATTGTCCATCTTTATTATGTCATTGCGGTGTGGCCCATTTTTAAATAACGGTTTGCGTTATAAAGCTGATATTAATAGCGATTACTAATGTTTATCTTCTCACGCTGCTCTAAATTATCAATTTCATTACATAGTATAAAACAAAGTCCCCTACCGCGTCTGTCTGTCTGTCTGTTTGCGATAAACTCAAAAACTACTGAACGGATCTTTACGCGGTTTTCACCAATGGATAAAGTGATTCACGAGGAACGTTTTGGTATATAATTTGTCCAGGATTTTTTATAATCAGAGCGGGACAACGTCTGCCGGGCCCGCTAGTTATTGGATAAAACATTAAAGATATACGGGCCGTCATACTAAAAGTCACACTCGTTTACCTATTGTCAAACGTCATAGGGTAGGTACTTTTCAGGGTTCTACACTCTTAAACTCTAGTACTGAGTCTTTTGTGGTATAAATAATGAAATGAATCTGAAGATAGTATACTTCTAATTCCATCTCCTATTAATATGCGACAGAGTTAATTTCATACTGTGCTTTATGTGAACACCCACAATATAAAAGTTGCACGTTAGAGACAGTAGTCAGTACACTCACTACTGTCTCACTACCGTTGTAACTCTACACAGTTAATAATGTATATATAACATTCCTGTAAGTGTTTTTGACGGGATGTATTATGTATTGGATTTTATAATTTATTCATAATCTTGTGTTATTTGACTCTATATTATATATTTTTTGTAATGTTGGTGGTATTTTACGTAATATAGTTCGGTTGTTGTGTACAAGTGATCTGGTTGGGAAATAATACACGGACCATGAATTCAGAGATGTCACAAAATTACTATGGAAAGTTTTAACGAGGGGTCACCATCACCTTTCTAGAATATTGAAATTACCAGAAGATACTTGTAACCTATTCGACAATATTGAATTTTTATTTATTTATTATTTTTATTTATTTAAATATTGAAAAATCATGCAATGATTGCATTCTTCTAGATGTGGACACAGCATGGACATAGAATAAAGAAAAATACATTAGGCGGTACAAAATCTAAATAAATAAATCCATCATAAAACTAAGATCCTAGAAATTTCATTATTTAAGTATTTTAAGATTATTATTTTTTTATATCACGGAACCCGCGCAACGCGAGATCTGCTCGTTACTTGTCCGAATTTTTACAATGTACTTATTATCATTTATATAATGGTATTTAAAACAGATAACAGTAAAATGACTAACTATCGTGAGGATTTATGTGATAAAATATTTTAAGGTTTACTCAGTGTTGTAATCTATGTGTTACTTAAGATTGCTTCCTTTTTAAAGCGCTTCTAAAATATTTACCGGTTTTATGTAGGCTGAGAAACGATTATTTAGAACGGATTTTGATATGCCGCTAAGTTAGGATTGCGACATCACAGGGTTTATTAAAAGCTGTATTAATAATTATGATTTTCGCTTACGCGGCAAATGTTATAACGTCACGAGTGAGAAGAAACTATGCATACTGGATTTCTAATGCTTGCTATTTACGTGATATGTCGATTTTTTTTGTATTGTATTTTAGAGTTTAGTATTATAGAGACTTTGACTAAAAAATGTGGGGACAATATATCTTTTGAGTATTATAGGATATTAATTATTATTACAGTTACATATTCCAGGGTGTTTACTGCTTTGTGTATAGTGCGTCCGGTTGCAATACTAGACGCGTTTAAATTATTCAAATAAATGTGACTATCTCACCACGTAAGTGAATTTAGCTTTTAAGTATACAAAACGTTATACAAAAATTATATATTAAATTATTTACGAGTTCTCTAATTCAAATTAATAACTACTATGTTACTAGGTAAAAGAATAATTAACAAAAAAAAGTATTAAAAAATCACTTAAAACGTCAGGAACATCATTTAATTATCAGGTTATAAAAACATTGTGTTTTATTATAGGTATGTAGAATCCATTTAGAATACAAAAACATTAGGTAATCTAATCTGTTATTTTTTAACACTAACAGATATCAATAAATTACTGATATTATGGATATTTATTTTATTAATTTATTTACATCAGTGTGGTTGAATGTCAGTTGAAATTAGAATAATTGTTGTCGATTAATGACGTCATTTGCCGTAGTGATTTGGCTAACACCATATGTCTTAAATTTGCTGCTATCTTGGAAACGTTGCTTTAGTGATTTGACTAATACTGTAATTCTTAAATCTGTGGTACACAGGACTTACCTTTATGTTCTATATCTTAAAAATTTAATTTTTAAATGTTTTACAAAGTTACTGGATCAAGTTTCGAGTGACGCTATTCTTATGACCTTATGACTGCACAATAATATTAGATGTGTATTGGATACTTAATAATATTTATTAATTGCACTTAATAATTTACATTTTTCACTAATTAGCTCTTTCTTGATTACAGTTAATCCCAGTATAATTATTACAGAGAGTTTAGACATAGCATTAATGAAGGAAAATCTTAACTTGCAAGGCGATTGCTTTCCTTAAAGCCACTTAAAACTATGGTGAACGGAAGTCCATTCTTGACAAAACTGTTTAAATGCATAAGTTGTATGTATTTTTTTTTTGTAATCATTACTATACCGATTTTAAGTTATCTCTGTTAAATTTTATCATAACAGCTTAACCCTTATGACAAGCGTCATGTCATGTAACCGAAATGATAATCTGAAAAGGTCTCCACCTATCAGTAATAGTATCATTAAAATCGGTGTAGCCTTTTCAAAGAATAACCCGAAAATAACAGTCACTTCAATTTGTTATACGTGTAGATTTCTTTTCTGCATTACGATAGTTATATTAGATCTTTAATGGTGATTATTTTTATATAAATTATTATATTGACTTACTTTTATTATATCGAGTAGTGTCCATAACAAATAATAATCATACTCGAGCAATAATAATAGCTTTGTTAAGGTCTGCAAATGCGTGGCCTTTTTACCGTTTGCCGCAATCTATATAATTTAGTTTCTATGTATTTGAGGTCAGTATAGTACCCATTTGTTTATTTAAACTGTAATTAGTTTTGTAATGTATCTTAATGCGCGTAGGTAGTTGCTCTTGTTTACAAATATTAATTAGCTCGTGATAGTTATCAAATAGGAAGGTCATTGGATTAAAAAAAATCATATAGCGAAACCATTGCAAATAATAATATAACAAAGACATTCATTGCATAAGGAATAATTGTAGGCACAGAATATTATTTGTTGGTGATGATTGACTTGCTACTTTATTTGTAAATTGGAACTGTTTATTTTAAATCAATTACATTAGAGTCATCAGTATAATGACATCATCCAGCTTACTTAACAGACGATGACATTAATTTTTATTTGTCTAAAATAAAATTAATATCTAATCGTTAACGGTCCATTGTCAAATAAAACAGTCATTTGTTTATTTATGAATTCGATTAAACCGTGATAATGTAAATTGATTGACGTTTCTCGGACATTTTTACAGCCAAAGATAATAGAATATAGTCTAACGTAGACATTTATGCGTGTAACGTGTAATACTGAGATATGATAAAATATAAAGAGCAAAATCGA
The DNA here is from genome assembly GCA_036509395.1 of Antheraea yamamai. Taxonomy (NCBI): domain Eukaryota; kingdom Metazoa; phylum Arthropoda; class Insecta; order Lepidoptera; family Saturniidae; genus Antheraea; species Antheraea yamamai. Next base: position 7,847,762 of record AP028435.1, on the reverse strand, counting down.
TCCAGAGTGATTACGTCATTTCGTTATTCGTATGCTAGATGTGACATAAATACTAAAAAAAATTGTCTTCCCTATAGTCTTCTGTCAGCTGTCATATCTTTTGTACACATATCATTTTGCGAACGATCTATTCGCACCTCCTTCGGTTTGCCTCTACATCTATATCCAATGATACTGTACCCTTCTAGTAATATGAGCTTAATTCCTCGTCATGAAATGTTCATATCAGGCTAGACGAGTACTAGACATGTACACAGAACTACGGATATATTCATACTGACGTCCAGTTGTCGATATTCAACTGTAAGTTCTTTTATTTTCAAAGAATGTAGATTTACAATCATTGCATATAGCTTTTTGAATCTTTTCAGTCAGCTACGAGGGTATACAAATACGTTAATGAGCATTAATTTTCAGTTTATCTAAATCCATATTATGTATAATAATTTTTTTAGTAATAAACGTACACAGAGCAATTGTTTGATTACAGGTTAATATGTATTTGACTTTCAGTATGAACGTAACCGATTAATGTTATGTATTTTTTTTATAGTTTATAGATTTTCGCTTCTGACCACAAGCTCACCTGATGTTAAGTGACGATGGGGTTCAAGATAGTAAGCATACAAAACTAAGAGGAACGGGCTCTCAAGTGCCGCTGCCGGAACACACCAATATAGGTGCTTAGTGACTAATTTTCAGCTTGCGAGTGGCAGCTTGTCAGGCAGACTTAGAAAAAATTCTATCACCATGCATAACATTTTAACACATATCATTACATAGTATAAAACAAAGTTCTCTGTCTGTCTGTCTGTTCATGATAAACTCAAAAACTACTGAACAGATTATCATAAGGTTTTCAGCAGTAGATAAAGTGATTCATGAGGAAGATTTAGGTATATAATTTATCAAGGTTTTTTTTTATTATCAGAGCGGGACAGCGTCAGCCGGGCCCGCTAGTTATAGATAAATTTAATCTCTCTAAATTCCTTTATATGAACCTTAACTATTCCAAATTTCTGGCATTTCCGAACGCGAAATCTGCTTAAAAAGTTTTTTCTTTTTCTAGACTAAATAACAACGTAATAGCAATTTTAAGATCTGAAAAACCTGTAGTTCTTATATTGTCTAAGATATTATTATAACAATATTATTGGGAATCAAGTTTCCTCATAATTTGCATCACAGTCAGTAGATAGTGTTACCAACTAAACTTACGACATTCGCTCTATAATTTGAATGTGGGTTATAACTGTTATACTGCACACTTTGGAATTTCATGTCATCCCATTATCATAATGTATTTTGTATCAACACTTGACATATTATACGTCGTTCTGTAGTTAATAGTGAAAATTTTGAGTTAAAAATCTTCATTGTAAAAGGAAAGTGAGCGAGTGACACAGAAAAGAGTAGGGAGTCGTGTATATTGACAGAATTAAGAGATTGACATTCCGTTACGGTTTTCTTTAATTACATGGTCGTGCGATGATGGGAAGTATTATTTATTTCGTTAGTACACCCGTGCGAAGTCGGGCCGGGCAGCTAGTGGAAAAAAATGAGAAACTAAAACGTTTCCTATTTTCCTTATCGCGTGTTGCAATGTTTGAAATAGGTACCTATATAATGTTTTATCGTTTTTAATAGTTGTGAACGGACTTTTTTTTTGTTCTTATTTCACGCTTATATAAACGAGAAAATTGTCTATATCTGTCTTCGATTCGGTTGTTTATGACGCATTGTCGGTAAATGTTCCAGGTCCGGTGTTGTTCCCTCCCTCTCCGCCTATCGACGGTTCTCCTAGCAGCGGTGTGGTTGTCGGCGCTTCCGGCTACGGATTCGTACCACCCGGTTCTCAAGGTAAACCTTACGGCCGATGAATAACCTAGTCCATTTGTAGTTAGAACTAATATTGTTTTATACGTAGTGTAACACAAAAGAAGTCGCTTTTATTTATTAGTCGTTTTTAGAATGATTTGAGTCATGTGAAGTGAGATGTAATCTATACTAATGAAATTAAATTGTCTGTTCTTTGTCCGGATTAATACACATATCATTATGCTTTTCGCTAGGTGTTAAGCAGTGATGATAAAATTTGCAGTGGTAACTTAATTCAGTAAAATGTTGATTAAGTAATAATGATAAAATTACAATAAAAAAAGACAGTTCACAATTAATGTAGATTAATAATGTAGATAAAACATAATTTCCGTGAACAATAAAAATGATTTTGTCGAGGACCAAATTAGCTAGTTAATTAATGAATATATAAATGAAATGTGAATGAAATATGAGCTGTTATATTTATTTATCCGAGATCGATTACAAGACTTATTTTATGTATACATTAATTATATAAAAAGTAAAAAGCAATTTGTAATTAATTACTTAGACGTTTTGTGTTATATTGCGTATGTAAATAAAATGTTTTAATATGTTATTCTTCTGTTAATGATCGATTAATATAGAATAACATATTGATAGTAAATTATTTTTTTTGTTAAATAATCACTAGTAGCAAATACTTCAAAATGCATGCATCTGATTGCTGCATGACCACGTAATATATTGTACCCTGGAAATGGTTTAATCATTAATTTTCTTGTATCAAATTTTGAATAGAATAAAAAATCTTTTATGCACTCTGGATGGGCGTATCTTACAACACTTTTGTTCATAGTTTTGTATAAAGTAATCGTATTTATTTGTATTTATTGTTCTGTTGTTAATAAACTGTACATAGTGCCCATAAATGACTTTTATAATAAATATTAAGAATTATATATTGTTTTATTTGTGTCCTATTTAATTCTAAATTGCACAATGTATTTATGCATGTCCGCACAGTGAGTAGAAATTCATTTAGTACTAAACAATTATTTTACCAATGCACTGGTCTGTTGTAATTATAGTAACTTTATCTGTATAAATAATTATTAATAGAAATATATATTCTTGTAAAATATTAATTGACTGAAAAGCAATAAAGTGTAAAGTTTTTGTAGCGTTGTCCTATAACGTAGAGATTAGTTTAATTTGGTTAATTTACTTTTAAACCCACATTCATTTAGCGCAGCAGCTTTTCTTTATTATGAAGAAATCTATTCCGTCAATAATTTAATACGTTAGTATATATGTATAGTAAGTATTATTATGTATGTATTTATTTATTTTAGAAAATAAAGACTATTTTGGAAAAGATGCCGACTAAGTATTCCGACATTTCTTAGACAGTTGAGGTCGTTAACAGCCTCATTGTTTTTGTTATTGTTGATTACCAATAAATACGTGTACTATTGGACTGCAGTGTCTTTAAGAAATGTTGGTTTTAACATACCAGGTATACACATACTATACAGTACCTTACTAATCGTAAAGCAACTTTTAAACTGTTAGCGTGATCAGTAAAAGAAAAACGTTATGTGTCGACGAAAAAGTTTGATACTTGCAATACTAAAGGGGGAAAGAAGAATGATGTTGGAAACTCTTTATAACGAAATAAAGTCGGTTACTTTAAGTTTAGTCATAAATATTTGACATTATATTTACAAAATATGTATTGTTAAATAATCTATAAGATGTTAGTACAACATACATCCTGCTTATAAATAAAACCAAACTGGCTTTGTTAATCCGAGCTAATCTCCGAACAGACTGAACCAATTTTGATAAGATTTTTACTAGCAAATAGAGGGCTCTTTGGACTGCTATCTTATGTGTGTGTTATCACGGTTATCTAGAGAGACTAAGCAGTAAAATGCAATTTTACAGAGGTAACTTAAAATTGGTATTTGGTTATAAAAGTCAGCTCACAATCTGAAGCGATGATAGCTAAGTGGTAGCGTGTTCGGTCGAAGCTTTTGGTGAAGAAAAACAACGTGATCAAACTGTAGCGTGGTGATAGGGCTCTTTTTAAGCTGGTCTGGCTTGCTATGACCTTTAAGATAAAGGTCTCTCGCTAAGCACCTGTGGGAGCTGCACATGAGAGCCAATCACCCACTACTGTAAAATGTAAAATGCATAAAGTATATAAAAGTCCGATTAAAGTACATAGTTCCGATGCAACAACAAAACCCTTTTCAAGAGAATAAGTCGCGAGTGTCAACTAGTCTACTATAATTTGTTAATTTTATATTCAGTCGTTTTATTCATAACATTTAGATTAACTAATAGATTGTGGTTAGTTCAATTTCTCACGACCATGACAATGACAAAATGTGAAAAAAAACCCGAGTATTTGAATACAATAGGAAACATAACAAGTTCAAATTTAAAAACAATTTTAAGTCGCTATAATATTTTAATAGTATCTACAAATTATTTAGATGAGTGATTTGTAAACTTTAAAGCTATAATACACTCTATAAACTCATTTTATTTTGTGGAATCGTTATTTAAACAGTACAAAATCAAAACAACTTAATATGAAATAATAGTAAAGGCATGATGATATGAGAGATATTGAATTCAATAATGGTTCTGCGGTAGCGTGCTCGAACTCAGCGTCGATTCATGTAGTTTCAATTCATGCAGAGATAAAAAAGATCTGCATTAAGCCTTATGCTTTTAGGGAACTAAACATCGTTATGAAATTATATTAGTACTAAACAGAACAACATAGTGGTAGGGCTTTTCCTTATTCCACCATGGGCGCTCTACCATAGACGCAGTGATGAGAGTGAAGTGCCAGCGTGGTCGGTTACTCAGATGACATGTTAATCCCAAGGGAGGACGCACCGCGAGGCCATGATGATCGCTACGTCGACTGTCGTTGTCGACAGGATTCGGCGTCTGGGATTGGAGGTGATGTTGCGCAAATCTGAGGCCATGCGGTTTCATGGCCCTCGGAAAGCGCCACTTCAAAGAACCCGGATTATTGTGGGAGGCGAGTCCATCGGCGTCGGGTCAAGTATGAGGTATCTCGGCCTCCTCCTTGACAGTCGATGGAACACTTCCGGTAGCTGGCCTCCCGCTTAATGGGTACAACGGACACCCTCACCTGTTTGTTACCCAACCTCGGGGGGCCGAACTCTGTCTGTCGGAAGCTGTACCTAGGGGTCGTGCGGTCGATGATCCTTTACGGGACACCCGCGTGGGTGCCTAAACTGATGGTCAACAACATCGCTTACCTGCGAAGACCGCAGCGAGCGATGGCCGTCAGAGCTATACGCGGGTACCGCACGATCTCCTTCAAGGCGGCCTCCCTACTTGTCGGATCCCCGCCATGGGACCTGAAAGCGAGAATCCACGCGTCTTTGTATCATCGACACGTGGAGGCGCTGGAGCGGGGGCAACGTATTGCGCCTCAAGAAATCGAGACGCTGAAGTCTCAGTTTCAACAGTTCCTAGTAATGGAAGAGTGGTCTCGACGACTTGAGCAACCCAGCGTGGGGCGTGGTAGCAATCGAGGCTGTTTGACCAGGCATTCACCAAACCAGATTGGCAACAACTCTAAAGTAGACAATTTGTCGCCAAGGACCTGTATCTATGTATTCCGGCAGCTGTACTTGGGGGTTAGTTTTTTCTAAGCTTCGTATATTATGATTTTGGGCCATATCAACATTTAGACCAGGAGTGGTTGTGATCACACGCTACAATCAATAAAAGATAAATGCAAATATGTTTACGTCTTTTCAACATTTATTCAAAAATATTATTTAAATGATTAACGTGGATAAGTTTTATCTTGGCTAATTATTAAGAACGATAGGCTCCTAAAAACATACCTTTTTGTAAAACAATGCCATAATTTAGTAATTATGAGAATTGTTGTAGTAAAAACTAGCATAATAAACATACAAACTACACTATTATTGACTTAAAACTGGATTTGTTGTATTGTAAACATAAATATTTAGTTTATGAAATATGTTCATTATATAAAAACATGTGGTATTCCGAAACTCTGAATTAATAAATGTATAATTTACCGCATATTAATTGAATTTGAAAGCACTACATTTAATGTATTCGTACGCGAGGTTATATATTTTGACGTGAATAAAATAATCTCTTTTTTATTTATTAAAACTTTCGTCTACTTACGGTTATTTCAAATTTTAAAACATTGGTTTGCGAGCTTTACTTTTTTATTCATCACGCTAAATGACAAGAGCGTTACGTTCATAAATTAAGATTTATTATATATTTAATAGGTACCCTATTAGTACTTTTAATAGCAATCCCAAAAAATACCTTGCAGTGTTCTTTTTGATATTGCTTGAATATTAAAATAATATTTTTTAAGGTTCCAAAGATGAAAACAAAAAATCGTCTCTTATTTAATTAATTTCTGTGTTTTGTTGTTTAAAAATCTATTTGACTCAACGATATTATAACTAAATATCATTTCACGTATATATTCTTCCACGGATTAATGCTGAAAAGTATTAGTTTTTAAAATATATAATTGAAGTGGCCACTGTTTTTAATATGTCAAGTACTAGAAAAAAAAGGCTTCATAAGTCAAATCTTTATAAAAAAACTGTCTGATTTATATTTTAAGAATTTGTATACATTAAAAATTTGCCTGTAATCTTGTCTTATTTGAGATAGAGATAGAATTTTTTAATAGGCAGTATATTTAGATCTTACCTTGAACTTCAAATACTTATTTGGACTGATTCATTATTTTCATATCGAGTGTATGGATAGTTAAAACAGGCCGACTAAATTCTTACACTATAAATTGAAAAATAATATATATAGAGATAGATACGTATAGTACATAATTTATGTTATGTTTTATTTATTTTTTAGGGGTTGAATATATTCTAATATACTAGTGGAAGATATATAATTAACATTCTAAAAGCTTCGGAGAGTTTTACTTCGGCAGGACTTAAGTACTTGTTTTTATTACAATAGTAAGAAAATATAATTACATTAACACATTTTTTTCCTATTGTATTGAAACACATTATAAGATAATTGTTCTAATATATAAATATGCATGCCTGTGATGTGAGTGATTAGATTGTAATTCTGTTATAATTAAAAATATGTAAGTTTACTTTTATGTAATAATTATATCTGTACGCTGAATATAACATTTTATTTAAGCGGAAAAATGATTTGTTTATTTATATCTATGCATATACATATATATAATTAAAATATAGTTTTTTAAAGCTCAATCGCGTGTAAACTACTGAATGAATCGGCATAGAACTGATTATTCGATGCAGAAATTTTCGTAGGTGATTTTAGGCTACGTATTTTTTGGGTTCGATTAATCCTTTTTTAATGACCAACGAAACGGGCATGAAGCTGCTAGGTACTTATGAAGTTGCATTATATGGAAGAAAAGTGTATTAGTTTAGCAGTAGAAGGTATTAATCAGGACAACTATTGATCCGATTTATTTGATTAGTAACAGAAAGCAACAAAGTTCTATATCAAATCAATATTACTAATTAAAAATTTGCGGGTGATTGTTAGTGATTTATAATTGTTCTTTATTTCTTTTCGTCATAGTCAACCATGTCCTCCAAGTTAAGCACGATCTAATTGTCTCACAGTAAAGTACCAAACTTTCATAATAGTGACCGATGACTGTCACTCTATATTTATTATAGTCGTGATCGATTTGACAAAAGTGTATATATATATATATATATATATATAAGTATTATAATGTATCGACGTTGCGCCTACAAAATGTATTATGTACTGTGGTAACTTATCACGGGAGTTGACAAAGATGGTTTCTCTTTATTAAAATTAAAAAGTAACTTTGCTGTAAAAAGGTTTTACTGTATAATTCCTTTTTTAATTGTATCATCTGGGTGGAAAAATATTTTTTAAACTTTCATACAAAATGAGAAGATATTAACAAAAGATTTTTTATAGGCGCAATTACGGTGTGATAGTTAAACTGTTTCAAATCTCTATTATCCGGCGACGAAGGTCACGGCTCTCAGCACGGATCTACTATACTTGCAGATACGACAGACAGAAAGGATTAGGCTGCTTGCACACGATTATCGAGTAGTAGTGTTTCTTATACCCGTATTTTTTACGGTTAAAATTAAATTTTAATGATAAGCGATAGACATTAACGGTGTTATTACAAAAAAGTTAAATACGTATTGAATACATAATTGCTTTAAAAAGGTTGCGAATTAAATGCACCGCCGTCGCTGAATTTTCGCCATCTAGCTCTTTTGTCTCGCTTTGGTTACGTTAGGTTAGACTTGCGAAAAAGGATAACACGAACTTGCCTCGGCCGAGCGCGGTGCATTTAATTCACAACCTTTTTAAAGCAAGTATTTAAATTTTTGTAATAACACCGTAATAGTTCGAAGCGTCGTAATCCTGTCGCACATTTTTTTTTAGGGATTAATTTTAAACGTAAGATACTTCTTGAAATCATATGCCGAAAAAGAGCAAGTTTCTCTTACATTAGGTGTCCAACGTTATTAAAATATCTCATTACATAAGTATTAATGCTGTAGTGGTCGAAATAGCTTCACTAATAAATTTCCTATTTTTACAATACGTAATTGATAAAAATGGTACTGCGAATTATCATTATCAAATAAAAAATACTTTATTCAGTTTAGGCCCTAATAAGGTGCTTATGAAAGTCAAAACTACCACCGGTTCAGAAAACAACCTAGTCATCGAGAAGAACCGGGTCATTTTAACATATATATATCTTGAATAGATTATACGTTACATTAATGTTTTTAGTGGATGCACAGAGAGGAGTCAATTCCAGACATCACCATCATTCACATGTTGATCCATTCTATAATAGCCTTTCGACACTAAAACCTGCTTGACATGGCGCTTAAATTTACAGTCCGGCAAATCGGTGATGTGTTTTGAGACTTTATTGTAAAACCTAACACTATTACCTAAGAAACTATTACTGATTTTTCTAAGTCTGAAACATGGGACGACCAGTTTGAAGATCGATATATCCGATAGAGATATATCATCGATACATCGATATATCCCATTGGGAACTTTGCTGGAGACATTTTTAGGAACCTCAATTCCGTAATACCTACATTTTATTTTGAAGTATGTTGTTAGCAAGTATTAACAAGCATCGATTATTCTCTACTCGATAAATATAATATATTACACATATACAGCTTCCTGAATTCATTACATAGTATAAAACAAAGTCCCCTACCGCGTCTGTTTGTCTGTCTGTTCGCAATAAACTCAAAAACTACCGAACGGATTTTCATGCAGTTTTTACCGGTGGATAGAGTGATTGATGAGGAACGTTTTAGTATATAATTTGTCAAGGATTTTTTCATAATCAGGGCGAGACAACGTCTACCGGGCCCGCTAGTAAATTATATAAATAATAGTGAAAACCGTATAAAAATCCATAGCGGAGTTTATAAACAATAAGCGCCATACAAAACAGCCGAGAACATAAACTTTGTATTATTCTGTTTATTGATTGTATTCTTATTTGTGTTTAAAATATTCAAGTATACATATTTTATTAAGTTTTACGAGATCCTGAAGTATTAATATAATTACCATACAAAATTCAAATGTTGTGTACCTAGCTTTATGAATTCACAGCATTGACCTGGGGGCATGTTTATACACAAAATATTAATCAACGAGTTGACCACGGATTTCTTTGTTATAACTATATGTATTTAGGTGCTTACAGGAAGTAACAGTTGTCTTTAATGCGAATACAGTCAGCAAAACTTGCCGACAGCTACTTATTTAATTATAGGACTGATTTAATTTTAAAAAATCGGCTATCCATTTATCTCTATATCACTACAGTTATGTAAGTTGAATACATTTGTAGTAATCTCGTGAACTGTTGGTCCAATTTTGAAAATCATTTCTCTAATAGACAGCTGTGTGTGTGTGTTCTTGAGTGTTTTACATCTGATTGCTTTTTACTTATTATATCTTTATATATATAATTCTCCTGTCCTTGTGTATGTGACTGAAATCCTTTTAAGCGGCTGTACAGATTTTGATGTTACTGTTTGTGTGTTTAGGTGGATTCAAAAATGGTTTAGATTCATAATTGGATCCCAGTAGGTCACAACGTCCGCCGAGCCCACTAACCAATATATAGTTGTGCTCCACGGCTTTACTCAAGTTTATATTTTCCATCCTCTTCCTCTGATACTTACGCGCCGTGTTACTTCATTGCTATTTACAGTTCGGCCCATTTCGATAATTGTCGGGTCTCATTGGATGCCGAACTTCCCTTCAACCCGCGTTCTGCCTTACACCACGACCTCACGCTGCTTCGTTGGCGCTTTACATATTTTCTGACTTACACTTTGTCTGGTAGTTCGCCCCAATGGATTGAAGCATGTCCGTAGACAGTCGATATCGCCTTTATCAATAAATAGACTGTAAAATACAAAAAGTTTCAAATTTGATATGTACATACTTTAAAATATCGTTGTGCCCATAAAAGAAAAGTAATCAATTTCTATTCTTTCTATCTTCTATTAACTATATATTTAAGGTTTGATCAATGCTGAATTCCATAAAAACCGTTTTATTATCAAAATAAAAATAACCTATAGCTTCATATTATAATAGGTCTTTACCTATGAAATTGCCGTTCTGCAGTACTGGCCATTTCAAATCAAAATATTTTTTGTTTGGCTAAGAATTCTAATTTCAAATTAATTTAATTTTAAAAACATGGAATTCTTTTTCCAAAAGTAGTCATTTGTTTATTGATTAGTGTTACATTTTCATCGCATTTCAATCTTTTTTGTCATCATGGATACGTTAAAAATTCGAGTAATTATGGAATATGAGTACCGTCGTGGCAGCAACGCGGCACAAGCGGCTCGCAACATCAACGACGTTTACGGAGCTAACACTACAAACCAACGCACCACCTGTTATTGGTTTGCTCGCTTCCGTTCTGGAAATTTCGACCTGAAAAATGAACCTCGCGGTCGCGAAGACTTTGGTCGACAATGACGAATTAAAGGCGATTGTGGAAGCTGATTATACACAATCTACGACTGAATTGGCAGCAGCTTTCGACGTTAGCGTCAAAACAATATTGGTCCATTTGCGTCAAATTGGCAAGGTAAAAAAGCTTGACAAATGGGTGCCCCACGAACTCAATGATCGCCAGCGCGAAGTACGCGTCGAGACGTGCCTTGCACTGCTCAACAGACACACAAATGAAGGAATTTTGAACCGCATTGTTACCTGCGATGAAAAATGAATTCTGTTTGATAACCGCAAGCGCCCAGCAAGTTGGTTGGATCCTGGTTCAGCACCTAAACAATGCCCTAAACGAAAACTTACCCCTAGAAAAGTGATGGTCACTGTTTGGTGGTCTAGCACCGGTGTGATTCATCACAGCTTCTTACCAAACGGGGTGAGCATTACTGCAGATGTGTACTGTGAAGAACTGAACATAATGATGGAGAAGCTGGCACATCTCCAACCAGCATTGGTCAATCGCTCGTCTCCGCTGCTCCTGCACGACAACGCGCGACCTCATACTGCACAGCAGACGGTCTCCAAGTTGCAAGAACTGGGGTTGGAAGTTCTTCGTCATCCACCCTACTCACCAGACCTTGCACCTACAGACTACTACTTTTTCCAGAATTTGGATAACTCCTTGGCGGGAAAAAAATTCAATACCCGACAGGCAGTACAAAATGCCTTTGAAGAATTTGTTGCCTCCCGTCCAGCTGATTTCCTTAAGAAGGGCATCAATAAACTGCCACTGCGTTGGCAAAGATGCGTTGATTGCATGGGTGATTACTTTGATTAATACAAATAAAAAATACATGAAAAAAATTCGTTTAAATTTTTTCATACAAAACGGCAATTTCATAGGTAAAGACCTAATATATTGTAACGATTAACCTGATCGTAGCTTTCTATTTGTAAAACATTTTTTTAGAATAAATTTTATAATCGTGACTTGAAAAAGCTTGACGGTATTTCAAAATATAAAAAATTGAACACGAGTGAAACTGTTTAAAAAATGTAGTACCGGCGAGAAAAGTAGGTACTATGATAATTTTGCTACTGTGAATGTAACAGTCAAAAATATTATGTCAGATTATTGAAGTGAAAATTTCTTTGTGCACGTTTTGCGGTATTTTTGGCAGGAAATGAATTTATAATTTCGCGTCATGACATGCTACATAAGCATCATCGGCCCGGCCCTATTGCTCTTGCGCGGCTTGGGTCAGACTAGCGACGCGTAGTATAGGGGCATGTGTACCTGTAATACTGATATTCTGCGGCTCATATTATATACATTTGATTGATTAATAGACTTATAAATATGTATATAATTATTGCTCCGAGTGCCAATAGATATGAAAACCACACGAATGTTAATAATATCAATAAATAAATTCTGAAATTTAAATATAGTCATTCACACTATAATTATTATGAAAATTCAAAAGAAAACACATTTATTTCATTGTTTTAACTATTATTTCTGTCGGCAGTCCTTATGACTGCCTCGACTTTTCTATTTTCTTGATAACACTAAAGGTCGTCAATAGTTACAAAACAAAAAAGTAAATTTTCAAAAAAAAGTATCTACCGACTTCAATATCAATCAAAAACCCATAAGGCACTAAAAAGCGGAAAATAAATAGTTTATCAAATTAACCAAATAAAATAAAACATATGAATATGTGTGCTACCTAGAGATGTATTGGAAGTCTATATATATAAGAGTTGTTGAGGTATGTATGTTTGGTACGGAAGTAGACGCAATGCCAGTTCGGCAGCTCCTGCTCCCCGGCCTATAGGTGATTGAAGGCACCATGGGGTTTTAGTCCGTGCAAGTCGGACATACCCCACCCTCAGCTGCCCGGCTAGGGTGGGAATCCGTAGGGATTTCCCCATTTAAAACAAAAAAGAAAAAAAATTATGCTTGGTACACATATATGTTTCAACAACTCATATATGTATGAATAGTTAGGTTAGCTCAGATAGGTCGCGAATTGCATGTATCAGGCAACAGCCCAAGCCGAGGTGCGCCGTGCACCCTTGAGCTAGTTGTCAAATAAAATCGGCTGAGTATCTTAAGCGCTCGCCTTAGTAGTCCGGTGAAGCTGTTAAGACCTAGCTAGGTTAATAGCGTAGTCAGTTCGAGAAAAAAAAAGAGTAGAATAGAAACTGACAAACGTAACTAAAAACAGTAGAACTTAAAAACGTGTCGTTCTAAAGGTTATTGAATTAACCATAAGAATGGTTAGTGAGATCAATATTCAAATATAGTATTGTTTGTAACTTAGACTGAACACGCAATTACATACACGTATATCCTAGTGTATGGGTTACTTTCTTATCTAAATGAATATCGTGGTATTTTGTTGAATTAATTACTAGAATCGAAGCTGTCATCTAACAATTTTTTTCTTAAAGACTTCTTTAATAAATGTAACAATATGTTTTTAAATGAAAATCAATTATTCGCCTGCTTTATTAGTGAAAACTGTGAAAATTTCGTTATATACTCAGAGTTATTATAGGTTAAAATTACAAATTCAATTAAATTCCCATACAAATCTAATGAGAATTAAGATAATGGGTCATTGATAGAAAATTTCCATGACTTCATATATTTTGAATGTTGTTACAATCGGCCCATCCAGCTGAACGTTTAATATGAGTGCTCCTAATCTCGGGACCCCTTTGAGCTACGGTCAAACGCATTTTAATTATGAAATTGACATATCACAAGTCCAGGGAACGCGGGCAGCGAGCAGCCATGCGTGAACTTTATGATTTAATAAAAGAGAAAATTAATTGGACCATCCGCTAGCCAACCTCCGCTATTTCTAGTCAACCTTTTTGATATTTATCCAATGCATATTTATATGTTTGCTTATTTTAAAATACGAGGGAGTTTTGTCGTGTGTGTTTGTTGAATTAATTTCAATTAGCGGACCCTTTTATGTTCTTAAATAAACACAGTTTTATTAAAATAGTTCTGTTAAAAATTCAAATATGATAATAATATTTTTTGTATCAAATATTGAAAATAAATTTGTTTAGCGAGTAGCCATTCTTTTGTGCCAGTATTTTTTGTATTCAGTTACTAAGTGACTGTAATATTTTTTATATGAACTTGCTACGTGACTTAAAGCCTTTGATCAAGGAAATTTGAATCAATAGCATTCCAAAACACAATACAATTGTTGTCTCTCAGTCCTTGTACCGCATTTCGATCATTACGACAATTTATAATCTTCATTTTTATTATTACTCGGAAAACCATTTAAAAACTAGACGTAGCTGTCGTTAAAATAACAATAAACTGGTGTGAGAAACTATATCATCTGAAATGCTTGTCTCTTCGTTATTTTCTTCAAACAATAAAAGTGTGTTACGATTTATATGTGTATGTATATTTATTATTACTTCAGTTTAAGCATTAAATATAAGCACTTAAAAATTTTACAGAAAGAAGTTTTTTTTTTTTTTTTTCTGCAGACTCTCGGTCCGCACCATTTTTTTGCTATCGCTTTTTAAGTGTAAGTTAAAAATCGTATCTGTGAGCATCTATTGGGTGTTTTTTTTTATATATTTATTTTTATTATTATTGTTTTTTTCTTTTTTTATTTATATAAAGACGTTATTGCCTTTATGGCGGTTTCATTCCGGTCCTCTATCAGTTTTCATACCGGTCCAGAAAGAAGTTTATTTGTGTGTTGTAGGTTATAACTGGAACTAATGATTTCATTCTGAAAATTCTTATAGAATGAAGCTTCTCTCTGACTAACATAGGCTTTACTTTGTTGTTATTACGTTTTATATTGTAAACGACACGCAGGAACTACGTGTACGCGTTTCTAATGTGGGATTAGTGATGCATAATCAGCAGCAACTTCTCCTTTATCTGTAAAATAATAATCGCCTATATTGCACCGGTTTCTTCGATCTATTTATAGGTCGAATATTTGAAATTATTTAATGAAGTCATAGTATTAGAAAGCATCTTTTATTCATCACGAATGCACACCCTAAATTAACATAAATCCATGATGGTAACAAACTTAATCAGGAGGAACGCTGGCTGTCAAATGCGGCTGCCGGAAACTTATATATATACTGGGTGATAGATTTTCAACATGTAGGTGGTTAGTCAGGCGGACATTAGAAAACGTTTTGGCTCACTATATAATTTGAACATACGTGGAATAACCGATATGTTTGGAAAGGTTATCGAAGGGTTATTTTGAACAATTTCATAAGCTTTTGCTATAACAACTTAGATATGTATTACAATAGTATAAAAAAAATCTTAGTTTTTCTAAAAATAAAACAATTTTAATATACATAATTTTTTAAACGTTTTCATTTCAATTTTTGACATAATTAAAGGTTATAACTGTTTCTACACGTAACAGGACACTTACTATAAGCCTGTTTAATATAAAAAAATATGTGCAAAGCTGTGGAATTAAGACTCTATGGCACAAATACTTTTTTTGTTACGTTAGTGAATTTTCTGTATTTGTTGTAATAGGAACGCTTTTATCCTGCTATATAGCATAATAATATCTATTTGAGTGTTACTTAATAGTTTTACTTTACGATGATATTCAATTAATTTTTACTTTTGAAATATGTACACATGACTTCAAATTAACATATTTGTTTGATTTGCAGTAGTGGTCGTTCACTCTTGTAGGATGCGACGGTAGTGACAAGTGAACGCGGTGAACAAGTTTATATTGAAAAAATATAATAAATAAATTTATCGGTTACCTGTATTATTCACAAAGAAAGAAATAAACTGCGAAAAGCACACGACTTAAACTATAAAATGTAAGGAAAAAGAATGTAGTGCAAAACTTAGTATACACTGCGCTACTGTTATAAATTACTACTTTATGAAGTGGTTTTAATTAATTTTCTTTTTCATTTACTGCATTAAGTTTTTAATATTCAGCATAATTTTCAACACAGTTAAGTATAAATAAATCATTACATAGTATAAAACAAACTCTCCTACCGCGTCTGTCTGTCTGTCTGTTCGCGATAAACTCAAAAACTACCGAACGGATTTTCATGCGGTTTTCACCGGTGGATAGAGTGATTGATGAGGAACGTTTTAGTATATAATTTGTCAAGGATTTTTTCATAATCAGGGCGACACAACGTCTGCCAGGCCCGCTAGTCCTACATAAATTATGACTCTTGCGAAGAGAGCTAGTCGATCATGTAATCTAGCTACTCGGCATGGTACCTTGCTAACATAGGCATTCATAGTTCGGATTTTCTCGATAATACTCTGTGTTAATCGTGCGCCTAATCCGCCCTCGTTCCTCCAATGCCAGCAGCCCTTTCCGCCCGCACCATTACTTCGTTCCCGCGTAAAATACCTTTAACCTATAGTTTGTTTTTATTTATTTAATCGTATGGCTAAATAGAGTATCCATCTTTTATTATTATCGCTTGATTGATTACTCCATTTGTCGCTGCGAAGGCTCAATTTAATTAGAACAGTGCAGCGACCGACGATTTGTTACCTTTTAGTTTCACCAGGGGAGCATGTCGATGGGAATGAGAGGTAGATCCCCTGCGGACGCGAGTAACACCAACTCTTATTGTATGCTAATTACCTCTTAAGTTTTGGAGTATGCAAGCTTCCTGAAGAAATAGCTATTATATATTTCTTCCAAATATGATTGACAGTTCCAGAAGTTAGCTCACTTAGACAAAAAAATTAATTAACTTTATTATTATTAGTATCGATTCCCGGTGTTGATTTACAGTTCAGGCGTTTAATCTCTGAAAGGAAAATTACTCGCTACATCGTATCACATATAGCGTATCACATAACGGAAGTGACGCGTCTCGCCGCTGCGGCGCCACCCCGGAACCTGACTGAAGGGTTGCGCCGTCACAAATCAAGTTATGAGAAACGCCACAAAAGGAAACTTTGTGCATTTCCGAACCGGCGAGCGTAAAATCCGACACATCGTCGACGCAAGCGACTTTGAACTCTAATTTCAGTATAACAAATCCTTTTGTCCCATCGAGCGTGTATCTACTTCAAGTACAGCCGTGAAGCTTATGAAACTTTAGTCAAATGATTATTCATTTTGGTAATATTGAAAATGTTTATTGTTAGCATATAAACAATAGAACAAAAGGTTATAATATTTGGTTTACTTAAAATACTTTTTTATGTATGGATTCATCATACTTTTGCAAGTTGAAACGATTTTATTTTAAGCGCGGAATGAAGTATGCATTGCTATTATGAATTGTGTTGGTTATGGCTTAGTGTTAAATTACAATATAAAATTAATAACAATAAAATATAGTCTAGCGCCACCCAGTGTGAGTGAGTTGTAGTAAAATAGATAGCATAAAAATCTTCTTCATAAAAAAAAAACTTATTAATAAAGCTAATATAAAACTTATAATCCTGATAGGTAGATAGATAAATAGACACTGATAGACAAACAGGTGTGCCAATTCCCATTGTAATTAATCATATATTTTAGTTAGAAGAATTATTTGAAAAAGTAAAGTAACATTGAAACGTCTCGATACATTTGTTTTTTCACTTTGAATAAAATTTATAAAAGCATGTATATAACCTAAAAGAATTCATCATTAGCGTTTTTCTTCATTTCATATTTTTATACCAATTCGGATTTGAGACTGAAAGAGGTTTTTAATGCTTTGTTAATAAATACTTTATCAATTGTATTGTGATTAATAGGTATACAGGTTGAAAGTTTAGAGAGTAGCAATATTTATGGAGGATAGTCCGCACTCGATTCACTTCCTAAATCAATTAAAAAAATAGGAGCTTAATATTTGACCTAATTATTTAGAAAAATACAAAAATTATACGTAATCCTCTACGCTTCTATGTTAAAGCACAGTGTCAATGACCGTCGGGTGATTTTACTTTCACTTGAACGTGAACGTGGCAACGGTATGAACAAAACAAAAGGGTTTATTGCCCGTTTTATTATCGAAGGTTATTAACTACATTACAAGTCGCCCCTTACAACTTAGGGTACTGGTCATCGCACCTCGGTTTATTACGATTATTTATAATGTTTCCTTTTTATTAACATTTAAGAATGATTTGTCTGATTTATCTATACTAATATTATAAAGAGGTAAAGTTTGTGACGTTGTGAGTTTGTGACGTTGTGGCGTTGTAAGGGGTAATCTCAGGAACTACTGGTCCGATTTGAATAATTCTTTCAGTGTTATATAGCTCATTTATCGAGAATGGTTATAGGCTATATATCATCACGCTAAGGCCAATAGGAGCGGAGCACAGATAAAAAATGTTTCAAAATCGAGATGTTTTTTTTTAGAGCTTCTGCTGTATGTCAGCGTTAGCCCAGAGTAGTAACTATTACTACGGGGACGAAGTCGCGGGCAGGGGCTATAATCTATATACTAATATTATAAAGAGTTAAAGTTTGTGAGTTTGTGACGTTGTAGGGGGTAATCTCAGGAACTACTAAACCGATTTTGAAAATTCTTTTACCAATATAAAGCCACGTTATTAATGAGAGTCATAGGCTACATATCATCACGCTAAGACCAATACGGGGTATTTTTTCCTTTTGAGAGCTTCTGCTGCGTCTTAGCCCAAAATAACTATTCCACGCGTGCGAAGTCGCGGGCAGAAGCTATTAACTAATTATATTATCTATAATCTATACTAATATTATAAAGAGATAAAGTTTGTGAGGTTGTAGGGGGTAATATCTGGGGAGTCGGAGAAAAATGGTCGAACGAAAACGTTTGTTACGAACGCTGTCTTAATTATGATATATATATGATTGAGTTCTAGAGAAAAGTTGTAGCTTGATAATGCCTATTACCGCCCAACGAAGTGGGCACGGGTCGGCTAGTGTAAATATAAATTAACTAGCAACAAAAGCTTAATGAGACACGAAACGTCTTTGGAGAAAGTGATTTATTAAAAGAAATGTACCTCATATAAATAAATAAAGTATAAGGTTGCTTATTGCGTCTATTTAATTAAATGTTTCCTTTATGTGATGCCACATCTAACATATAAAAATCTCGTGTCACGGTATTTGAACTCCTCCGAAACGGCTGGACCGATTTTAATGAAATTTTAAATATATATTTGGTAGGTATGAGAATAGGTCGTAAAGTATATTTTATACTTCTAGGTGATTGAGGTGTCCGTATCCAATTTTTTTTTCAATTTTTATTTGCCCTCAATAAATACCTACAAACTCAAGTTTCCCATCTTCCCATTTTTTATTCACGATTTTAGTATTGTTGTATGAACAATATCCAAATTATTCAACGGTCGTTCGTATCTCAATCAAAACGATATTATTGATGTTGATGAATAACAGATGGCGCTACGTCCACTTCATAGACATTTCTTCCACACATGCGCAAGTGTGTGTACTAAACCAACTAGGTATGTGTTTGAGCGAGTCCCTGAATTGTATGGTTTCACAATTGGACAGTGTGGGAGTCGCTGTAATTGGGTTCTAGGTATTTTAAGATTTTTCGAGTTTGCGCATACAACTGGAACCGGCAGGTAATCGATTTCACGCAAACGAAGCTGCGCGGGTCCACTTGTAGTTTAATAAGTAGTATTTTGTGTTCATTATTAAATTTTTAAAGGCCCATATGTTCGACGAGAAGGTAATAGAAACCCTTAAACAATCATTCTTCTGTTTGTGTTATTCACAAATATACTTACTGTCTGAAATAGTTGGGGGCAATCTAAAAATTGATAAGTTATGTTACGTATCCAAATAATTTAAATATTGATCATAAGATGACCTAATGGTAGCTAAAGAAAAAATATTTAAAATTAGCTAGTAACCTTAGTTTTCTCAAAATTTTTATTTTACAGATTTTACAGTACTTACCGTAATAATTGTTTACTATGTACACTATTTAACAATATATAAGGTACAAGCCGAGCCAGCCCACTCTAGGCTTGGCGTGTTTACCATCTCAGACCACGTCGTCATTTAACATCAGATTATTAAAAAAAATTGAGCCGTCACGGGACGCCTGGCAGATGTGAAACATAGAAATTTTTCGAATCGAACGAATCTCAAATTATCAAATTACACTATAGGTAGGCGAGCTCAGTGTGGCAAGAGAGATTGCGCACAGTCGCTTGTGCATGGCATCGCGTCGCCACGCCAACAATCAGGTTTATCGTTGTCACGCAAATCGTTATATACAGGGATATATAATGATGCGAGAAGTAGAGGACGAAATTAACTAACTTCTGTCCAAGAGTTACCCGCACCATACGTAATGCTTTTATTTAGACTTTCAGATCGAGCTGGTCGTAGAAGGTTTAATATTTCAGACTGTAATGAGGTTTATACAGTCTTTATACTATATGTTGATCAATGCTTTCCAGAGAATGAATTGATTGTTCACCAGCGCAGTAAAAAATAGGTGTATTAAATAATCATAGGAGAAGCTTTGGCGTCGTGCGGTACACTCGTACTGTGCGAGTCGCTTATTCTAGATTCTGGATAATTAATTTGTGCTAACGAATTAGTTATTATTTGTAACTAATTAATTGGTTACCTACTGTTCCAAATAGTCTGAATTAATAGTAATTGATAATTATTTTGTGTTGAGTCACTAAATTATTATGATGGGGTGATAGTCTGAATCAATAGTAAATTAATTGAAATATCACAATATTATTATAATGGGGTGGTTTAGTGAGTTTTATTATTTTATGTTGAGATATGACGATATTATTACAACTTCTTTGGAGGATCATTGTGGGGTGATGTTGTGGAGAAGGAAATTATATTTTAGTTCTCATTAGTATAATTTTTGTGATGGCGAGAGTTCTCTGGCCACGCGCCGACATACACATACAGCTATAGAAATATCAGATTATTTAAAAATGGAGTAATACCGTGATGAGACTGTGCATCTTATAGTTATTCCTCACTTCCTCACGAACTGCAATGTGGCCACGATTTCATGTATGGTATGCGCATACAACAAAGCTGTTGCTTATTCCACCGATCTGACTAACGGAACCGATATACCTTGGGCCGACGAGGTCAAATATCTCGGTGTTACATTAGATAAACATTTAAATTTCGAGTCACATATAGATAGAGTGCGAAACAAAGCCGCTATGGTCTTGGGTCGCCTCCATCCGTTACTTTGTCATAGGAGTAAGATGTCCCTCAGACACAAGCTCACTTTGTATAAGACGTGTATCCGTCCCGTGATGACATATAGCAGTCCCGTTTTTGCGCATATGTCGAAAGATAATTTTCATAAGTTGCAGGTTCTTCAAAACCGCGTTTTACGTAAAGTGACCGGTGCCCCGTGGTACGTCCGGAGAGTTGATCTACATAGGGACCTAGAGATGCCTTCTATCTGGGCGTACGTAAAATCACTTACGATTAGTTATTTTGAAAAAGCCGCGAATCATCCCAGTCCGTTAGTGGGATCCGCCGCAAAATACGAACCCGTACCAAACGCTGCGCGTTGTAAAAGACGTCCGCGACATATTTTTACCGACCCTCCCGATGAAATAACGGCAGTGAACGATCAGTACCAGCCTGTCTCTCTAAACAGAGCGTGCTCACGCCCACGCCCGCGTAACCACAGATCACGCCGCCGTGGTCTGGGTGTAAATTTCGCTCCCGCACACCAGACTAGGCCCCCCTCGGCAGCAGCTCAAGCCTAGGTCCGTTCCCTCGGCGGGGAGCCCTTGAGTGCGCTGCTCGCGCGATACAGTGACACAAATTTACATCACTGCAACAACATTACACATATCACCTCCACACACGTGCACGCATACACGCTTACACATGCAAGTGGAAGGGTTTTATTTTTTTTTTTTTTTTCCTTATCAAACTGAAATAGTTTAAAAAATTATCCGATACGAAATATATATAAGGGTTTTTGAGGTATGTATGCTTGGTACACATATATGTTTCAACAACTCATATATGTATGAATAGTTAGCTTAGCTTAGGTTAGCTCAGATAGTGAGGAGTGGGCAGCCGAACTAGGGCTGTCCCTCCTCAACCAGGGGAACGTCCACACGTGCGTGCGACACAACGGGGGGTCTGTGATAGACGTCTCCTTTGCTAGCCCGTGTGTCGCACGCCGTGTCCGGGGGTGGAGGGTGCTTGAGGAGGTGGAGACCCTATCGGACCATCGGTACATTAGGTTCGAGGTCTCCACCTCCCAAGTCGGAATTGGTACCCGCCCCCGGAGGGGCGCGAAGTTCCCCTGCTGGGCGGTGAGCCGCCTCGACCGTGAGTTAGCGGAAGAGGCGGCCATCGTCCAGGCGTGGGCCATGCCCCCCCCTACAGGGGACGATATCGACGCGTCCGCAGCCCGCCTCCGTTGTGCCCTCACGGAGGTTTGCGACGCGTCGATGCCGCGGAGTGTACACCGCCCAAACAAACGGGCGGTGTACTGGTGGTCGCCGGAGATCGCCGATCTCCGTGCGGCCTGCTCCGCGGCCCGGCGGCTGTTCGGGCGCAGCCGCCGACGGCGGCACCGTGACCCTGAGGTGGAGGCCCAGCTGTATGGCAGCTACAGGGAGTGTAGGAAGGCCCTACAGGCTGCCATCAGCCGGGCGAAAGAAGCGGCATGGGAGGAGCTGCTTCAAACGCTGGAGGGGGATCCTTGGGGCCGCCCGTACCAGATCGTACGAAAGAAGTTACGATCCTGGGCGCCCCCGGTTACGGAGACCCTTCAGCCGGCGATGGTAGCGAGGGTCGTGGGCGAGTTATTCCCCGACCCTCCGATGCTACCGGCTCCTCCCATGCCTCCGCCTCGGGCGGAAGTCGAGGAGGTGTCTGACGGTCCTCCCCTAGTAACGGAGGACGAGATGGGGGGGGCTGTTGAACGCCTCCTCAAACGGCGGAGAGCACCCGGCCCTGATGGTGTCCCGGGTCGGGTGCTCGGCCTGGCGCTGGGCCATCTGGGAGGGTGGCTTCGGGAACTGTTCGACCAGTGTCTGTCGGTCGGACAGTTCCCGAAGCCCTGGAAGCTCGGGCGGCTCTGCTTGATGGCAAAGGCGGGCCGCCCTCCGGACTGCGCGTCCGCGTATAGACCCCTCGTCCTGCTGGACGACGCCGGTAAGATGTTGGAGAAGATCATCTCCTCCCGGGTCGTCCAGCACCTGGATAGTGTGGGGCCAAATTTATCGGACGCGCAGTTCGGCTTCCGGACGGGGCGTTCCACCGTGGACGCTCTCTGCCTCTTAAAGTCGCTGTCCGTGGAGGCGACTTCCCAGGGGGAGAGGGTTTTGGCGGTGTCCCTTGACATCGCCAACGCCTTCAACAGCCTGCCGCACGGAGTTATACGGGAGGCGCTCCGTTACTTCGGAGTGCCCCCGTACATGCGGAGGCTGTTGGAGGCGTACCTCGACGATAGGGAGGTCGCCTACGTGGACAGCGGCGGTCGGATGGTCCGACGTGCCACGAGGAGAGGTGTTCCACAGGGGTCGGTATTGGGGCCGCTCCTGTGGAATATGGGCTACGACTGGGTGCTCCGCGGCGCGCTCCCACATGGAGCGCGCCTCATATGCTACGCGGACGACACCCTAGTCGTAGCCCGGGGGGGGGAATTGGGAGGAGTTGGTGCGCCTGGCCACGACGGCCACAACCCTCGTGGTCAGGCGCATAAGGAGGCTGGGCCTCAGGGTGGCCCTCGAGAAGACCGAGGCCCTACTCTTCCATGGGCCTCGGCGAGGGCCACCACCTGGGGCCCACATAATGGTAGAGGGCGCCCGGATCAGGGTGGGGACCCAAATGAAATACTTGGGTCTCACCCTGGACGGGCGCTGGCAGTTCGAGCCCCATTTCGCGGGGCTCGGGCCGCGAATTGCTGGGGCGGCGGCGGCGCTCGGCCGGTTGCTCCCCAATATAGGGGGGCCGGGTGCCGGGTGCCGCCGACTCTACATGGGAGTCGTGCGGGCGATGGCCGCCTACGGGGCACCGGTGTGGGCCGACGCCCTCGGTGCCGCCAACGTGCGTGCGCTCCGTAAGGCGCAGCGTACGGTGGCACTGAGGGCAATCCGGGCATACCGCACGGTGTCCTCGGCGGCGGCCTTCTCGCTCGCCGGCTCCCTGCCCTGGGAGCTGGAGGCAGGAGTTCTCGCCGCCGTGTACGAATTCACGGCGGTGAGGAAGCGTAGTGGGGAGCCTCCGGCTCTCAGGGAGATCGAAGAGAGGAGACGGCGTCTCAGAGAGGACGCCGTCGAGAGGTGGATGCAGGACCTGGCGGACGCGCGCTTCGGGACGTACACCGTTGACGCCGTCCGCCCGGTCCTGCGGGACTGGTTAGGAAGGGAGTGGGGCTCCCTGACGTTCTGACTGGTGCAGGTACTAACCGGACACGGTTGTTTCGGGTGGTACCTGCACCGGATCGCTCGCAGGGAGCCGACCGCCACCTGTCACGAGTGCGGCGCTGACGAAGACACCGCGCAGCACACTCTCTCTGAGTGTGCGGCGTGGGAGGGACAGCGCCGCATTCTGGCGGCGGCGGTAGGGGAAAATCTGTCGCTGCCGAGTGTGGTTTCGGCCATGCTCGGCAGCAAACAGGCGTGGCAAGCGATGGCCTCCTTCTGCGAGGAGGTCATCTCGCAGAAGGAGGCGGCGGAGAGGGCCCGCGAGGCAGACCCGCTAAGTGGCCGTCTCCGCCAACGGAGGATTGGCAGGAGGAGGCAGCGCTTTGCCCAACTCCTCCTGCCACCGTAGCCGGACCTGAGGGGATGGGCCGGGGGGCCCATCTCCTCATTGCACAGGTCCGGCGGACGAGGGGGGGCAGCCGGCGTGTACCCGGTCTGTCCCTCTATAGGTAGGAGCCCGGCGGTCACCTTCCGCCGGGCGGACCGTTGGGGCGGCTCTACAAGGTGATTAGCCAGCACGATCCCTTGCCGCCCCAACATTACGGTCGGACGGTACACCGTGGGGTTTTAGTCCGTGCGAGTCGGACATAACCCACTCTCTCCCCCGAGAGGGTGGGTATCCATAAGGGATTTCCCCACGATAAAAAAAAAAAAAAAAAAAAAAAAAAAAAAAGATAGGTCGCGAATTGCATATATCAGGCAACAGCCAAAGCCGAGGTGTGCCGCGCACCCTTGAGCTAGTTGTCATAATAAATTCGGCTGAGTGCCTTAAGCGCTCGCCTTAGTAGTCCGGTGAAGCTGTTAAGACCTTGCTTGGTCAATAGCGTAGTCAGTTCGAAAAAAAAAAAAAAACCGATCTGAGTCGTAATGAGCGCGCGTAGTATTTGTTAGGGAGATGAACTTTCTGCAACCTTATCCGAAATTTGAACACGGCAGGAATAATTTCTTCGCATTTTTACAGAGTGTGAAACCGCATACCACTCGTGACAGCTGATCACTTCATACACAATATTCGAGTATTAGTGGCCTAACAAACGTTATAAAAAATTTCGAACGTTTTCATTTTTTAAATTTATGTCTTTCGTTTAATCAATTACAAGATAACAATGAATATTAAGTTACGCATATTTCCCATCTAAGACAAAACGTGTTATATTTAAAATAAATATTAGAATACTATTGTTCCTTCGATTTGGTTGAGCAGTTTATGAATTGTCAACATAACTTTAGTCAATTATGTCCACACTCAGCTTTCTATTTTATCTATAGGTCTTCAGAGGCTGAGTGTAACGCAATAATGCTCGCACTAAACCTAATTGAACGGTAATGCTATTAATAAACTTCATACTTTTAGAAAAATAACTATACACAGTGAGAATGCCCGTGCTATTAATAGATAGAAAGAACATTGAGACACTGTAGTGATATGTAAAGTTTAGAAGACGAGTACTACTTATTCGCACCTATTCGGTATTTTTATAGCATGACTACAAGGTGGACTTTATACGTACATCATATCCTCTCTATTAGTGTATAATATAAAACACGATATTTATTATAATTACCGTACAATGCTTGTTGATAACTAGAGTGCAGTTGAAGAATAAAACGCCTGCTGGGAAATGGAAACTAACAATAGTAAAAATCGCGAGGCGGCCACGGCATAGCAGTGGCGTTTATAGTTGATGCTTTGTCAGAGCTTACTTTGAAGTATAGGGGTTATGCTTCTTCTTACTTAATTTAACAATTATATGACTAACGAATACTATGTAGGTATAATAATTGCATATTGTTTTGCTGGTGATGCTCTTATTTTATATATAGTTCTAACATAAATATTAATAAATGATTGTGTGTATCCCTAGAAAATAATTTTCTTTTGTAGAA
This sequence comes from Antheraea yamamai, assembly GCA_036509395.1. Lineage (NCBI taxonomy): Eukaryota > Metazoa > Arthropoda > Insecta > Lepidoptera > Saturniidae > Antheraea > Antheraea yamamai. Next base: position 7,821,517 of record AP028435.1, on the reverse strand, counting down.
GACTTACTAAAGATTATTTTAAAGTAACAGTATATTAATTACAGTGGTTGATACTTTTAAATCGTTTTAAGTTTGTAATTAATTTCAAAAATGTATTTACACTAAGTCTAGGATCTCCTTTTAAATAAAACTTTAATAGACATAGTAATCATCTCCGACTGTACTGTGACCGTCATACACTGGAACGCTTAGGGTGAAATCTATAGAGCGCCCTCAGGCTTATCTCGGCCTAAAGTCCAGAGTTTAAATTTATAGTCGCAAGCTTAGCATTCACTTAGCTTGTACTGAGTTCAAGTCATCAAATTCAACGACTTACGAAAAACTTGCATATTAATTATGCGAAAAAAAACGTATGATATGATAATAATGCAATAATCACATTTCTATACCCTTTTGATTATCATTATTACGCTATCAGCTTGATTCTTCATAGCAAAAATGCCAAGAAAGCCACCATTGTTTTTTTTCACTCTCGGTTGACTCACATATTTTATTTTTTCAGTACTTATTGCAACACGCTGGTTTAGTTTATTTTTTACAATTAAAGACATTTTACAGACTCGACGCTCTATTGAAACAAAGCTAATCACAAGATTAGCGTAGTTAGACTATAAATTTGAAAGCTAGGAATGTACTGAGTAACTACTTAGCAAAGTTTAAGCTGAGCTAAGGATAAGATACGCTCTATAGTGCTTCGTGCTCAAGATAAGGCACGGTGCAATTCACTTTACCGTGTTACTATAAAAAAAATCAACGGTTATGGTGACCATTGCAGATCTCAATTTGTGAATGTTGATCAAGAATAGAATCGGTCTCATAATTTAATGATTGAATGCAAGAGCTTTAATTGTCGCATTTACTCACTTTTATAACGTTTTCAATATTGTAACAGGGCTTCAGATAGGAGTCGAATAGTAGAAATCGTCATGTAAGGGAAAAACGTTATGATCTTTTATCTCTCCCTCTCTGCAACTTTATATATAAACTTTGATAAAACTGAAATATTGAGTCCATATATTCGACAGCGCCATCTTTTGCTACACTATGGAAACAATCAAATAAATTGGCATACTAAACTATATACTAAATGAGACAGAGACATCTATATGGTTATTTCCTAAACAGTTTTATAACCTTAATACAGAATGTGTGAACATTAATTCTTTAGAACTTAGTAGTCATTTGTTTTTGTTTAGTGTTATTACATAATTTGTAATTCATTGTTATGTATTTTATTTTTAATAAATACATATTTTTCCAAAAATACATAATAAAACTTTCTGAATTTACGAATCAATTAACATAAGTTTGCATTGAAAAAAATATAGGAAATAAATATATGCAACTTATATAGAACAAGAAAGAGAGCGCATAGAGTAGGCAAAGCGCTTTTTCTTTATAGCGCATAAAGTGGGCAAAGCGCTTTTTCTTTATAGCGCATAGAGTGGGCAAAGCGCTTTTTCTTTATGTAACGAAAATATATTAACTGAAACAATCTAATTCTTAATTCGAATACTTAATTCGAATTAAATTCGGAATTGAAGCAAAAGCGCAAGAACCTTTATTTCGTAAAGCGGTCTCCTGACTGTACCATTTTTTAAATGTTATTTAAACACTGCCTTCTTAGTATATGATTTTTAGGGTTTTGTTAATTCCACCATTATCTCATTCTATTTTTAATTTACATTACAGTACGGAATGAATACTAATATATTTTCATTTTGTTTCCAGGACCAGCCATACCGAGATTTGTTTATCGAAGACTTTATTTTAGATAAATTAATATTCATTATAAATAGATACAGTGCGGTGATTGTGTGGGTAATGTGTTTAGAATATTTTATAAATAATTTGTATTTAATTGAATGAACACGGTCACAAGACTAAATAATGCGTATCGACAATAAAGTGCGATATTTTAGTAACTGATTTAGAAGAAATACATAAGTAGTTCGACAGGTTTCAGGATATTATCCCAACATTTATATTTGTGGGATGATCATGATCCAAGTATTTTATACATGATAAATAATTGATTTTGATTAATGAAATGCTTTAAAATGTGTCTAATATCTTAGTTAATTGAATAGATAAATATTTTCTTGGAACTTGTCGTTGTAGGTAACGTAAATAATGTTATCATGAAGTTGTTTATATTTGTCTACAAACTAACCATAAAATCTGTGATAAAGTTATACGCTATAATAGAAATAATATATGTGCAATGTTAGCCGGGGTTTTATGGGTTTTATAATGGTTTTGTATAATACATCGTGTGTAATGTAACGTAATTAGAAAGAATTATGTGAATAATAAAAGTGTGCCAATAATTTAAATTACGGTTTTTTTATTCATTTGATGTATGCATACGTTTAAATTAATATTCATTTCGTTTTTATAAATTGTTATAAATAGATTATAGGAATCTGTTTATTTTAAATTTGGACTTAACATTTAATTATCTTGTACTTGTCACATGGTCTTATATTATTTTTTTATTCTTGGTAATGTTGCAAATGCGAATATTAGCGAAACCAATAGCTAGTTATATTGTAATTATATGTATTTTATATAATACCCTGGTATGAATTATTCATTTGTTTGGTAAAAATATTTTTCGAAAGAAGAGAACGGGCTCTATCGTGTTCGTAATTACCTATGTACATTGAGAGATAAAAAAAAAATCATTCATGTATGTAATATTATTTATTCCCTTATAGTCTATATATGCATTCAGCAAATGGAATTTTGGTTGGCAGGTGTAGAAAGTAGACGTTTTCATCGCTCCCCATTCGTCGATAGAGTTTGTATACGATTTATTTTTAACCATAGTATATCACACATAAAAAAATGGATTTGAAAAAGGCGTTATTGCCAATGTAAGTTATTCCTATGCATACTAAACAATTAATGCGTAGATTAATGCATTTGCTCCGTCAATTCACACCCACGTATCCACATTTACTCAACAGTCGGTAGCTCCGTTATTTCGCCCTTATTTTTATTACCAATCTAATTATATAGATGCTAATATGACGTAAATACCATAAAGTTATTTGTTACATTTAGATAACTGTTATGCATATATAACCGCTATTTATACGAACATAAAATACATTTTACAGATGTAACAATACAGAACCCTAAAACATGTAAATAGTCTCTGAAGGAGGATATTTCATTTTAAATTAGATTTCGTTTCGGGTGCAGCCTATCTTCGCCTGTCTCTTTGTATTCGATGTAGTGCTATTATCGTCGATATTTCATCCGGATAAAACGCATCAGTGTAGATACTTTAAAAGAGATTCTACGTATATATTACAAGACATATTTCTCGTCAAAATTCTTTTGATACTCAATTCCTGGTCATCATATTTATATTTGTAAGATATTTATTCATAATGGAAGAAAAATAAATAAAATAATAAACAAATACAATTTTAATATTTTTTTGAAATCGTATCACTAAATAAGGTATTCATCTTTTGTGTAAGGTCCAATACTTTTTAATATGTTAAGAACTACTTTTAAAATGCCGTTTCGATTTCGCAATGATTTAGATATAATATACTTTATATAATAATTAGTACAAATCAGCATAAATATAAATAATTTCTTACTGGACTGGACTTGATATAGCTTCGCTTCGGTGCTTCAAATTTGGTGTTACCAGGAATAAACAATAGTAACATATTTATATTTTTACTTTCTTACACGCTATATATTGTCAATACAAATCATAAGAACTGTTCGCGCGAACTAACAACAATGCGCTGACAGAGATACCCGAAAGAGCAAATAAGAAATTGCAGCGTACTTAAAACGCAATTATCATTTACACATTACATGCAATACGCTTCACGGCAGATTTTTTATTACCTCTTATACCAACCTTATAATACGCACGCGCCTCCGACAAAATAAAAACTATTAAAGTTTATTAACAATAAAAGTTTATATAATTAAGAAAACGATACGATTTGTATCATCGTATCCCACATATGTAGTAGAATAATTTATAAATATAATAAAACTGTAACTAGACCAAATCTGGACATTAAACATCTTTTGAAAATTATAATCGAGATGGACTTTGTTATCGATACAGAACCCAAATATTATCCATTTACAATTTCTGTCTATCTGTTTCTGTGAACACGTATCACACTGAAAGTACTGGACCAGTTTTGACAAAGCTAAATACCGGGATAACTAATATTACAAAGTTACAACTAAATTGAAATGGAAATTTAATATAGATGAAGTTTGGTTTTTATAGTATGTTAATTGATGAAGTTAGTCAGAAGATAATGAGAAATATAAACTATAAGCCAGCAAAATTATTGCGTTGTCGCTGCCGCTGGCTCTACGCGAATAGTGAATGGGCGCCTAGGGTAATGGCACAAGAGCAACCCAAGGGGTACTGGGAAGACATTTATCGCCAATATATGTAGGTTAATTTTTATCTTAATTCGACCTGGTAAATAATGCTCCGAACGGGTTCTAGGCTTATTTTAAAAGATTTTTAACATACCAACTGGGTATATGTTTGAGTGAGTCCCTAGATAGTTTGTATTCCCAGTTGGAAACGGTAGGTGTCGCTGCAATCGGGTTATAGGTTTATTAAGATTTTTCGCGTTTAAAATTACAACTACCGGTAATAACCGATTTGGTGCAGACAAGTTGCAGGGGTCAGCTAGTATATAATATTATGGGATACTTTAATGCCGAGAGATATCTGTATACATTTTATAATTTAGATGATTTCGAGGAAAATTACTTTTATTACATGAAATAAAAATAATGTAGTCATTATTATGAAGAGTTTTATTTACTCACAAAATATCATTTGAATTACTTATTAACACGAAATACTACGATTTAAGATAGTATAAGAAAAAATAATATATTTCACTAAAATGTAATTTGCCCTGAATGTCATTGTGCTATAATTTGTTTTGGTTAGATTGTTATATATTTTGAAGTCGACGGCACTTTTATGTAATTAACCAAAGTATGTCGACTATGCGCAGGCCTGTAAAAAGAAAATTATAATTAATGTGCTAAATTTAACTACATACGTTAATAAATCTGATAGCTGTAACGCTTGCGGCTATTTGTTTGAGTGATACGTATATGCTTGCATGCTTATTTTATAGAGATTGCAAAATTAAAATCTAAAATAAAAGTATTAGAAAACTAAGCAAACAGTTATATTTTTGGGAAATTACATTTCATTATACGCACGAATAGATGTTATTGGGCTTACGATAACAATGTATGGTTTCTATATTTTAGTAAATAAACATAAAACCCACTACGTTAATATATTCATAAGTATTATATATCTTTGGACAGGTTGTCTTTTTACAAGAGGACAGGACAATCTCTACAAGGTTGTTGATTAAGCTATAATAATTAAGAATAGAAAAGGAGTGAAGTGAAGAAGAACTATCATAAGGACACAGCCTGTACAACTAAACTACAGCAAGCGTTACTGTTAAAATACTTCATATTATTTTTGTTACAATTCGAAATAATTCATTTAAAACTATAATTTAAGAAGAATCCAATTTAACTTACCACATTTATAAGCTGGAACAGAAATATGTTTGTTATTTTCGTCTTCAAATTCAGTCGATTTTTGTGTGATGGTCGTATAAAATAAATTGCCGTTTCAAAAATCATCATGATGTGTTCTGTCGTTACTTTTCAAGAAAGAAGACGGCTGAATACACCTTTGACTTGTTATTTACTTGTTTATAATGGCAAAATTATTGAACTTAATTAAAACTAAAGTCTACGTGTCGCATTTTTTTATTGACTTTCTCACGTAAAGTCGGTTGTCGTGATCTTAATATAAAATACAGGAATATAGGTGGTATTTTTTTTTCGAACTGACTTCGCTATTGATCTAACAAGATCTTAACAGCTTCACCGGACTACTAAGGCGAGCGCTTAAGGCACTCAGCCGATTTTATTTGACAACTAGCTAAGGGTGCACGGCACACCTCGGCTTGGGCTGTTGCCTGATACATGCAATTCGCGACCTATCTTTTTTTTTTTTATCGTGGGGAAATCCCTTATGGATACACCACCCTCTCGGGGGAGAGGGTGGGTTATGTCCGACTCGCACGGACTAAAACCCCACGGTGTACGTCTGCCGCTATAGTTGGGGCGGCACGAGATCTCTATAGACTTCATCGTGCCGTCCCAGCGGTTGGCCCAGCAGCGAAAGCGCCGCCGCCGGGCCCCGTCCTGTTAGGAGACAGCCGGGTACACACCGGCCGTCTCCTCCGTCCGCCGGATCTGTGCAATGGGAAGATGGGCCCCCCGACCCATCTTCCCTAGATCCGGTTACGGTGGGAGGAGGCGGTCAAACTGCCGCCTCCTCCTGCCTGTCCTCCGTTGGCGGAGACGGCCACTTTGAGGATCTTCCTCACGGACCCTCTCCGCCGCCTCCTTCTGCGAGACGACTTCCTCGCAGAAGGAGGCCATTGCGTTCCATACATCCTCACTGCTGAGCATGGCCGCAACCACGCTCGGCAATGAGAGGTCCCGCCCTACCGCCGCAGCCAGAGTGCGACGCTGCTCCTCCCACGCAGCACACTCAGACAAAGTGTGCTGCGCGGTGTCCGGGTCAACGCCGCACTGATGGCATACGGCGGTCGGCTCCCTGCGTGCCATCCGATGCAGGTACCAACCGAAGCACCCGTGCCCGGTCAGCACCTGCACCACACGGAACGTCAGGGAGCCCCACTTCCTCTGATTCCATTCCGGCAGGACCGGACGGACGGCGTCGATCGTGTATCGACCGTAACGCGCGTCCGCCAGGTCCTGCCTCCAACTCTCCATCCTCGCTTCCCTTTCTCTCCTTCTCATTTCCTCTATTTCCCTGGGAGCCAGAGGCTCCCTCATCCGTTTCTTAGCCGCCGTATAAGTATATACGGCGGCAAGCACCTCCGCCTCTAGCTCCCAGGGAAGGGAGCCAGCCAGCACCATGGCCGCCGCCGAGGACACCGTTCGGTACCCTCGTATCACCCTCAACGCCACGGTACGCTGCGCAGCTCGCAGCGCACGGATATTGGTGGCGTTGAGGGCGTCGACCCACAACGGTGCCCCGTAGGCAGCCATGGACCGAACGGCCCCCATGTAAAGGCGGCGGCAGGCGGCACCCGGCCCCCCCGTGTTGGGGAGGAGTCGTCCGAGTGCCGCTGCCGCCTTGACTATGCGCGGTCCGAGCCCCTTAAAGTGGGGCTCGAACCACCAGCGTCCGTCCAGGGTGAGGCCCAGATACTTCATCTGGGTCCCCACCCTACACGAACGCCCTCCACATAAATTGGGCCCCTGGAGGTGGCCCTCGCCGAGGCCCATGGAACATTAGGGCCTCGGTCTTCTCGAGAGCCACCTCAAGGCCCAGCTTCTGATGCGCCCGACCACGAGCGTAACGGCTTCCGTGGTCAGGCGCATCAACTCACTTAATTCCCCCCCCTGGGCTACGACTAGGGTGTCATCCGCGTAGCAAATGAGGCGTGCTCCAGTAGGGAGCGCGCCGCGGAGCACCCAGTCGTAGCCCATGTTCCACAGGAGCGGGCCCAAGACCGACCCCTGTGGAACCCCGCAAGCCGTATAGCGCCGGACCATCTGCCCTCTGGCGTCCACGAAAGCGACCTCTCTCCCGTCCAGGTACGCCTCCAACAGCCGCCGCAGGTACGGGGGCACTCCGAAAAAGCGGAGCGCCTCCCGTATAACACCATGCGGCAGACTGTTGAAGGCGTTGGCGATGTCCAAGGACACCGCCAATATTCTATCGCCTTGAGAGGTCGCCTCCGTGGAGACCTGTTTAAGGAGGGTCAGGGCGTCCAACGTGGAACGCCCTGACCGGAAGCCGAACTGCGCGTCCGACAAGTTCGGCCCCACTTCCTCAAGATGCCGGACGACCCGGGAGGCAACGATTCTCTCCAGCACCTTCCCGGTGTCATCCAGCAAAACTAGGGGCCGGTACGCGGACGCGCAGTCTGGGGGGCGGCCTTCCTTTCTTATGAGGCAAAGCCGTCCCGTCTTCCAGGGCTTCGGGAACTGTCCGACCGCAAGACAGCGGTCGAACAGCTCCCGAAGCCACCCTCCCAGATGGTCCAACGCTATGGCTAGCACCCGGCCCGGGACCCCGTCGGGGCCGGGTGCTTTGCGCCCGGTGGCGCGGAGGCGCTCAATCGCCCTCCCCATCTCCTCCTCCGTGACCGGGGGAGGGATGACCGGCGCCTCCTCTGCCACCTGAGCAGGAGGCATGGGAGGAGGGGCTAATAATTCGCGACCTATCTGAGCTAACCTAAGCTAAGCTAACTATTCATACATATATGAGTTGTTGAAACATATATGTGTACCAAGCATACATACCTCAACAACTCCTAAATATATTTCGTATCAGATAATTTTCTAAACCCTTCCAGTTTGATAAGGGAAAACAATAAAACCCTTCCACTTTCATGTGTAAGCGTGTGTGCGAGCACGTGTGTGGAGGTGACATGTGTAATCTTGTCGCAGTGATGTACGATTTTGCTGATTGGTGATGTTTGTATGCTACAGTTCTATTACAGTTCGAAGGCTTTTAAGGAATTATAAGGCGAACGTTATAATTTATTTAAAAGATTTCCGATCATGTTCAATATTTAATGAAACCTGAAATCCACTATTGGATGACTTGGTTCTTACTATTACGCATTCCGGAAAATATGGATGTGATTAAAAATGATAAATTAAGACCTGTGGACTGTATCACATTGCAATTTGACTTTGAGTAAAACATCTGGTAGTGTATAACACCATTAGTTAAAACTTGCTACTAAATGCGATGTTCAGGCCAACTAATGACCATGAAAATCCGATAGCAATAGCTTGTTTTATTACATTAAATTCTCAACGTATGATTCACTATCAATTGTATACAAGTAATGAAGTGTCTCGAGAGTCTGGTAACTATTAACAATGAGTATGAATGACGTTATGTCGTGGATATAAGAGACATTCGCAAAGCGTAGAAGACAAGCTTAAATCGTAGAAGTTCGATTACAATACATCAACGTATCTGTGATTCCACACAAACTTAGTTCAGGCCATAATTAGTTTATTATATAGGGATCATTACACATTGAATCAAGAAATTGTCAATGCAAGCCAATTTTGGGATCTAATTCAAATGTGTAGGAATGTTAAATAGGCTTTCAAATAAAAAATAAAAAAACATTTTTTTTTTGACATACTCGCGACCGCACAATTGTTATTAGTCAAATTGTCTAACTAATTATTTTTAAACGCGAAAGCGGTCATTATAATTTCAATTATGTATAAACAATGAATCACGATTTGAAGACAAGCTTTTTAAAACGTCTAAATTACGTAACTTTGGTTGGTCTACCGTATTTTCTATACAAATGACACACTCTATATAGCATAATGCTTACTCTAAATTATGACAACAATACGACATTATTATGCATTAAGCACTTCTATCTAAATTGCCAAAAATTAGTAACAACAGTCCGAGCTACGTACGTTCTTTTGTTTGTTGTAACTAGTCTGGCCATAAACACTGTTACATAAAAACTTCTTCTTTTCAGCTTTTTAATTATATTGAATTTGGAACACGTATATTATTTTAAAAACTTCTTTTGATCTTGCGCCATTTCACATATTTGTTCGTGTTCATTATCAAATTATAATATGGAATGGGGTCTTAAAGAAAATAGGATTCCAGTAATCGCCTTGCACAAAGTGGGTCCATACCCACTGTGGCTCCATAGCCGTCGGTTATATTCCAGACGCTTCAAAAGCTTGGTATCAGCCCTATGCCCGTATATCGTACTATCAACAGATACAACAACACTTCCTCTGTGGAGACCAGAAAAGATGGAGGCGGCCACGTGCTGTTAGAACTACAAAGGCTGTTTGTTAATGCTGTTAAAGCCAGCATTCGTTGAAACCCCATTATGAAACAAAAAATCTTATCGCGAGAAATAAAGATTCACGCTAGGACTCTGTTGCGTATTATAAAACAAGACCTGAAGCTCGGTACTTATCGTCGATATACAGGACGTGCCCTAAATCAATCTTTACAATTAAAGTGAGTGGGTCGATCAAAATGCCTTTTGTCGCAATACACAGGGGAAAAGTACAGAAATATCCTTTTTACGATGAAAACATTTTTACGATTGAAGAACACTACAATAAGCAAAATGATACAGTGTATGCTCACAGTTCTAAAGAAGCTGCTCAAGTGGTCGGAAAGGTACAACGTGGTCATCATCCTGCATCAGTGATGGTTTGGTGGGGCGTGTTTTATCAAGGAGTCACAAAACTACATTTTTGTGAAAAAGGAATGAAAACTTCAGCCAAAGTGTATCAAGATACAGTCTTGGATCATGTTGAAAACCTCTCAACAATACACTTTTAAAAAATATACCGTGAACTTTCCAGCAGGACTCTGCACCTGGTCACAAAGCACGAACTACCCAAGGCTGGCTTGAAATCAACGTTTCGGACTTTATAAGAGCTGAAGACTGGCCCTCATCTAGCCCAGACCAACCCTTTAGACTTCAAATTATGGTCAATTTTAGAGGACATGGTCTGCTTTAAACGACACGGAGATATTGAATCTCTTAAAAAATATTTGGAGCAAGCAGTGGTCAAATTTCCCTTGGAAACAGCGTAAATCCATAGATTCGTGGCCAAACAGATTAAAGGCCCGTATAAAAGCTAAAGGTGGCTATTTCGAATAGAGTATTTTTTTATTTTTTTGCTGAGATTAATAAATATGTAGGTATAAATTTTAATAATATTACATTACTTCATTTAAAAAAAAATGCATTTTCATTTGTAACAGAACTTATGGCCGGACTAGGTATTTTTTCTTTATTATCTAGCAGCTGTTTGCTATCTTTAGTTTGTTGTGTGAGATTACCCTGACCACGAAACTATCAGTAGGTTGTTGTACGTTATCATAATCTATTACTAGCTGTGAAGGTATTAATATGGTGAGTAAAAGAAAATATATGTCTATTCACGAAAAAAAAATATTGACATGCTCAAGAGGCGGGGGAAAAAAATGTGATGTTGGAGAAATTTGTTGTTTGTACAACAAACAGATGTTTCTACAATGTGGATGAACAAAGAAAAAATCCTGTAAGCAGAGACGGATGGTCAAGCCGCTAAGAAATTGAAGAGTCGTAAGTATGAAGATTTACATCAAACTATGCTATCATGGTTTTCGAGACAGTGTCAGAATAATATCAACTTTGCTTTCACTCCAATTAACGAGAACTCTCTAGAAAGCCAACAAATGCACAATCCCTTGAATATTCGTTATACACAGATTACACTGTATATAACTGAGATCTATAATAATGACGATTTTTATGAAATAAAATCAAAACATTTTTAAACTGGCTATGAAATAATAAGTCTTTCATACTGAAAACTTACGAACGCAACTACTATCCGGTATTGCGCTGTTCCCGATGATATATTTATTGTAAATGATTAATTGTAAAAGTCAATTATCGAATATGTCAAAAGTTACTTATTGGATATAATTTTAATAGTGTTCACACATACCAGGTAATTACAATCGGTTTGACCCCCATCTGAGGTTCCATTTTCTCCATTTACTTGCGAAGTGCCGCTCATACCTAAAGTAAGTTGACGTTTATGTTAATAACGGGTAAAAGTAGTGAGGGTAAAAACTGTGTTGAGTACAGTGTTGAAAACACCGGTTCTTATTCGATGAATAAAGTTAAGCAACGTCGGCCGCGGTCAGAACTTGGATGTAGGGCTGTAGCTAGAGTCGAATTTGTGGTAGGACAGCATTGGTTACAGGTAGGGCTGGAGTAAAAAAATTATCATAATTGATCTGTCCTCAAATGTCACAAACTGTTTTATGTTCGGAAAAGTTTAGATACCTATTGCTGCAATTTTTTTTATCTCAAACTATGCACAAACCTTTTAATTATAATAATTTGTCTTAGTTTTTGGTATTTTTAAGGTAGGGCATTGTTATTAAGGTAGAGCTCAATGCTCCCCCCGCCCCTTTGCTACGGCCGTGCTTGGATGGGAAACCGTCTGGGCACACCGCGTGACATTGGCTTTTTATTGTATTCTTCTAATTAAAATTGTTCGCCAGTAATACAAAGGTTTCTCTTTTATGGTGTGTCTTTACGACATACCCTGTTTTTTATGTTACACTAAAAATGTAGTTTCGCACGTTACCGAGTTTAAAGTTAATAAATACATCATAAGGTTCCTATATTTTTGCAGAAATATCAATAATAAAAACACAAAAAAGAAGACATTTACGCGAGAATTACTGGACGAATTTTTACGAAATTTAACATGATCGTAGTTTACACACCGGTTCTATAGAATATGTTTTACATATATATCACATTCATACTTATGATGTTTATATATAATAAAAGGGTAATGGGGCGAAATTTGTACATTAAATATTTTAAAGAACGAAATCTGGTGGGGCTTAGAATCAATAACAGAACACATTTCCATAGTTTTTAGAATTTGTGTCCGTCTGTCGTTTGTACGGAATTCACATAAAAAATTCTGGAGGGATTTTGACAAAATTTGGTATGGTATTAGTTTATACACCGGTATAACATATAGAATACGTGTCACATATATGTCGCATACGTATATATGTATATCTTACTTATTAGAAAACATAAAAGAGAAGGTTATTATAGGGTGGTTCAATATGTGAACAATTTTGATGTCTGGAACTAACAGCACCTCTCACTGTGCATTCGTCAAAAATGAACGTAACTACAATGTTTTTAAATACATACGATGTACAACTAGATGTTGTACCGCCATGCTGCGCCTTGGAGAACAAAATCAAATCATTCACAAAGAGGCGAGGATGTCGAGTTTTAATACACAATACAGTCCAGATGATTCCATGATTATGAGTCCAATTATTATGTTACTAGCTGTAACCGCAGCTCCGCGCGCGTTTTTTAAAATTGTATTAAAGAAATATAAAATTGTGAGACCATGTACAATTATAGAAATGCTCTTTAAAAACAACTGTAAGTACGACACGCACGCCACCTACAGTGATGTAACGTATACATTAGATATATAAATGCTAACTGTGTCAAATGAGGTGTATCATCAGCAACATATTTGGAACCTTAACCCACCATGTAACTACCTCAGTGCTCACTTACACTGTATAAGGAACTAATGAAACAATGACTTAAAGATGTTATTATGATGATATAATATGCCCATATTGTCAATAAATAATACGTTTATGGTCTTTTTATCTTATCGTTTTAGAAAGACCCCTTCTATCTTCAAATTTCCTATTAATAATTATAATGTTGAATTGTATACAATGAATGAGCTGACGTCTTGAAATCTTGCATAAATATAAATTAAAGATATAAAACTTTATATGTTTTTAATATTCGACAATTTAAATAGTGCTCACTGACTTGGGTACAATATTCTTATATGTTACTATGGTTGCTTAGTTATGTAGACGAAAGAGCGGTAAATAAAGCAAAATGACCGAAAAGACAATATAATTCAAGTTTCATACATAGATACAGATATATGAATTTCAATTATATTTATTCTTGGAGACCAGTACAACGCACATCTTATGCACATGTTTACAGTGAACAACACATTTTTGCTAAATATCATGCGGACGAAATTCACGGGTAATAGTTACTCTAAAATAGAATAACTTAAATTACTTCCTATAAGGTCAGATATCTGCCAGTGAAAGTCCCGTGAAAAAATTGGTCAAACCGTTTTGGACATAGCACTGCAAGCGAAGCCACGCTTAACAGCTAGTCCAATAAAAATAGACTAAATTACTTTTAATAATGTCCGCTATCTGCAGGTGAAAGTCCCGTAAAAAACGGTCGAACCGTTTTGGAGATAGTACTGCGGGCGATGCCACGGTTAACAGCTAGTATAAATTAAAATTGCCTAAATTACTTTTTATAACATCAGCTATCTGTCAGTGAAAGTCTCGTGAAGATCGGTCAAACCGTTTTGGAGATAGCACTGTAGGCAAAGTCACGGTTAACAGCTAGTATAAATTAAAATTGCTGGAATTATTTTTTATAGGGTCAACTATCTGCCAGTGAAAGTTTTGTGAAGATCAGTCTAACCATTTTGGAGACAACGTTGCAGGCGAAGCCACGGTTAACAGCTAGTATAAATTGCTTTAATTACTTTTTATAAGATCGGCTATCTGCTAGTGAAAATTCCGTGGAAATCGGTCCAACCGTTTAGAAGATAGCATCGCAGACAAAGCCGCGGTTAACAGCTAGTCTAATTTAAAGTACCCTAAGTAACCCGCTGTATTTTTTTCTATCTGCCAGTGATATTCCCGTCAAAATCAGTTCAGCCGTTTCGGAGATTAGGCGGAACAAACAGACAGACCAACAAAAATTGTAAAAATTGCATTTTTGTTATCAGTTGCGTGTATACTTTCGTACCCAATCAGTATTTTTTTTTTATTTTGATATTACATACAGACACTTCATTTTTATGATATGTATAGAATAGAAGAAGACAGATAGATAGAAGATTATCATTGTCATTATTATCATGTCATAATTATTATATTATTATGAGCCCAGTGATTAATCACTGTGTTTATAATTGAAATTTCAAGCGGACATAGTCCCGGGCACTGCTAGTATAATAAAACTGTTAAATTTTCTTAAAATACTCACAGAATATAATGAAAAACATGAAAATTAAAATGAGCAAATAATTCTGGCAAATTGTTGGTCGCATGATAATAAGTGATATATCTTACTATCGTGTAATTTAATAAGTATTGTTTTAATTGTAACTTCGTCTATTTATATATTTTGTCCGCAATAAAAAGAATATTAGAGTTTCATGATATACACATTTCATTTAATTTTATGATAAATTAGTCGTGTATTCGTGAATAATATAAAATGTTATAAAAGGTATGTTATGATACATTAATAACATACATAAAAATAGGTATTAAAAATGATATCAATTTTTTACAATGTCATTCTAATCATTAAATAACTGCATGTATTATTTTGTTATGAAGTCAGGAATATGTAGAAACAAAGAGTTACATTGCAAATAGAGTGAATACAGACTACGGATATTCGAGTCAGTTTTGTTACAAATCATGCAACATGATGAATAACAAATCGCATTTTTTAGAATAAAGACAAGTATTAGTTATGCGATTAAAAAAAAAACCGGACATTAAATAGTAAATCTTATCCCATATGATTTAGTGTATATTATCGTTTGACTACACAATATCATCTGATGTAAATCACGACGTGGTTTAAGAAGGACATCTATACATAACACATCTAATCTAACTTTTCGGAGGAATTTGAATACGAAAACTGTGACACGAGATTTTTATATATCTATACTAATATATAAAGGTGAAGAGTTTGTTTGTATGGTTGAACGCGCTAATCTCAGGAACTACTGGTCCGATTTGAAAATCGAAGAAGGCTTTAGGCTATATGTCATCACGCTAAGACTAATAGGAGCGGAGCGCCAATGAAGAATGTTTCAAAATCGGGCATTTTTTTCCTTTTGAGAGCTGCTTTCACTGAGCGTTAGCGTTAGTATTATATACTTTGCCATGGTAACGTGGTAAGTTTCTATCGCAAACATTTTCAAAGATTATTTTGTTTTCCTATTCAAAAAGTTTATTCTACGTTGGTTTTGTTTCCAATTTTTTATTTGCGATCTATTACGTATTATAAAAATAAAGTGTGTGTATTTAAAAATAAATAATAACATTTTGTATAGCTTAATGGATATAGCTACAAATAATAAAAAAAAATGTTTTGATATTCGGTCGATATTTTTATCTTATATATTAATACGTGAAGCCAAAACTTTGCACCCTTTTTTAAGCGAATTGTGCGAACGGATGAACTTGAAATGTAGCATAGTTAAACTTTATATGGCAGAGAAGTGCACAAAGCTATTTTTTAATATAAAATACATTACAAGCATATTAAATTAATTAAAATATACATTACTCACACTACTGCTTGAATTTTACACAACACTAGCGGACCGGGCGGACGTTGTCCTGCCTTGATAATAAAAAAAATCCTAAAAGTCAACTGCAGCGCCACCTACCGAGTCCAATTGTCAATCTAAACCATTCTCGAATCTCCACGAACACACACAAAAAATTTCATCAAAATCGGTCCAGTCGTTTAGGAGGAGTTCAGTCACATACACACGCACACAAGAAATATATATATTAAGATATACACATATGTAAATGAAAAAGACGTTTCGAACATTCTTAATCCTTCTTACGTTCCAATTACCTTTTAAATATTTTTAACATGACTGACGTTGCATGCCTTACAATATGCCCTTTGAAATCAACTGGTCAAATTGTAGGTTAATTTTAGAATAATATAATATGTAAATTCATAATATACATTAATATTAATTAATAAATAATTTATCTTTAGTAAATTTATGGAACTACTGAAATAATTATTATTGTCTTTGGTTTTATTGAATGTCAAAATTTTTAGGTGACAGGACTGCTTTCACTTCATGTCACTTTGCTTCATGTTGCCATAAGAGTAAAGCAATATTTCCAAAGTCAATGTCAATATTTTAATGTTTAGTATTTCTTTATGGTGTACTCACTTCAAATGATGATTCAATAAAAAAATGAGCGAAAAAATACTTTGTAAAATCAAAATAAGAAATTTTGTTTGGTCATGAAAGTAATCCATCTTACATCTCCGCGGTTACAATGATGCAGTTCAACTTGATGTAGCAATTATAGTTAATACAGTTGATAATGAATTATGGACAGAAATGAATTCATTTTCAAAAGTTAATGGTTAATATTAAAAACATCTTTGTTTTGTATTCATCATTTGATTATATTGTGTATCCATAATTTTCCAAATGATGGTACTGGGCATATCACTATTCCTCATAATGTACAGACTATATTTAATTCAATATCACCCAGAAATACCACGCACCTATGGTGTCGTGTAAAATTAATTGAAAATTGTGTTATGAGTTGCGTTAAATTTCTTTATTTTCGTAAAGTAATGTTTACTTAGTATTTGAGAGCCTTACCACCTTATGTAACCGCCTGTTTTTTGTTTCAAAATTTATAATTAATTTCAATTTTCATTTAGACATCGATTTATATAATTAAAAAAAAGTGGCAAATAATTGAGTAGGCATGATGAAAGGCTTTGATTATAGAGGTTATAGTACTCTTTGATAAAAGAACCCTAATAAAGTTCAAACTTTAAAAATGCGAGAAACTATGGTCGAATGTCGACCACTGGGCGCCCACTAGTATTATTCTATTTTCTGTGTTTGTTTTTTGTTCCGGGTAATCTCCAATACGGCTGGAACTATTTTAACGGGAATTTTACTGGAAGATAGCCGAAATTATAGCGGTTGACGTATTCTATTTTATTTGTTCGCGGCTTTTTCCGCAATATCTTTCAAAAATGGTTGGACCGATTTTCACCGGGTGTTCACTGGTAGATAACAGACCTTATAAAAAGTAATATAGGTTTTTTGTTCTCCTTCGGCCGCAGTGGCATATCCGAAATGCCTGAACTGATCTTCACGGGACTTTCACTGGCAGATAACTCACAATATAAGAAGTAATTTAGACTATTTTATTTTGTTAGCGAAGGCTTCGTAGTAGTGATGAAATGTTTGTTACCTGTGAATTGGTCCGTGTGAAATTAATCAAAAATATATTGTTTACTGTAAACAGGCGCGTGAGACGTGTGCTGGACTGGACTCCAAGAATAAATATATCTAATTGAAAGTCATATATTTGAATTATATTATCTTTTTGGTCAATTTGGCGGCTATTTTGTTATATTTACCACGTTTGCGTCTACATAACCCAGTGGTTATAGCAACGTATAAGAATAACACAATTATATCGAGAATATGGGCATTTTATATCTATATAATAGAATATTTAACACATATTGTTCGATAACGTTTAGCTTAACATTTTCATTACTTTCTTATATAGTGTTAGTGAGCACTGGGGGTTGTATATAGTAGGTTAAAGTTCCAGGTATGTTGCTGATGATAAACCCCATCCCATTCGATATACTATTAGTATTCACATATCTAATGTACACGTTACATATTACAGAAGATGGCGTGCGTGTCGTAGTTACAAATATTTTTGAAAAACCATTTCTGAATGTACACACTTACTTACAATTTTACATTTCTTTAATACATTAAAAAAAACGCGTGCGGAGCCGCGGGCAACAACTAGTTACATATATACAGTTAGATACAAAGTGAATGAATCGGTATAAAACTGTGACTATGACACTTTTGTAGATGGTAGAGCCACGCTTGTAGGTGGTAGAGCCACGCTTTGTAGGTGGTAGATCCACGCTTTGTAGATAGTAGAGCCACGCAGAAGCTATTACTGGTTTCAGTATGAATGGGTCGGTTCGCCCGGGGTAGTACCACCCTCTCACAGAAAACCGACGTGAAGTAACAGTGCTTGCATTGTTGCATTTCTTTCGGTCAGTGAGAGCGCCGGAGGCCCGCTTCCCCTCCCCTCTCTCCCTTCCTCCCAAACAAAGGCTGGTAATGACACTTGCGACTCCCCTGTTGTTGCTAGTGTCTATGAACGGCGGTGATTACTTAATATCAGGTGACCCGCCTGTTCGTTTGCTTCCTATGATACAAAAAAAAGACTATTCGATGAGAAATGTTTGTACATGCCATTATTATAATTCCCAACGAAACGGACGGGAAGAAGCTAGTTGCTTATAATTCATTATAAAGAAAACGTATTTATTGGAAGTAGAAGATACTTGTCCGGATATCTACGGAACTATTGATACGATTCAATAAATTTCATTACTACAAGGAAGCAACAAAGTTTTATGTTAAATGAATATTAATAATTAAGAAGTCGCGAGTGATTGTTAGAAAAGTTGTTGAATATTGAAAACTTTTCGTCATAGTACAACCGTGTCCTCCAAGTTAAGCACGATCTAATTGTCTCACAGTAAAGTACCAAACTTTCATAACAGTAACCGATGACTGTCACTCTATATTTATTATAGTCGTGATCGATTTAAAACAACCATGAAATTTTATGAATAGTTTTTGGCGGGACCTCGGTCTATCATGTGGTGACTTTTAAATTTTATTCATAATTTTGTAAGGTGGTAGGAGCCACGCTGAAGCTATTACTGGTTTCAGCGTGAATGGGTCGGCTCGCTCGGGGTAGTACCACCCTCTCACAGAAAACCGACGTGAAGTAACAGCACGCTTGCATTCTTGCGTTTCGTTCGGTCCGTGAGAGCGCGGGAGGCCCACCTCCCCTCTTTCCCTCCCTCGCTCTCCTACTCCTCCCCTCTACCCTAAACATAGGCTGCAACGCACTTGCGACTCCCCTGGTGGTGCTAGTGTCTATGAACGGTGGTGATCACTTAACATTAGGTGACCCATATGTTCGTTTGCCTCTATGTGTTATTTGACTGTATGTTTTGTAATATTGATGGCATTTTACGTATTATAGTTCGGTTATTACGCACAAGTGGATGGAAAATAATGGTACAGAGCATGAATTATGATATGCCACAAAGGAATCCACAATCTTGTTAGAATATTGAAATTATAGCAAGAGACTTACTCGTATATACAAAATACAATGGCAGTAATAATCTTGAAGACTTGGTTGCAAAACAAAAAACTCTTGATGAAAAACGAAACATCCTCGGCGAAGGTACTATATTGATATAAAATATACAAATGTATAAAATACTAGTGGAACCGGCAAACGTAATCCCGCCCTAATAATAAAAAAAATTGAGCCGTCACGGGACGCCTGGCAGATATGAAACATCGAAATTGTTTTGTATAAGTTATATGCGTAAAAGAACAGATTACGACAGGAATCAGCTATGGTATAATGAAAAGATAAAGCATTAAAAATTTGTTCCATAAAATAATGAATATTTATTTATTTTATTACATAAAAATTCATTTTTATTAAATACAAAATTCAACTAGGCGCATGCGCGGTATTTTTGGCGGCATATATCAAAGAGCGCTAGATCGTCGGCGCGTACCGCGTAACACTAGTATAACGAGTGGCCGACAAAACAATTTGAATTTTATGTTTAATAGTGCAAAGTTCATATTTTGCGTCGCCACGCGCCCCAAGCCAAAATCAGGTTTACCCGTGCCTATAGATGTTTCACATAAAAAAAAAACTTGACAAATTATATAACTTAACCTTCCTAATAAGTCATTTTATCTACTGGTCAACACCGCATGAAAATTCGTTTATTAGTTTTTTAGTTTATCGCGAAGAGACAGACAGACAGACGTAGTAGAGGACTTTGTTTTATAATATAGTGATGTATTTATTTATAATATCTTCTTTATACTAACAATGACATTTGATTAATTTATCATTACATAGTATAAAACAAAGTCCTTTACCGCGTCTGTCTGTCTGTTCGCGATAAACTCAAAAACTACTGAACGGATTTTTATGCGGTTTTCACCAGTAGATAAAGTGATTCTTGAGGAAGGTTTTAGTATATAGTTTGTCAAGGATTTTTTATAACTAGGGCGGGACAACGTCTACCGGGCCCGTTAGTATATACATAAATAAACTAGCGATAAACTTTAAATGAGTCACGAATCGTCCTTGGTAAAAGTAATTTACTAACAAATAATTATTTCACATAAATAAATAAAGTTTACGGCTATTTATTATGCCCATTTTATTAACTCTTTCCTTTATGTGAAGTTTGTGTTGATTATTAAGTTTTTAAAGGCATTCCACACAGTATTCCACGCCGATGTAAAGTAGTTGCTATAGGTCTAAAAAATGTTTAAAATGTGTTCGAAACTTTTTATCTTTCTTATTTGTATTTTCCTTTTAAAGATGAAATGGATATTAAATTACGCGTATCTAAGACACACGCAAAAAGTGTTATATCTAAAATTAATTCTATAATACTCATTATTATGATATTTTATTTAATTTAATACATAATTAATTATATCTAATATATACAGATCTCATGTCACGGTGTTAGTGTTTGAACTCCAACGAAACGGCTGCACCTATTTTTATGAAATTTTAAGTATATATTTGGTAGGTATGAGAATATGTCGTAAAGTATATGTTATACCTCTTAGTGATTAGGGTGTTCCTATCCAAGATTTTTTTTACAATTCTTATTTTTTGTATGTTTTATATTTGCTATGAAAAATATCCACCCTCCCACTTTTCATTTGCGATTTTAGTATTTTTGTGTTAACAATACAAACCTCAATTTGTGATTGTTCATCAAGACCACAGTCGGGTCTTATAATTAATTTAGTATATGCAAGCGCTTCAGTTGTCGCATTTACTCACCTTTATAAAGTTTTCAATATTATTACGTTATTATTAATGCAACGGGGCTTCAGATAAGAGCTGCACGGTAGAAATCGTAACGTAAGGGGAAAACGTAATGCTCTTTTGTCTCTCCCTCCCTGTGACTTGGAATAATTTGGTAACATTTATATAATACTAGCTTTCAGTTTTATTTCCAGACGCGAAAAATCTTAAAAAAAGCTAGCTAGAACCGTCGGGTATAGCTACATTGATCGAGTTAGAAACTATGTGAAAAAATATGGCATAGATGGTTTTTATAGATAAACATGCTTTTATTAATTATTATATTTCTGAAGTTATATTTCTTTTGGCGCGTTAGGGTAAAATGATGAGAGTAAATTTTTACGATGCGCGCGCACACCGACACCGACACCGACACCCTACAGTCAACATTTTGTTTCTTTGTATTTGTTGTTTATATTTCTTTGTATTAAAACTTTCAATGTATTAAATACCTTTTTCTATTGTTAGTGTCGTTTTTCTACAAACGTAGAATAAGGCAAAAGATAAAAGTTTTTAAAAGATTTTTATCTTGTTACGCCAAAGAAGTATAACTTCTAACGCGTGTAAATAAGTACACACACACTTTTTTTTAATCGTTTTTATTATATTACTTAGCTAAGGGTGAGAGTGTACATATGTTGGTAAATATAGATAATGTTATATTTTAGCGTAAGTAGTTATGAGTTGTTATCTTTCTGTCTCTCCTACAATAGACGTCTTACAGTACGGTTGAATTTCATTGAGCTCCTTAAAATAGAACCTTTTGGACATATGTATCCAAATATTTATATTGACATTTTTAGTTTCTTAGACGTAATACGCTGCATAAAAGCTTTTTTTTTAATTTTTATTATCCCCTAGAAAAAGGCTATATGCACGCACCTTCGATAAAACAAGAACCACTAAAGTTAAATACTTGGACCGATTTTTACGGGATTTTCACTGGTAGATAGTTGACGTTATAGGAAGTCATTCAGGTTATTCTATTTTAGCTGTTACCCGCGAATTCGTCCGCATGAAATTTAGCAAAATTTCAAGACTCCAACTCTGTATTTTTTATTAAAGAAATAATTATCAACTTATTGTTTACAATTCAACATCATAATTCATAGTAACTCTGAAGATAGAAGAGGTCTTTCTAATAAGATCTTAAACCATAGTCAAGATACAAGCGATTATTTTTGTATAGTCACAAAAACTTAATTATATTGATACTATGGGCATCTTTATAATAATACTTTTAAGTCATTGTTTCATTAGTTCCTTATACAGTGTAAGTGAGCATTGAGGTAGTTATATGGTGGGTTAAGGTTCCAAATATGTTGCTGATGATAAACCTCATTTGACCCGCTGTTAGTATTTATATAATAAATAGTGTACACGTTACATGTTACTGTTGGTGGCGTGCGTGTCATACTTGCAATTGTTTTTGAAAGTGCATTTCTATAATTGTACATGTTCTCACAATTTTATCTTTCCTTAACACAATTTAAAAAACGCGTGGTAATATTTTATTATGGATCAATTAATATTAATCCGAGGAAACTTTTTTAATCACGTTGAAAAATATTATACTTATTTATTAGGAATTAACTTAAAAGTATGAAAAGGTTCCGCATTACATTATTTATTCGTATAATGTCATATTACTTATTCGCATTTTTTTAGAATGGTGACTTTTCTCAGACGATTAATGGTAAAGATAATTATTAATATAGTTTACACATATAAATATAACCTCAGATTTTATACAAAACACTGTATAACTGTAGATGAGTGCTGCTGATTATCTCCGCCAGTGCGCGTACGCTTCCCCGGTTTCCTGTACCACAACCACGCTCGGCAGTGAGAGGTTTTGCCCTACCACCGCAACCAGAGTGCGACGTTGATCCTCCCACGCAGTACACTCAGACAGAGTATGCTGCGCGGTATCCGGGTCAACGCCACACTGATGGCATACGGCGGTCGGCTCCCTGCGTGCTATCCGGTGCATGTACCAACCGAAGCAACCGTGCCCGGTCAGGACCTGCACCAGACGGAACGTCAGAGAGCCCCATCCTCTATTATACCAATCCGGCAGGGCCGGGTGGACGGCGTGGATCGTGTATCGACCGTACCGAATTCGCGACCTATCTGAGCTTTTTTTTTTTTTTTTTTAACGTGGGGAAATCCCTTATGGATACACCACCCTCTCGGGGGAGAGAGTGGGTTATGTCCGACTCGCACGGACTAAAACCCCACGGTGTACGTCTTCCGCTATAGTTGGGGCGGCACGAGATCTCTATAGACTTCATCGTGCCGCCCCAGCGGTTGGCCCAGCAGTAAAAGCGCCACCGCCGGGCCCCGTCCTGTTGGGAGACAGCCGTGTACACACCGGCCGTCTCCTCCGTCTACCGGACCTGTGCAATGGGAAGATGGGCCCCCCGACCCATCTTCCCTGGTCCGGTTACAAAGGGAGGAGGCGGTCAAACTGACGCCTCCTCCTGCCCGTCCTCCGTTGGCGGAGACGGCCACTTTGAGGGTCTCGCTCACGGACCCTCTCCGCCGCCTCCTTCTGCGAGACGACCTCCTCGCAGAAGGAGGCCACAACATTCCACACATCCTCGCTACCGAGCATGGCCGCAACTACGCTCGGCAGCGAGAAATCCTGTCCCACCGCCGCAACCAACGTGCGACGCTGCTCCTCCCACGCAGCACACTCAGATAGAGTATGCTGCGCGGTGTCCGGGTCAGCGCCGCACTGATGGCACACGGCGGTCGGCTCCCTGCGTGCTATGCGGTGCAGGTACCAACCGAAGCACCCGTGCCCGGTCAGCACCTGCACCAGACGGAACGTCAGGGAGCCCCATCTCCTCTGGTACCATTCCGGCAGGATCGGGCGGACGGCGTCGATCGTGTATCGACCGTACCGCTCGTCCGCCAGGTCCCGCCTCCACCTTTCCACAACTTCCTCCCTCATTGCTCTTCTCATTTCCTCTATTTCTCTGGGAGCTGGAGGCTCCCCCGACCGTTTCTTAACCGCCGTATATTGATATACGGCGGCAAGCACCTCCGCCTCCAGCTCCCAGGGAAGAGAGCCGGCCAGCACCATGGCCGCGGCTGAGGACACAGTGCGGTATCCTCGTATCGCCCTCAACGCCACGGTACGCTGCGCGGCTCGCAGCGCGCGGATGTTGGTGGCGCTGAGGGCGTCGACCCACAACGGTGCCCCGTAGGCGGCCATGGACCTGATGACCCCCATATAGAGGCGGCGGCAGGCGGCACCCGGCCCCCCCGTGTTGGGGAGGAGTCGTCCGAGCGCCGCTGCCGCCTTGACTAAGCGCGGTCCGAGCCCCTTAAAGTGGGGCTCGAACCGCCAGCGTCCGTCCAGGGTGAGGCCCAGATACTTCATGGAACATTAGGGCCTCGGTCTTATCGAGGGCCACCTCGAGGCCCAGTCTTCTGATGCGCCCGACCACGAGCGTGACGGCTTTCGTGGTCAGGCGCATCAATTCACTTAATTCTCCGCCCCGGGCTACGACTAGGGTGTCGTCGTGTCGTGTCGTGTCGTCAGAAGGGAGCGCGCCGCGGAGCACCCAGTCGTAGCCCATGTTCCACAGGAGCGGGCCCAAGACCGACCCCTGTGGAACCCCGCACGCCGTATGGCGCCGGACCATCTGCCCTCTGGCGTCTACGAAGGCGACCTCTCTCCCGTCCAGGTACGCCTCCAACAGCCGCCGCAGGTACGGGGGCACTCCGAAAAAGCGGAGCGCCTCCCGTATGACACCATGTGGCAGACTGTTGAAGGCGTTGGCGATGTCCAAGGACACCGCCAATACTCTTTCGCCCTGAGAGGTCGCCTCCGTGGAGACCTGTTTAAGGAGGGTCAGGGCGTCCAACGTGGAACGCCCTGACCGGAAGCCGAACTGCGCGTCCGACACGTTCGGCCCTACTTTCTCAAGATGCCGGACGACCCGGGAGGCAACGATCCTCTCGAGCGCCTTCCCGGTGTCGTCCAGCAAAACTAGGGGCCGGAACGCGGACGCGCAGGCCGGGGGGCGGCCTTCCTTTCCTATGAGGCAAAGCCGCCCCGTCTTCCAGGGCTTCGGGAACTGCCCGACCGCAAGACAGCGGTCAAACAGCTCCCGAAGCCACCCTCCCAGATGGTCCAACGCTGTGGCTAGCACCCGACCCGGGACCCCGTCGGGGCCGGGTGCTTTGCGCCCGGTGGCGCGGAGGCACTCAATCGCCCTCCCCATCTCCTCCTCCGTAACCGGAGGAGGGATGACCGGCGCCTCCTCTGCCACCTGAGCAGGGGGCATGGGAGGAGGGAGGAGTTCCGGAGGGCCGGGGAACAACGCTCCTACAACCCTCTCAGCCACCTCCGGCTGGAGAGTCTCCGTTGCCGGGGGCGCCTGGCCGCGGAATTTCTTCCGGGCGATTTTGTACGGGCGCCCCCACGGGTCCCTCTCCAGCTCCTGGAGCATCTCCTCCCATGCCTGCTCTTTCGCCCGGCTGATGGCGACCTGCAGCGTCTTCCTGCAGGTTCTGTAGTCGCCATACAGCCGGGCCTCCTCTTCGGGGTCCCTATTGGTCCGCCGCCGGCGGCTGCGCCCGTACAGCCGCCGGGCCGCGGAGCAGGCCGCACGAAGCTCTGCGATTTCGTGCGACCACCAATACACCGCCCTCCTCCTTGGGCGGGGCGGGGGGGGACAAGGACCAGGCCTGGACGATGGCCGCCTCTTCCGCTAGTTCCCGGTCGAGGCGGCTCATCGCCCACCGGGGGAACGTAGCGCCCCTCCGAGGGCGGGTTACCAGCTCATTGTGGGAGGTGGAGACCTCAAACCTAATGTATCGGTGATCCGATAAGGTCTCCACCTCCTCTATCACCCTCCACCCCCGGACACGGCGTGCGACCGACGGGGTAGCAAACGATAGGTCAACTATTGACCCCCCGTTGTGTCGCACGCACGTGTAGACGCTCCCCCGGTTGAGGAGGGACAACCCATGTTGGGCTGCCCACTCCTCAAGAGCCTCGCCACGTGGGTTCGTGGCCGCCGCTCCCCATGCCCTTGACTTGGCGTTGAAGTCACCCATTAGGACGATATGTGTACCAAGCATACATACCTCAACAACTCTTATATATATATTTCGTATCAGATAATTTTCTAAACTATTTCAGTTTTATAAGGGAAAAAATAAAACCCTTTCACTTTCATGTGTAAGCGTGTATGCGTGCACGTATGTGAAGGTGATATGTGTAATGTTGTCGCAGTGATGTAAGATTTTGTGTCAGTGTATCACGCGAGCAGCGTACTCAAGGGCTCCACGCCGAGGGAACGGACCTAGGCTTGAGCCGCTGCCGAGGGGAGCCTAATCTGGTTTGCGGGAGATTATTTTCAGCATTTAGATAACTGTTATGAATATAAAATCACTATATACGAACATAAAATACATTTTACAGATATAACAGTACAGAACCCTAAACATGTAAATAGTCTCTGAAAGAGGATATTTCATTTTAAATTAGATTTAGTTTCGGGTGCAGCCTATCTTCGCCTGTCTCTTTGTATTCGATGTAGTGCTATTATCGTCGATATGTCATCCGGATAAAACGCATTAGTGTACTTCAAAAGAGATTCTACGCAAAATACACGACATTTTTTCTCGTCAAAATTCTTTTGATATTCAACTCCTGGTATTACTATATTTTTAACTATTAATATTTACAATATTGGTAACATATGTATTTATAATGGATGAAAGTGAAATAAAATAATAAGCAAATTGAGTTTTTTTTTATTTTATCGTATCACTTTTCTTTTTTTTTTCTCGAACTGACTATGATATTAGCCTTGCAGCCTTGACACCTTCACTGAACTAACTGCGTTCTAAAACTGCGTCTAAAATTGTCAGTAGTATAGAAAAGGGTACCTTTAATCCAGAAAACGCAAGCAAAACCGCGAGCAAAACCTAGTCGGTGTTATTACAAAAAAGTTAAATACGTATTAAATCTTGGCTTCAAAAAGGTTCCGTATTAAATGCACCGCGGTCGCTGAATGTTCGCCATCTTGCTCTTTTGTCTCACCTTGTTTACGTTAGGTTAGACTTGCGAAAAAGGATAACGCGAACTTGCCTCAGGCGAGCGCGGTGCATTTATTACGAAACCTTTTTAAAGCAAGTTTTTAAAACTGAATACATAGTAACACCACATTTTATGATGCCAAGCTGTAAGACTTACATTATTTTAGATAAACCTATTTTTATACACAAATATTATTTTGGTGAACAATAAATTTCTCCTGGATCAAATGTACTCTATGTCCTTTTTAGTACCCTTGACAACGTATTTGATAATACTATACTATAATGATAAAGTTGGGGTATTACGACATGGATGCGTAACAAAAAACTAACAATCTCACTTTCCTTTTTATAATATTACTAGTGGTCCCGGCGGATGTTGTCCTGTCTTGATAATAAAAAAAATCTCTAAAATTCAACCGCAGCGCCACCTACCGGTTCCAATTGTAAATCTAAACCATTCTGGGATCCACTCGCACACGCACACAAAATTTAATAAAAATCAGTCCAGCCGTTTAGAAGGAGTTCAATGACATACACACGTACAGAAGAAATTGATATATAAAGATTATTTAGGACTAGTTAGGATGAGGATTAAATAAAACATAAATTTTAATCGAATTTAAAAAAAATTGTCACCATAATTTTATGGTCACCTTTATGAGACCTTCAATGTCGTCTCATTCTTACCTAATAAATATTGTGTAAACAAATAGGTAATGAATATTTCCACATATTAGGTCTTTACCTATGAAATTGCCGTTTTGTATGAAAAAATTTAAACGAATTTTTTTCATGTATTTTTTATTTGTATTAACCGAAGTAATCACCCATGCAATCAATGCATCTTTGCCAACGCAGTGGCAGTTTATTGATGCCCTTCTTAAAGAAATCAGCTGGACGGGAGGCAACAAATTCTTCAAAGGCATTTTGTACTGCCTCTCGGGTATTGAATTTTTTTCCCGCCAAGGAGTTATCCAAATTCTGGAAAAAGTAGTAGTCTGTAGGCGCAAGGTCTGGTGAGTACGGCGAATGACGGAGAACTTCCAACGCCAGTTCTTGCAACTTGGAGACCGTCTGCTGTGCAGTATGAGGTCGCGCGTTGTCGTGCAGGAGCAGCGGAGACGAGCGATTGACCAATGCTGGTTGGAGATGTGCCAGCTTCTCCATCATTGTGTTCAGTTCTTCACAGTACACATCTGCAGTAATGCTTACCCCGTTTGGTAAGAAGCTGTGATAAATCACACCGGCGCTAGACCACCAAACAGTGACCATCACTTTTCTAGGGGTAAGTTTTCGTTTAGGGCATTGTTTAGGTGCTGAACCAGGATCCAACCAACTTGCTGAGCCCTTTCGGTTATCAAACAGAATCCATTTTTCATCGCAGGTAACAATGCGGTTCAAAATTCCTTTATTTGTGTGTCTGTTGAGCAGTGCAAGGCACATCTCGACGCGTACTTCGCGCTGGCGATCATTGAGTTCGTGGGGCACCCATTTGTCAAGCTTTTACCTTGCTTTTTTACCTTGCCAATTTGACGCAAATGGACCAATATTGTTTTGACGCTAACGTCGAAAGCTGCTGCTAATTCAGCCGTAGATTGTGTATAATCAGCTTCCACAATCGCCTTTAATTCGTAATTGTCGACCAAAGCCTTCGGACGACCGCGAGGTTCATTTTTCAGGTCGAAATTCCCAGAACGGAAGCGAGCAAACTAATAACAGGTGGTGCGTTGGTTTGTAGTGTTAGCTCCGTAAACGTCGTTGATGTTGCGTGCCCCTTGTGCCGCGTTGCTGCCACGACAGTACTCATATTGCATAATTACTCGAATTTTTAACGTATTCATGATGACAAAAAAGATTGAAATGCGATGAAAATGTAACACTAATCAATAAACAAATGACTACTTTTGGAAAAAGAATTCCATGTTTTTAAAATAAATTAATTTGAAATTACAATTCTTAGCCAAACAAAAATTATTTTGATTTGAAATGACCAGTACTGCAGAACGGCAATTTCATAGGTAAAGACCTACTATAAAAGGTATGTATCATGCATTAAAACGTTACATAAATAATAGTAATAATAAAATTATATTAGGTTTTTACGATGTAATTCTAGTCATTAAACTATTTCATGTATTATTTTGTTACGAATTCAGAAATATGTCGACACAAAGGTTATAATAATTGCAGATAGACCGTAAACGGACTACGGATATTCAAGTCAGTCTTGTTACAAGTCATGCAATATGATGAATAACAAATCGCACTTTTCTTAGAATAAAGACAAGTGGTAGCTATGCGAGTAATTAATAATAATATAAACTGGCCATTAAATTATAAATCTTATCCCATATCTTTATATATATAATTCTTCTGTCGCGTGTATGTGACTGAACTCGTCCTAAACGACTGGGCAGATTTTAATGATTTTTTTTGTGTGTGTTCAAGTGGATTTAAGACTGGTTAGGTTGTTTATTATCAAGGCAGAACAACGTCCGCCGGATCCGTTATTGATTTAGTATATTCTAATTATCTCCTATTCTTATTATTAAATAAGATGTAGATAAGCCATAAGTGACATATTGTTAGGGATGCATATATATTGGAATTAGAATGGAAATCCCTTGGTTAAACCAATATTGTAATAAGTACATATGTAAAAAAATTAATTAATTATTTAACTGTTGATTTCTGTATGAATAAATAAATAAATAACGTTTAACTACAATCTTAGCTGTTCTTAAGTCACGACATCGTTTAAGAAGTACTACCGGCCCCGGTAGACGTTGAGCCGTACTGATTATAAAAAAATCCTTGACAAATTATATAGCAAAACCTTCCTCATGAATCACTTTATCTACTGGTGAAAATCACAAGAAAATCCGTTCAGTACTTTTTGAGTTTATCGCGAACAGGCAGACAGGCAGACGCGGTAGGGGACATTGTTTTATACTATGTAATGAAATACGTCAAATCTGCAACTGCCGAAACATATCCTATATCTATCTGCCTACAGATGTACGCATTTAGGTTTTTATAGGTGGTAGAGCCACGCTGAAGCTATTACTCGTTTCAGCATGAATGGGTCGGCTCGCCCGGGGTAGTACCACCCTCTTGCAGAAAACCGACGTGAAGTAACAGTGATTACATTGTTGCATTTCGTTCGATCAATGAAAGCGCCGGATAAGCCACTTCCCTTCCCCCTTCTTCCTCCCCCAAACACAGGGTGGCAACGCACTTGCGACTCTTCTGGTGTTGCAAGTGTCTATGGACTGTGGTGATCACTTAACATCAGGTGTCCCACCTGTTCGTTTGCCTCCTATGATATAGAAAAAAGATGTTTACTGCGAGAATTAAAGCTAGACTTTGAAATTGGTCAGCTTAGAAAAAAGTTCTAGTAACTGAGCCAATTTTGAGCCACCATCACTCACATTTTAAATATTTTATGGCAGTTTTTAGTGCACATCCATACTAATATTATAGATGCGAATTGAGTTTGTTTGTTTGTTACGCTTTCAAAACTTAACTACTGAACCAATAATCATAAAATTTTGTATACAATTTCTCAGGGGTACAAGTATATAAGGTACCTTTCCTATAGAACAATGTTGCTAATTTTGAAATATACATTATCAAAACATGAAGCCGCGGGAAAAAACTCGTGTTTTAATAAAAGTGAAAATATTGTTATTAAACAAATTGGAATACAGTTTATTTTATTCTTTAGAATATGTAAATAGTATAAAATTAAGTAATTTCCGCTGTCTATTCCCTTAGATCTAAGCTATTCATGATGGTCTATATCATAGTCACTATGGTCATCTATTATAGATCAAATATTCCGTTCCAAATTTCGGAACCGAATATTATATCAATTGCCAACAGTCTAGCAACCTCTCGCAATAATAGCAGTTTATCGAACACCCTCAATCTTGAATACAAATGATTTCATTGCTATTCTTAACGATTTATTATTCACTTGTACAAAGTATACCACGTTAACCATAATAGGTGACCTTAATATTAATATCTCATCTGATAGCAACGATCGTAACTCGAATGATTACGTTAACATGACAGCCTCACATTCTATGCTTCCATCCTATTTGACTCCGACACGTGGTAATACTTGTATAAATCATGTTAAAATAAAATCCCCTCATAAAGCTACAACGATTATTATCGAAATCTGTATTATTGATCATTATTCAGAGTTCTCTCGTACTGACTTACATTTTAATAATACAAGGCGGTCCGCTACGAAATCACGTACAAATATACCAGCTCTCACCAGCTACTACAAAGATATCAGTAGAAACACTCGGAAAAACAGACAATTTCGAATGTTATAGGTCCTACTCTCAAACGATAAAGGTTCCTCACAAAAAAGTACTCATCTAGCCTTGGATAATACCAGGACTATTGAGATGCATACAAAACCGTGATAAATTACACATTAAAGTAAGAAAATCCCCAGACAATCAAACATAATAGATATCGTACCTTCTGTAATAATTTGCTACATAAGATAAAATGTACTTATGAAAG
Source organism: Antheraea yamamai (assembly GCA_036509395.1). Lineage (NCBI taxonomy): Eukaryota > Metazoa > Arthropoda > Insecta > Lepidoptera > Saturniidae > Antheraea > Antheraea yamamai. Next base: position 7,789,398 of record AP028435.1, on the reverse strand, counting down.
CAATCAGCTTATAAATGCAAAGGGTAATGCTAAAACTACCTGGGACACCATACAAAAGATTGTTAATTTATATAACTGCTCATCCTCGGCTAAAGAGTTACTAATTATTTCTTGTAATCCTCAGTGCTTGACCGATGAAGTCAATAATTATTTTGCAAAAATTGGTAAAAAATTAGCTGACAATTTTGTTCCACAAACTGCCCGTGTTCCCATTGTCCATTCTAGTTCACAATCTATGGTTTTGTTATGTACTGACTGTATAGAAGTTGAAACTTCATTACTCAACCTACGTAGTAATAGTGCTATTGGGTGGGATGGTATCGAAACTACAATTCTTAAAGCTTCAAGTTCTGCTATTATCGAGCCATTAACATTCCTTTTTAATCTTTGTCTGACCACTGATATTTTCTCAAATTTATTTAAGCGTGCCCTAGTGCTTTTTGATTTTAACGGTGGAGATAGATACAATATTAATAATTATAGACCAATTTCTATTCTTCCTGCATTGTCGAAGATCCTAGATAAAAAAATTAATTAGTCGGCTGGTACGTTTCTTAACTAATAATAATATCTTCTCACCTAATCAATATGGGTTTAGATCAGGACTATCTACAGAACATGCAGTTCTTGAACTTACAAATAAGATTGTTAAAAATCTAGACTCTAAGATTTATACCGTCGGGATCTTCTTAGATCTGAAAAAGCCTTCGACACTGTATCGATCTCAATCTTACTCGATAAGATAGCAGCTCTCGGTATACGTGGACATGTGAATGATATTTTTAGAGACTATTTTATGAATCGACGCCAATGTGTTAAAATAGAAGATCTAATTCGTGTCAGTAAGCCTGTAACTGTGGGCATCCCGCATGGTAGCATTCTAGGACCGACCATATTTTTAATTTATGTGAACGATTTATGTTCAATGTATATTCTATGTTGTTCCATACATTCTTATGCAGATGACACTGCGGTGATCATTGATGGACGCACGTAGGAAGATGCACAAGAGAATGCGGAAAATGCCTTAAATATGGTAGTTAAATGGTTATCAGCAAATATGCTTAGGCTAAATGTAGAAAAGACAAATTTTATTACGTTCTCCTCTTGTAAGTTAGTTCAACCCAAACATGATAGCTTCAAAATAATTGCACGCGACTGCAACAAAACATCTCATATGGACTTATGTAATTGTGTTCCATCAACACGAATAGATTGCACTAAATGTCTAAGTATTCAAATAGACAGCCCACTTGGAAAATACACATTTCTAGTTTAATCACTCGCCCGAGAAAACTTATATATATCTTTAAGAAATTAAGGTCTGTTGCACATACAACAGCACTTCGGGTGGTCTATTATTCCTTAGCTCAATCAATTTCGTCCTATTTCATATGCGCCTGGGGAGGTACATGTAAGACAATTTTCCTACAATTGGAACGAACTTAAAGAGCTATCTTAAAGGTAATGTGTAAAAAGCCTTTTCTATACCCTACCACTATATAATATTCTGACTGTAAAATTTTATCTGTAAGAGGTTTATTTGTGCTCCATGCGGTTGTATTTAAGCGTAGTATAGTATCCTTCTCCTCAACCTTAAATGTAAATCGGAGACGTGGCCGTGTTTGTAAAGTAGAACCTCACCGGACTGCTATTGCAGCACGACATTTTTGTATTCTAAGTTCTCGAATCTATAATAAAATTAACAAACTTATTTATATTTTTTAACATCTCAAGTACACTGTAATAACATTGATCAGTACGTGGCTCTACGACTTAAAATACACAGAAGTTGAGCCATAATATGCAGCATAATAGTTCTTAGGTACATTGAGACACACACATGTACACTTATTCACATATGCACCCTGCACACACATGCACACACGTACACTTATACATATATACACACACACTCAAACATAAACTAGCGCACAAGTATTGTGTATTAAATTATATTAAACTAGCAGACCCGGCAGACGTTGTCCCGCCCAGATTATAAAAAAATCCGGGACAAATTATATACCAAAATGTTCGTCGTGAATCACTTTATCCAGTGGTGAAAATTGCATAAAGATCCGTTCAGTAGTTTTTGAGTTTATCGCGAACTGACAGACAGACAAACGCGGTAGGGGACTTTGTTTTATACTATGTCATGATTGTAGTATGTGCATTTAATTCATAGGGTGGGCGTTGACATCTGTGATACAGTTGAACACTAGTACAGATGTAAACGATAATTACTACTGGTACGATAATAAACTAGTGTACTTAATATATAGGTTATTCAATTAAACTCAAAGTCATAAATTAAGTAACTATCTTTGTCATTTGCTTTGTCTTAATAAATATTATTATTATTATTCAACGGATTTTAATACAATTTTCAGTAGTAGATAGAGTGATTCAAAAGGAAGGTTTATATGTGTAATACATACATATAATTGTGGAGAAAAGCCGAAAAATTCAAAGATTTATAATGTGATGTCGTAACAAACATACTTGAGTGCGCTTAAATCGCAAACGCTGGCTAACGCTTACAAGATAGATTACATTAATGCACTATGGAATTATATATCTAAAAAGATCGATAAAAAAGTCCGGGATGGTATATATTTATCTCTAAAGGATAACCCAAAGTAACCATTTTTATCTTTTTACAAAAATAATTATGACTTATTTACCAAGCTATTTTATACAATGCAGTATTATTCCTTATCCAATTAAATACATTACATACGTTGTACATGTCATGTAGATCAAAACTGCCCTTAACAGTATTTATTTAAAATGGTTATCTATATTGCACCCGTGCGAAGTGGGGCGGGTTTCTATTATAATATACAAGCACTGTCGGGTTATCTCAGTGGTGAATTTAGGCATAGGCCTATGAAGCCCGGTATTAAAATAGGCTAAATGCCAAAATAATATCAATAAAAAAAAATGCGGATCGCTTTTGATGCGAATTACTGAAACGTTTCTAGTATGATTTTTAAAATTTTAAAATCATTTAAATGTCGTGTTTACCCATAAATTTTCGGTGCAATGTGAATTTATTGTCAGATCGATAGTCATTTGAATATAATAATTTCCCAATTTCACAAAATTATTCATTTTTATAGTGGGAGTTTAAAACTATTTGACATTTCTTAGTAACTTTAATGAGTAACATTAGATTAATTTAAAAATACATATTAAAACGGTTTTATAATTTCAATTATTATCAGAAAACTCCTTCGATTACTTTATTAAGTGACAATTTGATTACAGTTAACATTTTAAATATCAATAGTGGCCCTCTTTCATATAATTTAAAGGAAGAAACTCGAGATTACATAACCATAAAGGGCACACCACAAAGTAATGTTCATATTATTAATAGATTTTAAAAATGTTTAGAATATTTGTATTGATATAACAAGGTGTTCGAGACAAAACTAACTTGTGCATTTCATTCAACCATACAAGATTTAGTATGTCGTTAAGAGATGGCGCCACAGTACAGTTAGCTCGCGCTTTCATATGGTCGCTGTCTTTTAATAACTGTCTGTCGATTAGACGTAATTCTAATTGTAGTCCGGTGAAGCTGTTAAGACCTTGCTAGGTCAATAGCGTAGTCAGTTCGAAAAAAAAAAAAAAAGTAATTCTAAATCGCCGGTAGTACAGTGAAGGAGTTGTGAAGACCTTGCCAGGTCAATAGCGTAGTCAGTTCGAGAAAAAACAAAACTTAATTCAATTAGTCGGTTGCCTTTGTTGATGTCCTTGAAGATGTCCTTTTCTTTGTTCGTTGCCTAGTCATTGTCTTGGAGTCTTGTTGTCTTTGTTGGTCGAAAAAAAATAGGTCGACAAATTTCCAAAAACTATTTATTTTGAAAAAAAAATAATCCTATTTTGATAGATGGAGACATTCTTCAACGCGTTGAGTGATTGATTTATCTATATTAAACATACATTAACTCAGATAAAAAATAAATAATTTAAATTAGTCTAATTTCCTTTAAATATGAATATTTAAATTAAAAATGTATATTCAATATAATATGTTAATCGTTACAAATATCATATTTCAGTTAATAAAGTTTGATACATAATAATTTAAACATTTCAAAGTTGCATATTTCATTTTGATTATCATTTCCTCACAGGGGAAAACGGCGGCATACCTTACGAAGCCTAAGGCGACGTCAAACATAAGTCTGCCACTAGGTAATCCTCAGATACTTATCAAATCCACGTAACTTTTATAGAAACTCTTTTTATAATTATTTAATCTTAGAATCAAGTAACCATAATTTACAGAGAATACTTTTGTTTTTTCTCAAAATGTTTTTGAAGTTATACTTCTTTAGGCGCGTTATGAAAAAATGATGAGAGTGAAATTTTAAGATGCGCGCGCATCTGTGACACAAAATTAACAGTATGAAGCTGTCTGCAAACCGGCACTCTGAAGTTAGCTATAGTCAACATTTTGTTTCTTTGTATTTTTTTTTTTTTTTTTTTTTTTATATCATAGGAGGCAAACGAACAGGTGGGTCACCTGATGTAAGTGATCACCACCGTCCATAGACACTTGCAACACCAGGGGAGTCGCAAGTGCGTTGCCAGCCTGTGTAGGGAGGGGGGGGGGGGAGGAAGGGAAGAGGAAAGTGGAAGGGGAGGGGAGGTGGGTCTCCGGCGCTCTCACTGATCGAACGAAACGCAACAATGCAAGCACTGTTACTTCACGTCGGTTTTCTGTGAGAGGGTGGTACTACCCCGGGCGAGCTGACCCATTTATGCTGAATCCAGTAATAGTTTCAGCGTAGCTCTACCACCTCTATATTGTATATCTATTGTGTATCTATTGTATTTCTTTGTATTAAAACTTTCAATGTATTAAACACCTTTTTTCTATTGTTAGTGTCGTTTTTTCTACAAACGTAGAATAAGGCGAAAGATAAAATTTTTGAAAAGATTTTTATCTTGTTACGCCAAAGAAGTATAACTTCTAACGCGTGTACATAAGTACACAACACACTTTTTATTATGTATTTGTCATGTGTAATAAATATGATACTACATTTGGACATATACTATATATTAATAACAATTTTATAATTAAGTTGAAATGTAATTATTAGATTTATAGTAAACTACTGTATGCTTAAATAATGAATGAAATTTAGGTAAAACTAAATATTTAACGATTTTACAGATTTAACAAGAATATTATGAAAACTACTAAACCATTGCACTACTATACTGTATTGAATAAAAATAAAATGATATAAGCTATGTGTCTATCTATTTCACTGATGTTTCTGTTTATAAGCTGTTTTAGGACTTCTGGTTTATTTTTGGAAGTTTTCGCTATGAAGATTACTTCTAACCTGCTCTTAGGGCTGCGAGGTCCGATTCCCCGAAGTGGAGACAGTGTGTGTGTATGTGTGTGTATGTGTGTGTGTGTGTATGTGTGTGTGTGTGTATGAGAGAGAGATACCACAAACGAGCGTGCGCGCACATATACACACGCGGGCATGCACACAACCACACAAGGTAGGTGTGTCCAACGCAATCATCTTTTTGATAGTCATATTTTTTTCATATTAATATATCAATTTAAAATCTTCCGGTGTTTTAGTTCAAATAAAATCAAGTAATTTCATTAATTCGTCAAAAATTGACAGATACAAAATATATGTTTGAGTTCGCGATGCGGTCAGAACAGTCGGAATTTTACAATCAAGGAAACATCCCGAGCTGAGTTTCAGCCATTTAGGCCTGAGTTCTTATGCGCTCGCACAATAACTCCCCTAAAGCTGTAAATGCCCGTTCGAAAAGAAAAAGCCCCTAGGGCCTTTCTTGTAGTAATCATTATCTCTTAGTTATTTCCATTCTATGCAGTCGTTCATTACGCTGTAATCTGTAACGAAACAATGATGAGTCAGTGTTTAATATGTTCGGACAAATGCATCGATCGACGTAGATTCGAAGGTTTGCGAATGACTTGGAGTTTTCGGTTAAGGAAAATACCGCAATGAATACATAGTACGGTGGTAGGCATTTTTCTAAACCTCCTTGGCTAGATACCATCTACAAAAATTGCACTCGAGAGCCAATCTCTCTAGGTAAGAGCCTGTCCAAATGAGGCGATTTGCGCGCGAGTCGACTCGCGCGCTTTAAAATATAATGCGTCCAGATAGCGCGTTTCGCGTTTCTACCCTAGGAAACGTCGCATACGCTGGGATACGTCGTACGGATAGACGACTGACGACTATGTCGACTCGCCACAGACTCGCGCGTAGTACCTTGACGCAGCGATGGGGCCTGAGTATCTCGAGGCGTGCGGAACTCGCGCATACGACGCGCGAGTCGAGAGTCTCGCTCATTGCACGCGTTTTACGCGCGATAACTCTACCTAACGGAAACGCGCCGCACCATCTGGACGGGATATGTAGCTCTAGTATCTCGGGTACGCGCTGGACAGGCTCTAAAAGTGTGTTTACCACCTTGGATCGCATTGACAATTAACATTGGGTAAGATTGCGATCAAACGCCAGAAGCTATAAATTATACTTATATGTGTATATACCAATTATATGGGTCCATTTATATGTGCATAACTTGGAAACGAAGGAAATGTTTTGGCTATTTTTATATTAATTGAAATGTTCCATCTAAGCGTTTCCAGTTGAAACGCAATTTATGTAAGTCACCATAATAAATCTTATATATGTGTCGTTACATTTCAAAATAAGCTGAATCCAATATTAGCCGTTTCAAGATCTTCAAATTTTCTACATATAAAATATGAAGGATCATAAAAAAAGCTAAGAATCTTATAAATGGCAAAAATTCTACTTCGTTCTCGGTGTATAAAAACTGGAAATCGTAAAAAAAACCTGCTATATGAATTATTAAAATTGGATTTAGCTCATTTTTGAAATGTAACGACACATATGTTTAATAGAGTTGAGATCTGAAAACTCAGGATTTTATTATTCTATTGTCTACCTACCTACGTACATGGCCGCCAAGTATCTATTAGATATGTTTCCCGTGGTGTATTCGTTATGGTTTTCGTCTTGAGATATTCGTGAAAAAGTTCGCTAACGAAATAAAGAAACAAAGTAACTGGAAAGAACCCAGATGATGTACATTAAAGGATTTCGAGTAAATAAACAACCTAGACGATAGGAAAGTGATACTCAACGATTTTCATCTCTTGCCCACGAGTGGCCACGTAGGTATGACAAAAATGTTAATATAAAGAAATATTAGTTATGGCCAGACATAGAGAGTGATGTCCAAAAATTTGTTAGAAAATGTTCTCAACGTCAAAAGCATAAGTATACAATTCAGAATAGAGAGCCAATGGTAATCACGTCAACTGCCCATTCGGCTTTTGATAAAATATTTTTAGACTTAGTAGATAAAGACCATTAGATAAAGATAACCTTGGCTATTCTTATATACTTACGCTACATTGTGAGTTATTAAAATATGTAACAACCTATCCGCTTGTAACTAAAATATCAGCAGAAGTAGCACTCACCTTCGTAAATAATTTTATTCTATAGCATGGCGTACCAAGGGAGATAGCTACCGAGAAGGGTACATACAGAGTTTATGTCCGAGATCTTCAAATAGGGTTGTGAATTATTTCATATTAAAAAAATGAATTCAACTGCGTATCCTGACCAAAGCATTGGATCGCTAGAAATCTGTCATAAAAATATAGGCGCATTATTACGAACTCAAGCTGAAGAGGAACCGGAATTGTGGAGTACTTGGTAACCATTCTGGTGTTTTGCATATAATAGATAGTTCATACGGTTATAACATTTTCACAATTTGAACCTGTTTACGCAAAAATGCATAAGCAATTTACCCATTGATATACAAAAACCCAAAATGCACACTTAACGTCTCACAGCCGGTTCACAAAAATGAGTGCATAATTTTGGAGTATGTGCTCATTTCAAATAGTCTCGCGTCGCTTGCGTCCTTGTAAAAAAAATTTTAAATCATTCAGGTAAGGTTGAAATTTGCAAAATCATAAGTTTATCGTATAACTATAACCACGTGTGTATATTGGGGAGTTTTTGCGGGACGGTTTTGAGCACTACTTTTATTCGAGACTTTGGTTTTTTATGTCAATTAATTTACCCAATAATTTGTGCCAAATTTGTACCAAAATAAAAGTGCGTAGAACCTCTTTACAACCACGATAATTACCCGTTTGAACTTAAATACCGACTTCAGGTTTCTCAAAACCGAGGCACTGAAAAATTTAATTCAGAGTAAAATTAAAAGAAAATATAGGTATGATAGATAATGGAAAACTTTTAGTTAAAAACGAAACTGGTAATAAACTTAATCAGCTATATTCGGGACCATATAATTAGAGATTTGTCACCTAATGTTGAGATTGAATATGATGGGTAAGAATAAAATTATACACAAAAATAAAACCAAGTTATATCATGACTAAAACTGCAGTTACAATTTTTAATGTTTTGATATGCGATACCCATACGCTCTATTTAATAAACACATTATAGGTCATAGATACGTAGAGTTGAATCACGATCACGACCCTCCGGGTTCGTGTTCGGATATCTCCGAACTATTGTTATTTTGTACTGTGTGATTTACTTTATCTACTAAGCAATGTTCTTTAATTTATTATTCTAATCATATTGTATAATCAATAAAATGTTTGTATGCCACGCCTAGTATATTAAAGGCGTTTAGTTATTTTTTCTATAATTGGTTATTTTGTACTCATTGTCTACATAAAAATAAAATCTTAACTTTTATTTTATTTTATATTTAAGGGCAGGTGTGAGGGAGTATATAAATTGGTAATATGTTATAATAAAGTCAATATTGTATCGGCATCCGTTGTATCATTTACCCGATCCCTACAGTGTGTTATTAACAACGTGCTACGGACTGACACACTTTGCAGAAGAAATATATGTATCTGACAGTAGAAACAATGATTAATCTATAATATCGTACCGTATCGTGCTTTAGACAATGTTTGTCTAGAGACTTCTCTCATTAATTCCAAATTTGTGTTTAATAATTATATTTTTTTTGTTTATTTGTATATATAGCTGTCTTTTTCTCTGTTTATTTATATTTCTATAAGTAAAAACTTGTAATTAGCCTCTAACTATGTTACTGTTTTATTATTGCATGAATGGCGGCTGTAAGATTTCTTAAGTTAAATAATAAAAATATACAAAAAGATGTATAAATAAAAAAGAAAGTATGCTTGCTGAATAATATATTTTGATTAAGATACACCTCCACCAAAATTATAACATAATATAGTTAAATGAAATCCACCACCAATAATATAGCACACTTGATAAAAATATATGTAGAAATTATAAAATAGATTAAGTTATTTTTCAGAGTCCATTGTCCATTCCGTAATCGTAGGTTATCTTCAGTATTTATAAAAATGAATGAATTTGCAAACTTAACATTATAAGTATGATACCTAATTAAACGGATAATGGAAGGTAATTAGTAAGAGAAAATTATAAACTGAATGTTGTGTTTCCAAGGTTGATATTAACGTTGTAGATAATGATGAAACACTCTGAAAAAGAAAAACAAAATATTAATTTACAATATAAAACTACCAAAGAATGTCATACGTGTATGTACACACAATATTTAGAATAAAACATATTACTACTGGCGAAGAATTAACAATCATTCATTACACTCTGCAGTTTAAGGATTCTATACGGATTATCATAAGGCCCATACCACTAATTTAGTCTTGCTATTATTACAAATATTATTGAAATATCAATGATGTATTTACTATTCCATGAATAATGGGCGCAAAATAAGAAGTATTGTAAGAGGCTATTTACTAGTATCTATCTCAAATGCAATATGGCACTCAATACGTACGTAAGAACGTAACAAAAAATATAGCAATATTTTCCATACGATATTCAATGCGAAGAGAGATATGAGAATATCCCAAAGTAAATATTAATTAAAATAACCAATAGTATAGTTACAAGTATCGTACATCGGTCTCAGCTATTGCTCGTCGCATGGACAGAAGCTTGGTAGTGGCATACTTCGGAGGATATTCAACAATTCAATCCACGTTAGTATAGGCTGAGATCCATTTCCACAGCTGCTGGTATATGGCGTGCTTCCACTGCTGCTGCCACTTGGCGTAGTACCACTGCTACCACTGCTACCACCACTTGGCGTCGTACCGCTGCTACCGCTAGACGGGCTTCCACTGCTGCCGCCACTTGGCGTGGTGCCACTGCTGCCGCTGGACGGGCTTCCACTGCTGACGCCACTTGGCGTGGTGCCACTGCTACCGCTAGACGGGCTTCCACTGCTGCCACCACTGGGCGTCGTACCACTGCTGCCGCTAGATGGACTTCCACTGCTGCCTCCACTTGGCGTTGTACCGCTACTACCGCTAGATGGGCTTCCACTGCTGCCACCACTTGGCGTTGTACCACTGCTACCGCTAGACGGGCTTCCACTGCTGCCTCCACTTGGCGTGGTGCCACTGCTACCGCTAGATGGGCTTCCAGTGCTGCCTCCACTTGGCGTGGTGCCACTGCTGCCGCTAGACGGGCTTCCACTGCTGCCTCCACTTGGCGTTGTACCGCTGCTACCGCTAGATGGGCTTCCAGTGCTACCACCACTTGGCGTTGTACCACTGCTACCGCTAGATGGGCTTCCACTGCTGCCTCCACTTGGCGTGGTGCCACTGCTACCGCTAGATGGGCTTCCACTGCTGCCTCCACTTGGCGTGGTGCCACTGCTACCGCTAGACGGGCTTCCACTGCTGCCACCACTTGGCGTCGTACCACTGCTGCCGCTGGACGGGCTTCCACTGCTGCCGCCACTTGGAGTGGTGCCACTGCTACCGCTAGACGGGCTTCCGCTGCTGCCTCCACTTGGCGTTGTACCACTGCTACCGCTAGACGGGCTTCCAGTGCTGCCTCCACTTGGCGTGGTGCCACTGCTGCCGCTGGACGGGCTTCCGCTGCTGCCTCCACTTGGCGTTGTACCACTGCTACCGCTAGACGGGCTTCCAGTGCTGCCTCCACTTGGCGTGGTGCCACTGCTGCCGCTGGACGGGCTTCCACTGCTGCCTCCACTTGGCGTGGTGCCACTGCTACCGCTAGATGGGCTTCCAGTGCTGCCTCCACTTGGCGTGGTGCCACTGCTGCCGCTAGACGGGCTTCCACTGCTGCCTCCACTTGGCGTTGTACCGCTGCTACCGCTAGATGGGCTTCCATTGCTACCACCACTTGGCGTTGTACCGCTGCTACCACTAGATGGGCTTCCACTGCTACCACCACTTGGCGTTGTACCGCTGCTACCACTAGATGGGCTTCCACTGCTACCACCACTTGGCGTTGTACCACTGCTACCGCTAGATGGGCTTCCACTGCTGCCTCCACTTGGCGTGGTGCCACTGCTGCCGCTGGACGGGCTTCCACTGCTGCCTCCACTTGGCGTGGTGCCACTGCTACCGCTAGATGGGCTTCCAGTGCTGCCTCCACTTGGCGTGGTGCCACTGCTGCCTCCACTTGGCGTGGTGCCACTGCTACCGCTAGATGGGCTTCCACTGCTGCCTCCACTTGGCGTTGTACCGCTGCTACCACTAGATGGGCTTCCACTGCTACCACCACTTGGCGTTGTACCAATGCTACCGCTAGATGGGCTTCCACTGCTGCCTCCACTTGGCGTGGTGCCACTGCTACCACTAGATGGGCTTCCACTGCTACCACCACTTGGCGTTGTACCACTGCTACCGCTAGATGGGCTTCCACTGCTGCCTCCACTTGGCGTGGTGCCACTGCTACCGCTAGATGGGCTTCCACTGCTGCCTCCACTTGGCGTGGTGCCACTGCTACCACTAGATGGGCTTCCACTGCTACCACCACTTGGCGTTGTACCACTGCTACCGCTAGATGGGCTTCCACTGCTGCCTCCACTTGGCGTTGTACCGCTGCTACCACTAGATGGGCTTCCACTGCTACCACCACTTGGCGTTGTACCACTGCTACCGCTAGATGGGCTTCCACTGCTGCCTCCACTTGGCGTGGTGCCACTGCTACCGCTAGATGGGCTTCCACTGCTGCCTCCACTTGGCGTCGTGCCACTGCTACCGCTCGACGGGCTTCCACTGCTGCCACCACTTGGCGTGGTGCCACTGCTACCGCTAGACGGGCTTCCGCTGCTGCCTCCACTTGGCGTTGTGCCACTGCTACCGCTAGATGGGCTTCCACTGCTGCCTCCACTTGGCGTGGTGCCACTGCTACCGCTAGATGGGCTTCCACTGCTGCCTCCACTTGGCGTGGTGCCACTGCTACCACTCGACGGGCTTCCACTGCTGCCACCACTTGGCGTCGTACCACTGCTGCCGCCACTTGGAGTGGTGCCACTGCTACCGCTAGACGGGCTTCCGCTGCTGCCTCCACTTGGCGTTGTACCACTGCTACCGCTAGACGGGCTTCCACTGCTGCCTCCACTTGGCGTGGTGCCACTGCTACCACTAGATGGGCTTCCACTGCTGCCTCCACTTGGCGTTGTACCGCTGCTACCACTAGATGGGCTTCCACTGCTACCACCACTTGGCGTTGTACCACTGCTACCGCTAGATGGGCTTCCACTGCTGCCTCCACTTGGCGTGGTGCCACTGCTGCCGCTGGACGGGCTTCCACTGCTGCCTCCACTTGGCGTGGTGCCACTGCTACTGCTAGATGGGCTTCCAGTGCTGCCTCCACTTGGCGTGGTGCCACTGCTGCCTCCACTTGGCGTGGTGCCACTGCTACCGCTAGATGGGCTTCCACTGCTGCCTCCACTTGGCGTTGTACCGCTGCTACCACTAGATGGGCTTCCACTGCTACCACCACTTGGCGTTGTACCACTGCTACCGCTAGATGGGCTTCCACTGCTGCCTCCACTTGGCGTGGTGCCACTGCTCCCGCTAGAAGGGCTTCCACTGCTGCTTCCACTTGGCGTGGTGCCACTGCTACCGCTAGATGGGCTTCCACTGCTGCCTCCACTTGGCGTCGTGCCACTGCTACCACTCGACGGGCTTCCACTGCTGCCACCACTTGGCGTCGTACCACTGCTGCCGCCACTTGGAGTGGTGCCACTGCTACCGCTAGACGGGCTTCCGCTGCTGCCTCCACTTGGCGTTGTACTACTGCTACCGCTAGACGGGCTTCCAGTGCTGCCTCCACTTGGCGTGGTGCCACTGCTGCCGCTGGACGGGCTTCCACTGCTGCCTCCACTTGGCGTGGTGCCACTGCTACCGCTAGATGGGCTTCCAGTGCTGCCTCCACTTGGCGTGGTGCCACTGCTGCCGCTAGACGGGCTTCCACTGCTGCCTCCACTTGGCGTTGTACCGCTGCTACCGCTAGATGGGCTTCCACTGCTACCACCACTTGGCGTTGTACCGCTGCTACCACTAGATGGGCTTCCACTGCTACCACCACTTGGCGTTGTACCACTGCTACCGCTAGACGGGCTTCCACTGCTGCCTCCACTTGGCGTGGTGCCACTGCTACCGCTAGATGGGCTTCCACTGCTGCCTCCACTTGGCGTGGTGCCACTGCTACCACTAGATGGGCTTCCACTGCTACCACCACTTGGCGTTGTACCACTGCTACCGCTAGATGGGCTTCCACTGCTGCCTCCACTTGGCGTTGTACCGCTGCTACCACTAGATGGGCTTCCACTGCTACCACCACTTGGCGTTGTACCACTGCTACCGCTAGATGGGCTTCCACTGCTGCCTCCACTTGGCGTGGTGCCACTGCTACCGCTAGATGGGCTTCCACTGCTGCCTCCACTTGGCGTCGTGCCACTGCTACCGCTCGACGGGCTTCCACTGCTGCCACCACTTGGCGTGGTGCCACTGCTACCGCTAGACGGGCTTCCGCTGCTGCCTCCACTTGGCGTTGTACCACTGCTACCGCTAGACGGGCTTCCAGTGCTGCCTCCACTTGGCGTGGTGCCACTGCTGCCGCTGGACGGGCTTCCACTGCTGCCTCCACTTGGCGTGGTGCCACTGCTACCACTAGATGGGCTTCCACTGCTGCCTCCACTTGGCGTGGTGCCACTGCTACCGCTAGATGGGCTTCCACTGCTGCCTCCACTTGGCGTGGTGCCACTGCTACCACTCGACGGGCTTCCACTGCTGCCACCACTTGGCGTCGTACCACTGCTGCCGCCACTTGGAGTGGTGCCACTGCTACCGCTAGACGGGCTTCCGCTGCTGCCTCCACTTGGCGTTGTACCACTGCTACCGCTAGACGGGCTTCCACTGCTGCCTCCACTTGGCGTGGTGCCACTGCTACCGCTAGATGGGCTTCCACTGCTGCCTCCACTTGGCGTTGTACCGCTGCTACCACTAGATGGGCTTCCACTGCTACCACCACTTGGCGTTGTACCACTGCTACCGCTAGATGGGCTTCCACTGCTGCCTCCACTTGGCGTGGTGCCACTGCTACCGCTAGATGGGCTTCCACTGCTGCCTCCACTTGGCGTGGTGCCACTGCTACCGCTAGATGGGCTTCCACTGCTGCCTCCACTTGGCGTGGTGCCACTGCTGCCGCTAGACGGGCTTCCACTGCTGCCTCCACTTGGCGTTGTACCGCTGCTACCGCTAGACGGGCTTCCACTGCTGCCTCCACTTGGCGTTGTACCGCTGCTACCGCTAGATGGGCTTCCACTGCTACCACCACTTGGCGTTGTACCGCTGCTACCACTAGATGGGCTTCCACTGCTACCACCACTTGGCGTTGTACCACTGCTACCGCTAGATGGGCTTCCACTGCTGCCTCCACTTGGCGTGGTGCCACTGCTACCGCTAGATGGGCTTCCACTGCTGCCTCCACTTGGCGTGGTGCCACTGCTACCACTAGATGGGCTTCCACTGCTACCACCACTTGGCGTTGTACCACTGCTACCGCTAGATGGGCTTCCACTGCTGCCTCCACTTGGCGTTGTACCGCTGCTACCACTAGATGGGCTTCCACTGCTACCACCACTTGGCGTTGTACCACTGCTACCGCTAGATGGGCTTCCACTGCTGCCTCCACTTGGCGTGGTTCCACTGCTACCGCTAGATGGGCTTCCACTGCTGCCTCCACTTGGCGTCGTGCCACTGCTACCGCTCGACGGGCTTCCACTGCTGCCACCACTTGGCGTGGTGCCACTGCTACCGCTAGACGGGCTTCCGCTGCTGCCTCCACTTGGCGTTGTACCACTGCTACCGCTAGACGGGCTTCCAGTGCTGCCTCCACTTGGCGTGGTGCCACTGCTGCCGCTGGACGGGCTTCCACTGCTGCCTCCACTTGGCGTGGTGCCACTGCTACCGCTAGATGGGCTTCCACTGCTGCCTCCACTTGGCGTGGTGCCACTGCTACCGCTAGATGGGCTTCCACTGCTGCCTCCACTTGGCGTGGTGCCACTGCTACCACTAGACGGGCTTCCACTGCTGCCACCACTTGGCGTCGTACCACTGCTGCCGCCACTTGGAGTGGTGCCACTGCTACCGCTAGACGGGCTTCCGCTGCTGCCTCCACTTGGCGTGGTGCCACTGCTACCGCTAGACGGGCTTCCACTGCTGCCTCCACTTGGCGTGGTGCCACTGCTACCGCTAGATGGGCTTCCACTGCTGCCTCCACTTGGCGTTGTACCGCTGCTACCACTAGATGGGCTTCCACTGCTACCACCACTTGGCGTTGTACCACTGCTACCGCTAGATGGGCTTCCACTGCTGCCTCCACTTGGCGTGGTGCCACTGCTACCGCTAGATGGGCTTCCACTGCTGCCTCCACTTGGCGTGGTGCCACTGCTACCGCTAGATGGGCTTCCACTGCTGCCTCCACTTGGCGTCGTGCCACTGCTACCGCTCGACGGGCTTCCACTGCTGCCTCCACTTGGCGTCGTGCCACTGCTACCGCTAGACGGGCTTCCAGTGCTGCTTCCACTTGGCGTGGTGCCACTGCTGCCGCTGGACGGGCTTCCACTGCTGCCTCCACTTGGCGTGGTGCCACTGCTACCGCTAGATGGGCTTCCACTGCTGCCTCCACTTGGCGTGGTGCCACTGCTACCGCTAGATGGGCTTCCACTGCTGCCTCCACTTGGCGTGGTGCCACTGCTGCCGCTGGACGGGCTTCCACTGCTGCCTCCACTTGGTGTGGTGCCACTGCTACCGCTAGACGGGCTTCCACTGCTGCCACCACTTGGCGTCGTACCACTGCTGCTGCTGGACGGGCTTCCACTGCTGCCGCCACTTGGAGTGGTGCCACTGCTACCGCTAGACGGGCTTCCGCTGCTGCCTCCACTTGGCGTGGTGCCACTGCTGCCGCTGGATGGGCTTCCACTGCTGCCGCTAGACGGGCTTCCAGTGCTGCCTCCACTTGGCGTCGTACCGCTGCTACCGCTGGACGGGCTTCCACTGCTGCCGCCACTTGGAGTGGTGCCACTGCTACCGCTAGACGGGCTTCCACTGCTGCCTCCACTTGGCGTTGTACCGCTGCTACCACTAGACGGGCTTCCACTGCTGCCACCACTTGGCGTGGTGCCACTGCTGCCGCTGGACGGGCTTCCACTGCTACCTCCACTTGGCGTGGTGCCACTGCTGCCTCCACTTGGCGTGGTGCCACTGCTGCCTCCACTCGGTGTCGTACCACTGCTACCGCTAGACGGGCTTCCACTGCTGCCTCCACTTGGCGTTGTACTGCTGCTACCACTAGACGGGCTTCCACTGCTACCACCACTTGGCGTGGTGCCACTGCTGCCGCTGGACGGGCTTCCACTGCTACCTCCACTTGGCGTGGTGCCACTGCTGCCGCCACCTGGTGTGTCAATAATAAATCCTATTATAAATACAATTTTACTATAACTCTTCAGAAATATTTATTTCATCACATATTGTATCGTAACTTCAATTATAGTTTTTGTACTTGAAAACAGGAAGAGGTCACGTGGGCCCAGTATGGTTCACTATGCAGGATGATTTTAAATATCTACAGTGGTTTCTATTTAACACGTGTTTAATTGTCTGACGTACTATTTTTAAGGAATTCGTCAATGACTTCTAACAAACACTTAGTCACGTACATTGGTATTGGTATTGGGAATGGCTATTCACTGAACGACAATACTCGAAAGCTTTAATAGTTACGTGCTTAATTTCATTAAAGAAAGTAGTAATTTTCCGTTTATTGGTAGACTGTGATTTCGGTAATTTGCTTGGTTTGAGCTTACATCTTGAAAGACCCAAACAAACATTATCTGCTTTGTTATGGGATTGAAGCAGTGAAACCATGTTCCATCGCTAAATCCTGCACTAAATTTGACGTTACTTAATTGAATCTTGTAATCATGGCATTACACTAAGTAACGAAGTCCGTTTATAGAGCTTCAGTTAAATTGTAAATAAGTCATCGTGAATACAGGTTTTTCACACCTGAATGCTTTTGTAAGATTATTGTATCTGATTCATGCCTAAGGATACCTGTATGCCATGGTAGGATATACACCCATGTATTTCGATCAAACGACATTAAACGTTGATGTTTTCGCTGTTCACATTCGCCACTAAGATTAACATGACCGCGTTGGAATTCTACAAATCAACTATTAACAGTCGACTTGCATGGTGCGCAACTGTTCACAGCGGTAAAATAAAACCATCATGGAATTCGCCACTAAGATTAACATGACCGCGTTGGAATTCTACAAATCAACTATTAACAGTCGACTTGCATGGTGCGCAATTACCAAAAGTAGTTTCAAAGCGGCCGAAATTCTGCTGAAACGTCAAACTACATTGAATAATTTTCACGACTTAAATCCAATGTAAATTAGAGACGAAAAGTTTTGCCAAAATATAATAACAAGTGAACTCATGAAAGTGAATAGATAAAACAAACTGCATTTTGAAGCCATCCATTTTCAAATGTCGTAATTAGTTTTTAAATGTTCTTAGCGTGAGTAGCCAGTTACGAAAATTTATTATAATAATAATTAGTAAAACCAAGTAACCTAGAATTATCTATGTCATATAGTAAGTAGCTAAATTAATTAAAATTTCGAACTCTCTATCAGCCTAAGTCGTAACTACTAGCAGAAATGATTTAAAATAACATTTTTAGATTTTATCTTCATGAATACTTTATTTATTTATTTAGTTTATAGGAAGACCAACATCACTTAGTATACAAGAATATCAATGGAAAATAAGCAACAAAAAACAATTAACCCAGCTAGGATGTGGATGGGTCATTTTGAACCCGTCAATTTTTAGTCGTGTGTAGATGTTTTCCTTAGCTATCGTATGGTTTTGTTCGTCTCAGTAGCTGTTTTTAAAGTACCCGCGCATGCACCCCGCACCACTACTCCGTCGGCCGCCGCTTACGACGGAAGTTTTATACGTACCTTAAGCCGAGAAGGGTAAACATGACCCTACCACAACCGGGGCGTAACATTTTTTTGCGATGTTTCAAAAATATTTTTTACTTAATATTATTATATTAATAGGGGGCGTACCAGGAAGCGGAGCACATCCAGCGTGCGACTTTTCGATTCCGACACGGAGATTGAGGTTATGGAGGGCACTAAGGTTTCCAACTCGACTAGGGGTAGGGCGAAGAAGTTGGGTAGCGGCCGAGGAATGGTTGGCGAAGCCGACGGTTCCTTTGATCGTGAGCTGGCGGTGCGGGATACTACTGGAATGACTAGCTCCGAGAGCTAGGCGGAGCCGGTGGTTCCGGTCGTAAAGGTTTTGGACTGGCTGGTGGTAAAATCGCGGATATATACAATATCTGCGAAATACCGGGGAACCTGAAGGATGTCTGTACCAGGCGCCTAATAGACGCTGCCAGGACCCTTCAAGACGTGATGGACGCACTAGTGGTGCGCACGGAGACGGAGGAGACGCTACGACTCAAGCGCGAGACCAAAAATCTCCGCGGCCAAGTAGAAAAATTAAAGGCCGAGCTCCTGGCATGGAAGAGGGAGGTGAACGACAGGACCAAGACACGCCCTTTCGCCAGTGGCAGTACGGGTGGAGAATCCCTCCCAGCAATGGGAGGAAGCCCTGGTGGAGGCTGTGTCGCGCCTTGAGCACGCTCTCCAGGTGTCGTTCGGCGAGATGCTGAACGCGCGCCTGGAGAGCGTCGAAGGGCGCCTCCTGTCGGAGGTCTCTGTTCGTCCGTCGCTCGCGGCGGATAGGAAGTGCCTTTCTTCCTCCAGCCCGCGCAGAAGAACCCAGCAGCCGTTGGGCCAAGGCTACTCCCCCAGCGGTGGCAGGACCCAGCAACGTTCCCCTTGGGATGAGCTGGGCGGAACTACCCGTTCCAGCTGTGGCGATGTTACCCGGTACCGATTGGGCTACCAGGGTCCGTCGGAAGAAAGGGAAGGCAACGGCAAAACCCACACCTAAACCTTCGGGGGATCTGAGACCTGCGCCCAAACCTGTGGGCCCAAAAGCTCCGTCCACTCCCTGCACGGCTGCAGTGATGATTACCCTGCAGCCGGAGGCGATATAGCAGGGAGTGGACTATAGGCCGGCCTTGCTCAAGGCGCGAGAGGCGGTCCCCCTCCATGATATAGGGGTGGACAGCCGAAGATTAGGAGGACGGCTATGGGGGCCAGAATCCTGGAATTGCCCGGCTCCTAGGGCGAGAAGCAATCGGAGCAGCTCGCCAAGAAGCTCCGTGTGGTGCTGGCAGATGTCGCTACGGTCGTCAGACCTGTCAAGAAGGCGGACATCCGAATCGTCGGTTTAGACGATTCGGTGTCCGGCGAGGAGGTCATGTCGGTCGTGGCAGCCAGGGCCAAATGTGTGGAGGCCCAAATAAAGGAGGGCGAGATCAGGCGCAACTGGGGGGCGATCCATATGACCCTTCCAGTAACGGTGGCCAAGGAGCTTGCTCAGTCGGGTAAGATCCTCATTGGGTGGAGCGTGGTAAGCGTACACCTATTGGACGAGAAACCCATGCGTTGCTTCAAATGCATGGGCTTGGGGCATACTCGCCCCATGTGCCCCTCCTCGTCCAACAGGAGGGAGGTTTGTTACCGCTGCGGTGGGTCGAGTCATATGGCGGCGAAGTGCACCGCAGAAGCTGCGAGATGCGCCATATGTGCCGACGCGGGCAGGCCCTCGGGGCATCAGATGAGGAGCCGCAGTTGCCGCCCTCCCACAATTAAGGGAAGGGCCTCTCTCGTAGTGGAAGCAGGCCCCCAGAAGGCTGATACTAGGCTGGTGGAGGCTGAAATGGAACAATAATGGATTGTACTCATTTCAGCTTCCTCCAGGCGAATCTCAACCACTCCGCCGCTGCACAGGACCTCTTTTGCAATCAGCGGCGGAGTGGAACATAGGGCTTGCGGTTGCTGCGAAGCCCTACTACGTCCCTGCCCAGCCGTACTGGGCTGGGGGCCTGGACGGCTCTGTAGCGATCATGGCGAGGGCGAGTTCATCTCTAATGGTAAAGGAAAGGGGAGCCGGGTACGTGGCAGTTGTCTGGGGAGAGTACGCCATTGTGGGGGCGTACTTCTCCCCTCACAGGCCCCTGCGGGAGTTCGAGGATTTTCTTGACTCCCTGCAGGGGGCGGTAAGGCGGTTGTCGTCGCTCCCTGTGGTCCTCATGGGCGATTTAAATGCAAAGTCGAGAACCTGGGGAGCGGCTGCCACGGACCTGCGGGCATGGCCTTCGAGGAGTGGGCAGCTGAATTAGGACTGTCCATTCTCAAACAGGAGAATGTCCTCACGTGCGTGCGATGGAATGGGGGCTCGATAGTGGCTGTCTCGTTCGCTACCCCGTCTGTCGCATGCTGTGTCTGTGGGTGGCGAGTGCTTGTGGAGGTGGAGATCCTTTCAGATCATAGATATATAAGATTTGATGTCTCCATCTCCCAAGCCAGACCTGATACCCGCCCCCAGAGATGCGCGGCGTTCCCCTGTTGGACGATGAGCCACTTCGATCGCGAATTAGCGGAAGAGGCAGCCATCGTCCAGGCCTGGCCTATGCCACCCCGACTGGTGAGGATGTCGACGCGTCCGCAGTCCGCCTCCGTGACGCTCTCACGGAGGTGTGCGATGCGTCGATGCCGCGGAGCGTATGACGCCCTGACAAAAGGGCGGTGTACTGGTGGTCGCCGATGATCGCCGATCTCCGTGCGGCCTGCTCCGCGGCCCGGCGGCTATTCGGATGGAGCCGCCGAAGAAGGCATCGAAACCCGGAGGAGGAGGCCCGGCTGTATGGCAGCTATAGGGAGAGCAGGAAAATCCTGCAGGCTGCCATCAGCCGGGCAAAAGTCGTGGCAGGCGTGGCAGGAGTTACTCCAATCGCTGGAGGGCGATCCGGGGGGGCGGGCGCCCGTACCTGATGGTCCGGAATAAGTTACGGTCCAGGGCGCCCCCGGTGTCGGAAACCCTCCAACCTGAGGTGGTGGCAAGGGTCGTGGGAGAACTGTTCCTCGACCCTCCGTTGCTGCCACCTCCTCCCATGCCTCCGCTCCGGGTGGAAGCTGAGGAGGTGGTCGATGGTCCTCCTCCAATAACGGAGGAGGAGATTGGGAGGGCTGTGGAGCGCCTCCTCAACAGACGGAGAGCGCCCGGCCCTGATGGGGTACCAGGTCGAGTGCTTGGACTGACGCTGGACTATATTGGACGGTGGCTTCGGCGGCTGTACGATCGGTGTCTGTCGGTCGGACAGTTCCCGAAGCCCTGGAAGCTAGGGAGGTTCTACCTATTGCGGAAGGAGGGCCGTCCCCCGGACTGCGCGTACACGCATCGGCCCCTGGTCCTGCTGGACGACGCCGGGAAGGCGCTGGAAAGGATTGTTTCTTCCCGAGTCGTCCAGCAGCTGGAGGAAGTGGGGCCGAACTTAGCGGACGCGCAGTTTGGCTTCCGGACAGGGCGCTCCACGGAGGATGCCCTGTCCCTCCTGAAGTCACTGTCCGCAGAGGCGACCTCCTAGGGAGAGAGAGTATTGGTGGTGTCCTTAGACATCGCCAACGCCTTCAACAGCCTGCCGCATGGTGTCGTACGAGAGGCACTCCGGTAATTCGGAATGCCCCCGTACCTGCGGCGGCTGTTGGAGGCGTACCTCGAAGATAGGGAGGTCGCCTACGTTGACGGTGACGGGAGAATGGTCCGGCGGGCTACTCGACGAGGAGTTCCACAGGGGTCGGTTTTGGGGACGTTCCTGTGGAACATGGGCTACGACTGGGTGCTGCGCGGTGCACTCCCAATCGGAGCGCGTCTAATATGTTACGCGGACGACACCCTAGTCGTAACCCGGGGGGTGGAATGGGGTAGTTTGGTGCGCCTAGCTACGGCGGCCACAACCGTCGTGGTTGGGCGCATGAGGAGGCTAGGCCTCAGGGTGGTAAGGTAGAGGCGGGATCGGGCGGACGCGCGGTACGGTCGATACACGATCGACGCCGTCCGCCCGGTCCTGCCTGATTGGTTTAATAGAGGATGAGGCTCCCTGACGTTCCGTCTGGTGCAGGTCCTGACCGGGCATTGCTTCGGTTGGTACCTGCACCGGATAGCACGCAGGGAGTCGACCGCCGTATGCCATCAGTGCGGCATTGACCCGGACATCGCGTAGCACACTCTGTCTGGGTGTGCTGCGTGGGAGGAGCAACGTCGCACTCTGGCTGCGGCGGTAGGGCAAGATCTGTCACTGCCGAGCGTGGTTACAGCCATGCTAGGCAGTGAGGATGTGTGGAATGCAATGGCCTCCTTCTGCGAGGAAGTCGTCTCGTCTCGAGACGACTTCCTCGCAGAAGGAGGCGGCGGAGAGGGCCCGTGAGCAAGATCCTCAAAGCGACCCTCTCTGCCAACGGAGGACAGGCAGGAGGAGGTGGCAGTTTGATCGCCTCCTTCCACCGTAGCCTATAGCCGGACCAGGGAGGATGGGTCAGGGGGCCCATCTTCCCATTGCACAGGTCCGGCGGATGGAGGAGACGGCCGGTGTGTACCCGGCTGTCTCCTAACAAGACGGGGCCCGGCGGCGGCGCTTTCGCTGCTGGGCCAACCAGTGGGGCGGCACGATGAAGTCTATAGAGATCTCGTGCCGCCCCAACTATAGCGGCAGACGTACACCGTGGGGTTTTAGTCCGTGCGAGTCGGACATAACCCACCCTCTCCCCCGGGGGGTGGGTATCCATAAAGGATTTCCCCACGTTAATAAAAAAAAAGGTCTAAATTTAATTGTTTTCTGTTTAAGAACACGAATAATTCTATAGTTGAACATTAAATACTATATTTATATGATCACATTAAAGAGGGCAAAAAAGTTTATGGAACATAAAGCCAATATCAAACCGAAAGCAGTAATGCCCGGTTTCTGAGATACTCGGTTAAACTACTAATAGTTATTGATTCAACAAAGTTATCCAGAAGATAAACTGTCAAATGGCCCGTTGAGTTTTACTGACATTTATCGTATGATTGTGTGTTCAGAAACGCAATTTGACAAGTTCTCGAACCGATAACGCTATTGAACAGCTAAATTACAATCAAAATACCTCAGAAACCGGGCATAAGTCAACTGTATTGATAATTATAATTATTTCTGGACTAAAAATAAATGAAAATTATTTTCTATTACTAAAAAAAATTATCAAACTGCTGTGGTAACTTGAATTTCGTTTTCCCACCCTATTAGGCCAAGACTAGAAATATAAAAAATCGTGCGTTAAGGTGCATCGGCTCAAGTTCTAACTTGCGGGGTCAGGTTGCCTTCTAGCAGTAGTATATGGTGGTGATAAATTTCATTTTCTTGTCTGCTGTAAAATAAATGTATGGCGTAATATATCAAGAGGTGTAATAATATAACACCGGTTTTATTATTGCAGTAGCCGTCTACAGTAAGTACTCCGCAGTAATCTCTCTAATTGAAAATCCGATTTTTGTCTAAATATTCTATTGTGCATTTTTTTATTTTACCAGGTTACTACTTTTGGTAACCAGTAACTAATACAGAACTTACTATTGAAGGGACTAGTGGGACCGTGTAAATAGGCCCCACCAGGATATGCGGTAAAATAAATAGGAAGCGTGGGAGCGGTTGGTGTTGGCCTTGCCTATAAATAAATCAAATAACAAGAACCCCAAATAAAAGCGTGGACTGACCTGCAACTCAACACCTCGTACGGAGAAAGCGGCGTCCCAGAAAATGTGCGGTATTATCGTTATAGGATTATCCTACAGACGAGCGGGTGCAGCGGTGCCGAAGATGTAAGATATATAACAACTTAAAAGTCACAGGAAAAACTTAAAAACGATGAAACACAATGTTTCGACGGCGGCGGTATAAAGCGAACTGTCTAGAAAAAACAAATCGGTGCGGTGCGTAAAATTTTTAAATTGTTCCATTTTTCTTCTTATTCAAATTATTTTTCTTTTTTGATAATTTTGACAGCCAGGAACGTCCTTTATAGCGCCTGCATGCTCCGTACTCGACCAATGAGGTACAGACCAGAAACACATCTCATTATTTGGAGCGCAGCTATTAAATTTATTTATAAGAGGCCATCCATGCTCCCCGCGTTGAAAGTTCAAAGAACTTTAAAAAAGTAATTACAAAAGTATGAATTGGAAATTCATAAAGAAAGAAAAAGGAGAACAAAAAAAACATAGGAATATAATACATATTAAAGCGGTTATTACATTATTAAGTATCAATTTATTGATTCGGTAACGGGTGTAATTTGACAATTGGGCGTTAAAAATACCACATTTCGTTTTTACCGTTGCTACTATAACTATACGATCCGCACCGGGATGCACAGCGGTTATTACGCCTATGGGCCAACTTAAAGGCGGAGAATCTTCCTCCTCAACAAGTACGACAATACCTACTTTGACAGGTTTATCTGATGTCGCCCACTTTTGCCTTCTTTGTAGCGTATGTAGATATTTTAGGTGCCATTTTCTCCAGAAAGATTGGATCATGTTATCTAACAATTACTTGCGTTGTGCAAGATTGATATGCTGATCTATCAAATTAGCAGCAAGTAAATATTGCAATGGCGTTGACATTAAGAAATGTGCGGGCATGATAACTTCAGGGTGTGGGTCAGAGAATACCACGTTTAAGGGGCGAGAGTTTAATATACACTCGATCTGTATTAATACGGTTTCCAATTCTTCATAGGAAAGTAGTTGATTACCGATGACACGGTAAAGTGCGTTTTTACACATTTTATGTTAGATTCCCACATAGCTCCAAAATGTGGAGAACGCGGAGGTATCATCTTCCAATCCATGCGACGTGTTTTTAGTTCCGATGATATTACTGATTCAAATTTAAGCGTCATAAGAAAACTATATAATTCGTCAAGCTTTGCCTTTGCTCCAACGAAATTTGTACCGCTATCGGTGTATAAAAAGGATACTGGTCCTCGTCGTGAGATAAATCTCTTAAAAGCTGCCAAGAAGGTGTCAGTAGTTAAATCAGATGCTAACTCGATATGAATTGCCTTAGTGACTAAACATATAAATAAGCAGATGTAAGCCTTTTGAGCATGTTGACCTCTGCGTTGCCTAAGCGTTATGTGAATAGGACCCGCGTAATCAACTCCAGTATGTACAAAAGCCTTTGCTTCGGAGACACGGTACACAGGAAGATCCGCCATTCGAGACGTGGGATGCGATGGGTTGGTTAACTCTAAAGCATGTATTACATTTTCGGACCTGAGATCGAATAACAGTGCGGGCATCTAATATCCAAAATCTTTGACGTAAAATAGACATGAAAAGACCAGGTCCTGTATGACAATTTATAGCGTGATAATGCTGAATAACTAAATCCACGATGTGGTCGTGCTTTGGTAAAAGGGCTAGATGTTTGGCATCAAATGGAAGATTTGATTTAGAAAGTAAAGAAAGAAAGAAAGAAAGAAAGAAATATTTTATTCAAATGCATTACAAAAACAGGGAAAAAAAAGCACACGCAGCAACGAAATGAACAGCCAGCAATCAAAGCGTAAAAAACACACGCATCACTCACCAATGCAAGCACGACAACAAAAAAAAAAAAATATAGGGAAAACGAGACCAACGAAAAAAAAAATACATAACAAGGGAAAAAAAAAATTAAGAACAAAAAACAACAAAAGAGAAGCAATCAGGCGACACAAATACCAACAAAAAAAGCAAACCAACACTAACAAAAACAAATATGAAGACCGCGAATCGCGAGGGGGCAGCGCCACACCACACGAACCAAACCCCAAATAGGTGGAGCACCAAACAAGCAAACTTCAACCTGCAAACAATTCCCCCCACAAACAGGCCCGCACCAAAAATAGTGTGGCAGGGCACCCCAACCCAAGAGCCCCAAAAAAAGGCGGACGAGCGGGGATTAAAACAAAACGCGCAGGCACCCCTCAACCCTAAAACAAAACACACTACACAAATAACAATACACCACCCCTACGCAAAAACAACAACCAATCTCCCCCCACCAATACCAAAAAACAACACACCCACCAAACCACCACCCCGCGAAAACCAAACAACCCCCACCACCAGCACCCCCCCAGCCGGACAAAATACCCAATACACACACACAACAACAAATAACAACAAGCCAAAAACCCACACCCACCAAACCCACCCCCCCCCACACAACAAACCACACAACCACAAAACCAACCATACAAAAAGGCGCAAACCAAACAAATCAACAGACCCCCCACCAATCAACCACCAACCCCACCACACCTACAACCCCCCCCCAAGCAGCCAGGGAGGGCAGAAATCTTCCGCCAATTCTCAGAATGCCCTCATCGTCTAAGAAAACTGACAGATTCTGAAACTTTTTAGACGGCAATTTATTACTTTTTATTAAATTTATGTCCTGTTTAAAATACTGAAACTGGACTGAACGAATCACATATCGCTCAGCAATCATTAAGCCTGTAATAGACTTAAGTTTATTATGATCTATCTTATGAATAAAACGGAGAATATAAAGTACAGTGTACAAAAGTTTATCCCATGAGGAAAAACGCTGAGACAATTAGCATAACAGCGGCAGTTCTAGCTGATCAGTAACTATCAGAACACTTCTTTTATGTTCCGGGAGCTCTTCATAGGTTGTAGTTGAAAAAGGCTTAATTGGCCAATATTCAGGTATACTACATAACCAAGAGTGACCGTTCCACCATAAATTATGAGAAATTAATTATGATGGCAGCATACCACAAGAAAGACAATCACTAGGATTCTCAGAGCCAGCAATGTGGTGAAAGTGCTCTGGTGCTAGATTTTATTGACATTGAGCAACACGATTACTCACAAAAACTGACCATCGGTGTGGTAAAGAATGTATCCACGATAACGTGATCATGGAATCTGAAAATGCATACATTTCTGCAATCGGTATACGCGCAACGTATGTATCGCGAACCGTTCTAATTAATAATTAATTTAGACATAAGAACAGCTGCACATAATTCCAATCGAGCAAGAGTAGTAACTCTGGTAGGTGAAACCTTTGATTTCGCACACAGTAAATGCACTTTAACGTTCGAAAGATAAGTGGAGTGTATATATATCACACAGCCATAACCATTCATACTGACATCACAGAACGCAACAAGACGCACAACACAATCACGATTAACACCTACATGGCGTGGTATTTGTAGAGAATCAAGCAAAGGAAATTGTTGTGCTAGAGCAGTAAAAGATCTTACAATATCCTCAGGAGCTTGTTCATCCCAGCCCAATTTACTCAGCCATAATTATTTGATAAGCAATTTAGCGTACAAAATTACGGGAGCGACCAAACCAAGTACCTCAAACAGACGAGCGACTATGGAGAGTATATTCCGCTTGGTACATTTGATATTGATTTGGGTGGACTTAAAGAAGAAAACGTCATCAGAAGGTTCCCATGACAAACCTAGAACCTCTGAAGATTTTTCTGCTGAGTCAAATTCAAGAGTTTTCCGATGAGAGTCGGGAAGACTACTCATTAAGGTCTGTGATTTACTTGACCATTTTACTAAGTCAAATGCGCCTGACTTGAATAAAGCGATTAAATCTTGCGAAAGTCGTTTAGCGACAGTCTCGTCATATGCAGAATAGATAAGATCATCCATATAAAAGCATGAAGAAGCTACTTCGGCAGCTTCAGGATAATATGGAGTCATGTCAATTGATAATTGCCGTACAGTCCGCATAGTTAAATAAGGACTTGACTTAAGTCCAAATGGAACGCGGTTAAATTCAAAGGAGCGTACTAATTCGCTCTTATTGAAACGAAATAAAATACGCAAGTATTTACGCTGTCCATACGGTACACCTATCCGAAGGTACATTTGTTTTATATCAGCGTTCATAGCTACAGGAAATAAACGGAAACCCAATAAAAGCAAAAATAAATCTGCTTGTAAATTGGGACCGACATGCAAAACATCATTTAAGGAAAGTCCAGAATGTGTCTTCGCGCTTGCATCGAGTACTATACGTGGTATCGGTTTATCCGGTCGTATGACTGCGTGGTGCGGAATATAGTACCCGTCATTCTTAATTTCTAATTCACCAACTTCACTTAAATAACCACTATCTATATAATCCTGTATCACCTTATTATAATTTTCTTTCAATGTAGGTACATGATGAAACTTCTTTTCTAAGGCGATAAATCGACGATAAGCGACGGCATGCGAGTTCCCAAGTTCAACCGGGTCTCTACAAAATGGCAAGGAAACAACATAACGCCCTTCTTCACTACGAGTAACTGATGAAATATAAATATTTTCACAATCAGTCTCTTCCGGCGATAATCGGCGCAACTGAGGTAGCTCCTCTAGTTCCCAAAATTTATGAACTAGATAATTTAATGCCAATGCGGTAAAAGAAGGCGTATCTTTCGAATGTATGTCGTCAAGACGCGGGTAATCTCCCACTAAAACATAACCAAAAGCGGTGTCTATTACAGGTGGAGCGCATGACTGGGATTCAACTCGATTTCCCCAATATATATACGGGAAGAGTTGTGCACCTAACACTAAATCGATAGGTCCCGGCAAGTTCCAATATAAATCTGCAAGCGGCACTCCTTGAAGATGAGCAAAGTTGCTATCACAATCGATTGAATAAGACGGTAATTGGTCAGTAATGCGGTCAACAATAAGAGCGTGAATAGTGAATTTTTGCTCTGGGCGTACGCGAGATTCAATACCCAGGTAAACGTATCCTTTAATCGGTTGAGATGATAATCCTATACCGTTGAGAAAAGAATTGCTTAATGGTATCACTGACAATATTAAGTACCGTTATTAAATTATGCTGCGAGCCGATTTCCAGTAAGCACCGAACAACTGTTTTACATCCAGTACTATCTTTAGACTGAGCATAGACTTGCGGAGTCGCTAACAAAATCGCAGCATTAGAATTAGCTTTGGCAGAAAATGAAATTGCATTATTGTTCGGAGGCGGTGACGAAGGCGTAGGATGCCCTGGAAAAGTACAAACCGGCAGACAAGAAGGTTGTGTTGGTGGGATAATGGATGTCGGTGAAGGATCGCAATGCAAAGAGGATATATCGCGGTTAGTCTTTCTCCAAGTTGCCGAATACGTTTTAGTAGAAATATCTTTATCAAAATGTAAAAGGCTGTGATGACGTTTGTTGCATATTTCGCAGACAGACGACGATTTACATTTCGATAAGATATGTGATGTACTTAAACAATTAATACACCCGTGTTTACCTTTAATAAAATCAAATCATTCCTTAGCAAGTAGATTCCTAAATTTCGTGCAGCGATAAAGGTGAACGTGATTACTATTATTACAATAGACACAGCATGACTGGGAAGTACGCTTTCCAGTAGCAGCGGGAATGAGGCATTATAACTATGATGTGTGCACGTTTTGAGAAATTTTCTAGGCGGTTTATTCGGAGCATTAATTGCACTCTTCTTGCTAAAGTGTGAGTGGACCGTATTTGATCGTTCCAAGATCTTAACTTGATCTCGAACGAAATTAATCAGTTGTTCAGTAGTCGGTATTTCGATATCACGTACTGACAGTTCGAACGATTCAGAAGTATGAATATCTATTTTTCTCAATGCAAAATGAATTAAAATAAAATCTGTCAAATCCGGAATGTCTATTAATTTAAGTGCAGACACGGATGACGTATAAAAAGGTCTAAACTTTTCGAAGTCGACGAACATTCTTTTAAATTAAAAATATTATTTAGATAATGCGTGCCTAATGCACGTTTGTCTTGATATTTTTTGACCAAATTGTCCCAAATAATATTAAATGTATCACCGTTCGGCAATATTCCGGCGGTTATTTTTAAAGCGTCGTGCGTCAACTTGCCGATGAGGTATTGTACCCTCTGTGAATCTGATAATTGCTCATTGCAATGTATGCTGGCTTTAAAAGACTCGTAAAAAACAGGCCAATTCTCCATCTTTCCATCCAAAGCAGGTAATGAAATAGGCGGTAGTTTTATTGAATATTTAGCGGACTCGTTATAGTCAGATCGCAACGATAATACTGCAGAGCACCTATTCAATATCTTATTGCGGACGCGTTTTACACGAATATACAAATCTTCAAGACTCCAAACTTGAATAGTCAGCGCTAGAATCAGGTTTTGAATTTAATTGTATGTCATTAATTTGGTCGATAATGGCTTCGAATCTATTTTGCAAGTCATCAATAGTTTCGGACTCGGTCAGGAAATCTTCGTTAGCACGCGAATCGAAAGATGTAATATTTTTAGATAGATTATATATACGGTTAACTCGGGAAAAAAGCAATTCCTTTTTCTGTTCTACCTTCGCTAGAGAAAATTGCGCATTTGATGTTGACATTTTAAAAATATAACGTGACTTGTCAATAACAGTTTAAACAAATAAAAGAGCGTAAATATAAGAATTCACAATATGAATTACGTGAATCTTATATATGCGGATAAATATGGAACAAAAAATGAGGTGACGCGATGCGTGGAAATTATTCGGCTTACGAAGGACCAATGAAGGGGCTGGTGGGACCGTGTAAATAGGCCCCACCAGGATATGCGGTAAAATAAAAAGGAAGCGTGGGAGCGGTTGGTGTTGGCCTTGCCTATAAATAAATCAAATAACAAGAACCCCAAATAAAAACGTGGACTGACCTGCAACTCGACACCTCGTACGGAGAAAGCGGCGTCCCAGGAAATGTGCGGTATTATCATTATAGGATTATCCTACAGCCGAGCGGGTGCAGCGGTGCCGAAGATGTAAGATATATAACAACTTAAAAGTCACAGGAAAAACTTAAAAACGATGAAACACAATGTTTCGACGGCGGCGGTATAAAGCGAACTGTCTAGAAAAAACAAATCGGTGCGGTGCGTGAAATTTTTAAATTGTTCCATTTTTCTTCTTATTCAAATTATTTTTCTTTTTTGATAATTTTGACAGCCAGGAACGTCCTTTATAGCGCCTGCATGCTCCGTACTCGACCAATGAGGTACAGACCAGAAACACATCTTATTATTTGGAGCGCAGCTTTTAAATTTATTTATAAGAGGCCATTCAATTATAATAAGTAGTTTATTTAGAATTTAGTAGTATACGTCAAGTAAAAGGTCGACTATTGGTTAAATAATAAAGCTTACTTGATGAACTTCCAGCTGCTGCTCCTGATGATGACGCTCCACCATCTCCGGTGCCTGATATGAGTTGATATTAGTATTATTTATTATGTCCAAGCTACAGTGTTTATTTTCAAATTTAATATGTATAAGATATAAATGTTATCACCAGTACACGTTCCGCGACTGATACGCTCATTGATTACAAGTTCAGATAAAACATGATGGCGTTTTAGCAGTAACATATACAGTTCTTAAAAATATCAAGACTTTCTTTTCTGCTGTAACATAAGTATACGGCGTACAATGTAAACAGTTGAAATAATATAACACCGATTTTATTTATGGTAATAGCTGTCTTCTGTACTACGCTCAAATCTTATCTCTCCAATTGAAAATCCATATTTACCGGAAATCGGAACTTTGTCGAAATATTCTAATATGTAGATTTTTATGTTACCAGGTTTTTACTTTTGGTAGCCTATAATAATACAGAAGCTACTAATCTAATAACTGGTTTCTTTGATAATTCAGTAGTATACGTCAAGTGAAAGTTCGACTATGGATTTAATCATATAGCTTACTTGATGAACTTCCAGCTGCTGATGATGATCCTGAACCAGTTCCGTTGCCTGTTATAAATTGTTATTAGTATTATTTATTAGTATAATTTATTATGTCCAAGCTACGCTGTTTATTTTCATATTTAATATGTATAAGACATAAATGTCAACACTTGTACACGTTCCGCAATTGATGAGCTTATTGATTACAAGTTCAGATAAAACATGATTGTGTTTTAGCAGTAGCATATGTGGTTCTTAAAACTTGCAATTTTTTTTTTCTGCCGTAACGTAAGTATACGGTGTACTATGTAAACAGGTGGAATAATATAACATCGATTTTATCACTACTAATAGCTGTCTTCAGTACTCCGCACATATATTATCCCTCCTATTGTAAATCCATATTTACCGGCAATCGGAACTTTGTCGAAATATTCTAATATATAGATTTTTATGTTACCAGGTTTTTACTTTTGGTAGCCTATAATAATACAGAAGCTACTAATCTAATAACTTGTTTCTTTGATAATTCAGTAGTATACGTCAAGTGAAAAAGTTCGACTATGGATTTAATCATATAACTTACTTGATGAACTTGCAGCTGCTGCTGATGATGATGATCCTGAACGAGTTCCGTTGCCTGCTATAAATTATTATTAGTGTTATTTATTAGTATAATTTATTATGTCCAAGCTACGCTGTTTATTTTCATATTTAATATGTATAAGACATAAATGTCAACACTTGTACACGTTCCGCAATTGATGAGCTTATTGATTACAAGTTCAGATAAAACATGATGGCGTTTTAGCAGTAACATATGCAGTTCTTAAAAATATCAAGACTTTTTTTTCTGCTGTAACATAAGTATACGGCGTACAATGTAAACAGTTGGAATAATATAACACCGATTTTATTTATGGTAATAGCTGTCTTCTGTACTGCGCTCAAATCTTATCTCTCCAATTGAAAATCCATATTTACCGGAAATCGGAACTTTGTCGAAATATTCTAATATATAGATTTTTATGTTACCAGGTTTTTACTTTTAGTAGCCTATAATAATACAGAAGCTTCAAATCTAATAACTGGTTTCTTTGTTAATTCAGTAGTATACATCAAGTGAAAATTTTTCTATGGATTTAATAATGAAGCTTACTTGATGAACTTCCAGCTGCTGCTGCTGATGATCTTTCACCACCTGCGGTGCCAGTTATAAATTGTTATTAGTGTTATTTATTAGTATAATTTATTATGTCCAAGCTACGCTGTTTATTTTCATATTTAATATGTATAAGATATAAATGTCAACACTTGTACACGTTCCGCAATTGATGAGCTTATTGATTACAAGTTCAGATAAAACATGATTGTGTTTTATCAGTAGCATATGTAGTTCTTAAAACTTTCAATTTTTTTTTCTGCCGTAACGTACGTATACAGTGTACTATGTAAACAGGTGGAATAATATAACATCGATTTTATCACTACTAATAGCTGTCTTCAGTACTCCGCACAAATATTATCCCTCCTATTGTAAATCCATATTTACCGGCAATCGGAACTTTGTTGAAATATTCTAATATATAGATTTTTATGTTACCAGGTTTTTACTTTTGGTAGCCTATAATAATACAGAAGCTACTAATCTAATAACTGGTTTCTTTGATAATTCAGTAGTATACGTCAAGTGAAAGTTCGACTATGGATTTAATCACATAGCTTACTTGATGAACTTCCAGCTGCTGATGATGATCCTGAACCACTTCCGTTGCCTGTTATAAATTGTTATTAGTGTTATTTATTAGTATAATTTATTATGTCCAAGCTACGCTGTTTATTTTCATATTTAATATGTATAAGACATAAATGTCAACACTTGTACACGTTCCGCAATTGATGAGCTTATTGATTACAAGTTCAGATAAAACATAATGGCGTTTTAGCGGTAGCATATGTAGTTCTTAAAACTTTCAATTTTTTTTTCTGCCGTAACGTAAGTATACGGTGTACTATGTAAACAGGTGGAATAATATATCATCGATTTTATCACTACTAATAACTGTCTTCAGTACTCCGCACAAATATTATCCCTCCTATTGTAAATCCATATTTACCGGCAATCGGAACTTTGTCGAAATATTCTAATATATAGATTTTTATGTTACCAGGTTTTTACTTTTGGTAGCCTATAATAATACAGAAGCTACTAATCTAATAACTGGTTTCTTTGATAATTCAGTAGTATACGTCAAGTGAAAGTTCGACTATGGATTTAATCATATAGCTTACTTGATGAACTTCCAGCTGCTGATGATGATCCTGAACCAGTTCCGTTGCCTGTTATAAATTGTTATTAGTATTATTTATTAGTATAATTTATTATGTCCAAGCTACGCTGTTTATTTTCATATTTAATATGTATAAGACATAAATGTCAACACTTGTACACGTTCCGCAATTGATGAGCTTATTGATTACAAGTTCAGATAAAACATGATTGTGTTTTAGCAGTAGCATATGTGGTTCTTAAAACTTTCAATTTTTTTTTTCTGCCGTAACGTAAGTATACGGTGTACTATGTAAACAGGTGGAATAATATAACATCGATTTTATCACTACTAATAGCTGTCTTCAGTACTCCGCACATATATTATCCCTCCTATTGTAAATCCATATTTACCGGCAATCGGAACTTTGTCGAAATATTCTAATATATAGATTTTTATGTTACCAGGTTTTTACTTTTGGTAGCCTATAATAATACAGAAGCTACTAATCTAATAACTTGTTTCTTTGATAATTCAGTAGTATACGTCAAGTGAAAAAGTTCGACTATGGATTTAATCATATAACTTACTTGATGAACTTGCAGCTGCTGCTGATGATGATGATCCTGAACGAGTTCCGTTGCCTGCTATAAATTATTATTAGTGTTATTTATTAGTATAATTTATTATGTCCAAGCTACGCTGTTTATTTTCATATTTAATATGTATAAGACATAAATGTCAACACTTGTACACGTTCCGCAATTGATGAGCTTATTGATTACAAGTTCAGATAAAACATGATGGCGTTTTAGCAGTAACATATGCAGTTCTTAAAAATATCAAGACTTTTTTTTCTGCTGTAACATAAGTATACGGCGTACAATGTAAACAGTTGGAATAATATAACACCGATTTTATTTATGGTAATAGCTGTCTTCTGTACTGCGCTCAAATCTTATCTCTCCAATTGAAAATCCATATTTACCGGAAATCGGAACTTTGTCGAAATATTCTAATATATAGATTTTTATGTTACCAGGTTTTTACTTTTAGTAGCCTATAATAATACAGAAGCTTCAAATCTAATAACTGGTTTCTTTGTTAATTCAGTAGTATACATCAAGTGAAAATTTTTCTATGGATTTAATAATGAAGCTTACTTGATGAACTTCCAGCTGCTGCTGCTGATGATCTTTCACCACCTGCGGTGCCAGTTATAAATTGTTATTAGTGTTATTTATTAGTATAATTTATTATGTCCAAGCTACGCTGTTTATTTTCATATTTAATATGTATAAGATATAAATGTCAACACTTGTACACGTTCCGCAATTGATGAGCTTATTGATTACAAGTTCAGATAAAACATGATTGTGTTTTATCAGTAGCATATGTAGTTCTTAAAACTTTCAATTTTTTTTTCTGCCGTAACGTACGTATACAGTGTACTATGTAAACAGGTGGAATAATATAACATCGATTTTATCACTACTAATAGCTGTCTTCAGTACTCCGCACAAATATTATCCCTCCTATTGTAAATCCATATTTACCGGCAATCGGAACTTTGTTGAAATATTCTAATATATAGATTTTTATGTTACCAGGTTTTTACTTTTGGTAGCCTATAATAATACAGAAGCTACTAATCTAATAACTGGTTTCTTTGATAATTCAGTAGTATACGTCAAGTGAAAGTTCGACTATGGATTTAATCATATAGCTTACTTGATGAACTTCCAGCTGCTGATGATGATCCTGAACCACTTCCGTTGCCTGTTATAAATTGTTATTAGTGTTATTTATTAGTATAATTTATTATGTCCAAGCTACGCTGTTTATTTTCATATTTAATATGTATAAGACATAAATGTCAACACTTGTACACGTTCCGCAATTGATGAGCTTATTGATTACAAGTTCAGATAAAACATAATGGCGTTTTAGCGGTAGCATATGTAGTTCTTAAAACTTTCAATTTTTTTTTCTGCCGTAACGTAAGTATACGGTGTACTATGTAAACAGGTGGAATAATATATCATCGATTTTATCACTACTAATAACTGTCTTCAGTACTCCGCACAAATATTATCCCTCCTATTGTAAATCCATATTTACCGGCAATCGGAACTTTGTCGAAATATTCTAATATATAGATTTTTATGTTACCAGGTTTTTACTTTTGGTAGCCTATAATAATACAGAAGCTACTAATCTAATAACTGGTTTCTTTGATAATTCAGTAGTATACGTCAAGTGAAAGTTCGACTATGGATTTAATCATATAGCTTACTTGAACTTGCAGCTGCTGCTCCTGATGATGATCCTCCACCACCTCCGGTGCCTGCTATAGTTTTTTGCTATAATTGATATTAGTTTTATTTATTAGTGTTATTAATTTACTTGGCGTGGTGCCACTGCTTCCGCTAGGTGTGCTTCCACTGCTGCCACCACTTGGCGTTGTACCGCTGCTACCGCTAGTTGGGCTTCCACTGCTGCCACCACTTGGCGTCGTACCACTGCTGCCGCTAGATGGGCTTCCACTGCTGCCACCACTTGGCGTCGTACCACTGCTGCCGCTAGACGGGCTTCCACTGCTGCCTCCACTTGGCGTTGTACCGCTGCTACCGCTAGACGGGCTTCCACTGCTGCCACCACTTGGCGTCGTACCTCTGCTACCGCTAGACGGTCTTCCACTGCTGCCTCCACTTGGCGTTGTACCGCTGCTACCGCTAGGTGGGCTTCCACTGCTGCCTCCACTTGGCGTTGCACCACTGCTACCGCTAGACGGGCTTCCACTGCTGCCTCCACTTGGCGTTGTACCGCTGCTACCGCTAGATGGGCTTCCACTGCTGCCACCACTTGGCGTCGTACCGCTGCTACCGCTGGACGGACTTCCACTGCTGCCTCCACTTGGCGTTATACCGCTGCTGCCGCTAGATGGGCTTCCACTGCTGCCGCCACTTGGCGTGGTACTGCTGCTACCGGTAGACGGGCTTCCACTGCTGCCACCACTCGGTGTCGTACCACTGCTACCGTTAGACGAGCTTCCACTGCCGCCGCCACCTGTTGTGCCAATAATAAATCCTATTATAAATAAAATTTTACTATAACTCTTCAGAAATATTTATTTCATCACATATTGTATCTTAACTTCAATTATAGTTTTTGTACTTGAAAACAGGAAGAGGTCACGTGGTGCCAGTATGGATCACTATACAGGTGATTTTAAATATCTACGGTGGTTTCTATATAACACGTGTTTATTTGTCTGGCGGTATTATTTTTAAGGAATTCATTAATGACTTCTAACAAACACTTAGTCACGTACATTGGTATTGGTATTGGGAATGGCTATTCACTGAACGACAGTACTCGAAAGCTTTAATAGTTACGCGCTTAATTAATTTAATTAAGAAAGTAGTAATTTACCGTTTATTGGCAGACTGTGCTTTTGCTAATTTGCTTGGTTTGAGCTTACATCTTGAAAGACCCAAACAATCATTATCTGCTTTGTTATGGGGTTGAAGCAGTGAAACCATGTTCCATCGCTAAATCCTACACTAAATTTGACGTTACTTAATTAAATATTGTAATCATGGCATTACACTAAGTAACGAAGTCCGTTTATAGAACTTCAGTTAAATTGTAAATAAGTCATCGTGAATACAGGTTTTTCACACTCGAATGCTTTTGTAAGATTATTGTATTTGATTCATGCCTAAGGATACCTGAATGCCATGGTAGGATATACACCCATGCATTTCGATCAAACGGCATTAAACGTTGATGTTTTTGCTGTTCACAGCGGTAAAATAAAAACCATCATGGAATTCGCCACTAAGATTAACACGACCGCGTTGGAATTCTACAAATCAACTATTAACAGTCGACTTGCATGGTGCGCAATTACCAAAAGTAGATTCAAAGAAATTCTGCTGAAGCGACAAACTACATTTAATAATTTTCACGACTTAAATCCAATGTAAATTAGAGACGAAAAATTTTGCCAAAATATAATAACAAGTGAACACGTGAAAGTGAATAGATAAAACGAACTACATTTTGAAGCCATCCATTTTCAAATGTCGTAATTAATTTTTAAATATTCTTAGCGTGAGTAGCCAGTTACGAAAATATTTGGAGCACCCTCTTCATTATAATAATGAATAGTAACACCAAGTAACCTAGAATTATCTATGTCATATAGTAGTAGCTAAATTAATTAAAACTTCGAACTCTCTATCAGCCTAAGTCGAAACTACTAGCAGAAATGATTTAAAATAACATTTTTAGATTTATCTTCATGAATACTTAATTTATTTATTTATTTAGTATATAGGAAGGCCAACATCACTTAGTATACAAGAATATCAATGGAAAATAAGCAACAAAAAACAATTAACCCGGCTAGGATATGGATGGGTCATTTTGAACCCGTCAATTTTTAGTCGCGTGTAGATGTTTTTCTTAGCGATCGTATGATTTGTTCGTCTCAGTAGCTGTTGTTAAAGTA
Organism: Antheraea yamamai; assembly: GCA_036509395.1. Taxonomy (NCBI): domain Eukaryota; kingdom Metazoa; phylum Arthropoda; class Insecta; order Lepidoptera; family Saturniidae; genus Antheraea; species Antheraea yamamai. Next base: position 7,750,394 of record AP028435.1, on the reverse strand, counting down.
CCCGCGCATGCACCCCGCACCACTACTCCGTCGGCCGCCGCTTACGACGGAAGTTTTATATGTACCTTAAGCCGAGAAGGGTAAATATGACCCTACCACAACCGTAACATTTTTTTGCGATGTTTCTAAAATATTTTTTACTTAATATTATTATTATTTCAATTGTTTTGTAGAGTAGTATAATGTAAAAATGACCTACTTACGTATTTCTTATATTATACAATTATATTAATGGGCATTGGGCACTCTACAATAACCATTACTATATGGGAGTTTTCGTTGGGATCTAGAAATGTCATGTAGTGAATTTTATATTTTATTTATAATTTTGTGCTATGTGGCTCTATACTTTGTGATATTGATGGTGTATTATGTAATATAGTTTGGTTATTGTGCACACGTGAATTGGTGCATGGGAAATAATACTACGGAACATGGATTCTGACTTGGCACAAAAACTCCCTGGAAAGTTATAATAAGACGGACACCATCTAGTCAGTTCATTGAAATGATCACAAATAACTTGCAATAACTACAATGACAGTAATAATCTACTAGAAGATTGTTTGACAAAAATAAATTATTATATGAGTACTCGAGGGTTTCACTTGTTTCCACATGGCAACCCAACTAGACTATTTACGGTGGATGCTAACCATGCTAATTTAAATCCGCGGTACTATATGCGATAATGGAGTTTTTATTTCATATTTATAAATGGGACATTGCAAACCTTTCATTTTCTTACTACAGGAAGAAACCATGAACAAACAACAGTTCAAAGAAGGGACAATCATTATACAAAATGCACCCAAAAATAACCAGGCTGACGTAGAAAAATGTCAGTTTTATCGATCCACTACCAATAATTGCCCCCGTAATTATTTTAGGAATACTATACTATATTCACCATTCATATAAAAAGAGAGAGACTTATATAAAAAGTACATGGGATTAATAATCTTCCTCTTGTTTTCCCCATCTTGTTGTGAGAAACACATTCTCACAACAAATTAATAATCTTCCTCTTGTTTTCCCCATCTTGTTGTGAGAAACACATTCTCACAACAAGATGGAGAAAACAAGAGGAAGATTATTAATCCCATGTACTAAGAGATGAAAAAATTGAACATCATGATCTTCTTGTCCTTATCTTATCTAAGTATGGTTAGTGGGCCAACTTGTTTTTCTCTTCTACTCTCCTCTGTCAGATGTCATCTCAGTCTTCATACCTTTTATACACATATCATCCTTCACACAACTTATTCATACTTTTTCAGTCTTCTTTTACGCCTATATGCGTAAATCTACATATTTCAGTTTTTGTGGTTATACGAATTTCATTTCTCTTCATGATATGGTCAAAACATTATAATTGATATCCCATCACTCCGCAATTGCTCTGACATAAGTGCTATTTTCGAACTTCCTGGTTACACCACAAGTCTACCTTTACATTCGCAATTCCTTCACATGTAATCTTCTTTTATCTGTCTGTTTCGTAGCTGACCACTCAGATCTATATAATTTGTTCTAGGTCTAAATTTAATTATTTTGTGTTTAAGAACACGAATAATTCTATAGTTGAACATTAAATACTATATTTATATGATCACATTAAAGAGGGCAAAAAAGTTTATGGAACATAAAGCCAATATCAAACTGACAGCAGTAATGCCCGGTTTCTGTGATACTCGGTTAAACTACTAATAGTTATTGACTCAACAAAGTTATCCATAAGATAAACTGTCAAATGGCCCGTTGAGTTTTACTGACATTTATCGTATGATTGTGTGTTCAGAAACGCAATTTGACAAGTTCTCGAACCGATAACGCTATTGAACAGCAAAATTACAATTAAAATACCTCAGAAACCGGGCATAAGTCAACTATATTGATAATTATAATTATTTCTGGACTAAAAATAAATGAAAATTATTTTCTATTACTAAAAAAAAATTATCAAACTGCTGTGATGATTTGAATTTCGTTTTCCCACCCTATTAGGCCAAGACAAAATATAAAAAATCGTGCGTTAAGGTGCATCGGCTCAAGGTCTAACTTGCGGGGTCAGGTTGCCTTCTAGCAGTAGTATATAGTGGTGATAAATTTCAGTTATTTGTCTGCTGTAAAATAAATGTATGGCGTAATATATCAAGAGGTGTAATAATATAACACCGGTTTTATTATTGCAGTAGCCGTCTACAGTAAGTACTCCGCAGTAATCTCTCTAATTGAAAATCCGATTTTTGTCTAAATATTCTATTGTGTATTTTTTTATTTTACCAGGTTACTACTTTTGGCAACCAGTAACTAATACAGAACTTACTATTATAATAACTAGTTTATTTAAAATTTAGTTGTATACGTCAAGTGAAAGTTCGACTATGGATTTAATCATATAGCTTACTTGAACTTGCAGCTGCTGCTCCTGATGATGACCCTGAATCACTTCCGGTGCCTGTTATAAATTGTTATCAGTGTTATTTATTATGTCCAAGCTACAGTGTTTATTTTCATATTTAATATGTATAAGATATAAATGTTATCACCAGTACACGTTCCGCGATTGATACGCTCATTGATTACAAGTTCAGATAAAACATGATGGCGTTTTAGCAGTAACATATACAGTTCTTAAAAATATCAAGACTTTTTTTTCTGCTGTAACATAAGTATACGGCGTACAATGTAAACAGTTGGAATAATATAACACCGATTTTATTTATGGTAATAGCTGTCTTCTGTACTGCGCTCAAATCTTATCTCTCCAATTGAAAATCCATATTTACCGGAAATCGGAACTTTGTCGAAATATTCTAATATATAGATTTTTATGTTACCAGGTTTTTACTTTTGGTAGCCTATAATAATACAGAAGCTACTAATCTAATAACTTGTTTCTTTGATAATTCAGTAGTATACGTCAAGTGAAAAAGTTCGACTATGGATTTAATCATATAACTTACTTGATGAACTTGCAGCTGCTGCTGATGATGATGATCCTGAACGAGTTCCGTTGCCTGCTATAAATTATTATTAGTGTTATTTATTAGTATAATTTATTATGTCCAAGCTACGCTGTTTATTTTCATATTTAATATGTATAAGACATAAATGTCAACACTTGTACACGTTCCGCAATTGATGAGCTTATTGATTACAAGTTCAGATAAAACATGATGGCGTTTTAGCAGTAACATATGCAGTTCTTAAAAATATCAAGACTTTTTTTTCTGCTGTAACATAAGTATACGGCGTACAATGTAAACAGTTGGAATAATATAACACCGATTTTATTTATGGTAATAGCTGTCTTCTGTACTGCGCTCAAATCTTATCTCTCCAATTGAAAATCCATATTTACCGGAAATCGGAACTTTGTCGAAATATTCTAATATATAGATTTTTATGTTACCAGGTTTTTACTTTTAGTAGCCTATAATAATACAGAAGCTTCAAATCTAATAACTGGTTTCTTTGTTAATTCAGTAGTATACATCAAGTGAAAATTTTTCTATGGATTTAATAATGAAGCTTACTTGATGAACTTCCAGCTGCTGCTGCTGATGATCTTTCACCACCTGCGGTGCCAGTTATAAATTGTTATTAGTGTTATTTATTAGTATAATTTATTATGTCCAAGCTACGCTGTTTATTTTCATATTTAATATGTATAAGACATAAATGTCAACACTTGTACACGTTCCGCAATTGATGAGCTTATTGATTACAAGTTCAGATAAAACATAATGGCGTTTTAGCGGTAGCATATGTAGTTCTTAAAACTTTCAATTTTTTTTTCTGCCGTAACGTAAGTATACGGTGTACTATGTAAACAGGTGGAATAATATATCATCGATTTTATCACTACTAATAACTGTCTTCAGTACTCCGCACAAATATTATCCCTCCTATTGTAAATCCATATTTACCGGCAATCGGAACTTTGTCGAAATATTCTAATATATAGATTTTTATGTTACCAGGTTTTTAATGTTGGTAGCCTATAATAATACAGAAGCTACTAATCTAATAACTGGTTTCTTTGATAATTCAGTAGTATACGTCAAGTGAAAGTTCGACTATGGATTTAATCATATAGCTTACTTGAACTTGCAGCTGCTGCTCCTGATGATGATCCTGAACCATTTCCGGTGCCTGTTATAAATTGTTATCAGTGTTATTTATTATGTCCAAGCTACAGTGTTTATTTTCATATTTAATATGTATAAGATATAAATGTTATCACCAGTACACGTTCCGCGATTGATACGCTCATTGATTACAAGATCAGATAAAACATGATTGTGTTTTAGCAGTAGCATATGTTGTTCTTGAAACTTTCAATTTTTTTTTCTGCCGTAACGTAAGTATACGGTGTACTATGTAAACAGGTGGAATAATATAACATCGATTTTATCACTACTAATCGCTGTCTTCAGTACTCCGCACAAATATTATCCCTCCTATTGTAAATCCATATTTACCGGCAATCGGAACTTTGTCGAAATATTCTAATCTATAGATTTTTATGTTACCAGGTTTTTACTTTTGGTAGCCTATAATAATATAGAAGCTTCAAATCTAATAACTGGTTTCTTTGTTAATTCAGTAGTATACATCAAGTGAAAATTTTTCTATGGATTTAATAATGAAGCTTACTTGATGAACTTCCAGCTGCTGCTGCTGATGATCCTTCACCACCTGCGGTGCCAGTTATAAATTGTTATTAGTGTTATTTATTAGTATAATTTATTATGTCCAAGCTACGGTGTTTATTTTCATATTTAATATGTATAAGACATAAATGTCAACACTTGTACACGTTCCGCAATTGATGAGCTTATTGATTACAAGTTCAGATAAAACATAATGGCGTTTTAGCAGTAGCATATGTAGTTCTTAAAACTTTAAAGTTTTTTTTCTGCCGTAACTTAAGTAAACGGTATACTATATAAACAGGTGGAATAATATAACACCGATTTTATCAATAGTAATAGCTGTCTTCAGTACTCCGCAAAATTTTATCCCTCCAATTGTAAATCCATATTTACCGGCAATCGGAACTTTGTCGAAATATTCTAATATGTAGATTTTTATGTTACCAGGTTTTTACTTTTGGTAGCCTATAATAATTCAGAAGCTACTAATCTAATAACTTGTTTGTTTGATAATTCTGTTAATTCATTAGTACACGTCAAGTGAAAATTCGTCTATGGATTTAATAATGAAGCTTACTTGATGAACTTTCAGCTGCTGATCCTGATGATGATCCTCCACCACCTCCGGTGCCTGCTATAGTTTTTTGCTATAATTGATATTAGTTTTATTTATTACTGTTATTAATTTACTTGGCGTGGTGCCACTGCTTCCGCTAGGTGTGCTTCCACTGCTGCCACCACTTGGCGTTGTACCGCTGCTACCGCTAGTTGGGCTTCCACTGCTGCCACCACTTGGCGTCGTACCACTGCTGCCGCTAGATGGGCTTCCACTGCTGCCACCACTTGGCGTCGTACCACTGCTGCCGCTAGACGGGCTTCCACTGCTGCCTCCACTTGGCGTTGTACCGCTGCTACCGCTAGACGGGCTTCCACTGCTGCCACCACTTGGCGTCGTACCGCTGCTACCGCTAGACGGTCTTCCACTGCTGCCTCCACTTGGCGTGGTACCGCTGCTACCGCTAGGTGGGCTTCCACTGCTGCCTCCACTTGGCGTTGCACCACTGCTACCGCTAGACGGGCTTCCACTGCTGCCTCCACTTGGCGTTGTACCGCTGCTACCGCTAGATGGGCTTCCACTGCTGCCACCACTTGGCGTCGTACCGCTGCTACCGCTGGACGGACTTCCACTGCTGCCTCCACTTGGCGTTATACCGCTGCTGCCGCTAGATGGGCTTCCACTGCTGCCGCCACTTGGCGTGGTACCGCTGCTACCGGTAGACGGGCTTCCACTGCTGCCACCACTCGGTGTCGTACCACTGCTACCGTTAGACGAGCTTCCACTGCCGCCGCCACCTGTTGTGCCAATAATAAATCCTATTATAAATAAAATTTTACTATAACTCTTCAGAAATATTTATTTCATCACATATTGTATCTTAACTTCAATTATAGTTTTTGTACTTGAAAACAGGAAGAGGTCACGTGGTGCCAGTATGGATCACTATACAGGTGATTTTAAATATCTACGGTGGTTTCTATATAACACGTGTTTATTTGTCTGGCGGTATTATTTTTAAGGAATTCATTAATGACTTCTAACAAACACTTAGTCACGTACATTGGTATTGGTATTGGGAATGGCTATTCACTGAACGACAGTACTCGAAAGCTTTAATAGTTACGCGCTTAATTAATTTAATTAAGAAAGTAGTAATTTACCGTTTATTGGCAGACTGTGCTTTTGCTAATTTGCTTGGTTTGAGCTTACATCTTGAAAGACCCAAACAATCATTATCTGCTTTGTTATGGGGTTGAAGCAGTGAAACCATGTTCCATCGCTAAATCCTACACTAAATTTGACGTTACTTAATTAAATATTGTAATCATGGCATTACACTAAGTAACGAAGTCCGTTTATAGAACTTCAGTTAAATTGTAAATAAGTCATCGTGAATACAGGTTTTTCACACTCGAATGCTTTTGTAAGATTATTGTATTTGATTCATGCCTAAGGATACCTGAATGCCATGGTAGGATATACACCCATGCATTTCGATCAAACGGCATTAAACGTTGATGTTTTTGCTGTTCACAGCGGTAAAATAAAAACCATCATGGAATTCGCCACTAAGATTAACACGACCGCGTTGGAATTCTATAAATCAACTATTAACAGTCGACTTGCATGGTGCGCAATTACCAAAAGTAGATTCAAAGAAATTCTGCTGAAGCGACAAACTACATTTAATAATTTTCACGACTTAAATCCAATGTAAATTAGAGACGAAAAATTTTGCTAAAATATAATAACAAGTGAACACGTGAAAGTGAATAGATAAAACGAACTACATTTTGAAGCCATCCATTTTCAAATGTCGTAATTAGTTTTTAAATATTCTTAGCGTGAGTAGCCAGTTACGGAAATATTTGGAGCACCCTCTTCATTATAATAATAAATAGTAAAACCAAGTAACCTAGAATTATCTATGTCATATAGTAGTAGCTAAATTAATTAAAACTTCGAACTCTCTATCAGCCTAAGTCGAAACTACTAGCAGAAATGATTTAAAATAACATTTTTAGATTTATCTTCATGAATACTTAATTTATTTATTTAGTATATAGGAAGACCAACATCACTTAGTATACAAGAATATCAATGGAAAATAAGCAACAAAAAACAATTAACCCGGCTAGGATATGGATGGGTCATTTTGAACCCGTCAATTTTTAGTCGTGTGTAGATGTTTTTCTTAGCGATCGTATGGTTTTGTTCGTCTCAGTAGCTGTTGTTAAAGTACCCGCGCATGCACCCCGCACCACTACTCCGTCGGCCGCCGCTTACGACGGAAGTTTTATACGTACCTTAAGCCGAGAAGGGTAAATATGACCCTACCACAACCGTAAAATTTTTTTGCGATGTTTCTAAAATATTTTTTACTTAATATTATTATTATTTCAATTGTTTTGTACAGTAGTATAATGTAAAAATGACCTACTTACGTATTTCTTATATTATACAATTATATTAATGGGCATTGGGCACTCTACAATAACCATTACTATATGGGAGTTTTCGTTGGGATCTAGAAATGTCATGTAGTGAATTTTATATTTTATTTATAATTTTGTGCTATGTGGCTCTATATTTTGTGATATTGATGGTGTATTATGTAATATAGTTTGGTTATTGTGCACACGTGAATTGGTGCATGGGAAATAATACTACGGAACATAGATTCTGACTTGGCACAAAAACTCCCTGGAAAGTTATAATAAGACGGACACCATCTAGTCAGTTCATTGAAATGATCACAAATAACTTGCAATAACTACAATGACAGTAATAATCTACTAGAAGATTGTTTGACAAAAATAAATTATTATATGAGTACTCGAGGGTTTTACTTGTTTCCACATGGCAACCCAACTAGACTATTTACGGTGGATGCTAACCATGCTAATTTAAATCCGCGGTACTATATGCGATAATGGAGTTTTTATTTGATATTTATAAATGGGACATTGCAAACCTTTCATTTTCTTACTACAGGAAGAAACCATGAACAAACAACAGTTCAAAGAAGAGACAGTCATTATACAAAATGCACCCAAAAATAACCAGGCTGACGAGTTCCAATCCGACCACGGTGGGAGACGGACGTCGCGCTCGTTGCCCTCTCCGATTTCGATACTCGTGATTTAGTGACGTCAGTTATTACTTCGTGAGTGCTCGTTTTCATTGTTTCGATTCGGCACACCTGCGCCGCACACCTGTGCTACACACCTGCGTTCTGTTTCCTAGAAGTGAGTGAGACCTTTCCTTTCTATTTATTTATTGCTTTATTTATTTCTTGGTATATTCATTTGTTTACTCATTTATTTATCTATTTATTTACGTATTTTCCTTAATTCTTCAGTCATTTATTTCTAAATTTATTTGCTTTTTATTGTTTGTTTATTTAAGTAGTCTTATGTTATTTTTCCCCTATCTCACTCAGGTACTTATTTGCATTGTTTTCCTATTTTGTTTAGTTTTAAACAGCTCTCTTGGTCCGAACTCGGGATAGTCCCGTAGTTTTTCGTTTGGCGTGCCCCCCTGCCCTTAAGTCAGGCCCCAGCCGCCTAGACGTCAGACATACTGGTGGTCGTCTGACCTAGCATATCTGCGGGCTCTGTGTGTTGCTGCGAGGCGCCGTTATGCACGGTACCGTAGGCGGCGTCACGGTCGGGACGCAAATGTTGAGGCCACTCTCTATGATACATACAGGGGGGCGAAGAAGACCTTTCAGATCGCAATAAGAAGAGCAAAGGCCACAGCCAGACAAGAGCTTTTGGAAATGGTGGAAAGTGATCTGTGGGGTCGTCCCTATAGGACGGTGATGGGCTTTCTGCGACCCTGGGCTCCTCCGGTCACTCAAAGCCTGGATCCACAATTGTTGGGGGACATACTGTCTGCTTTGTTCCCACAGAGAGCGCAGTTTGCTTCTCCCTTTGCGGCTCCGCCCGAACGCGGCATTTGTGGAGACGTTCCTCCTATCACGGAGGCAGAACTAGATGTGGCCGTGAGACGGCTCCGGGGAAAAAGTACAGCCCCAGGGCTTGACGGAATCCCTGACCGCGTCTGGGTTCTAGCCATGGAGGCCTTAGGGGAGAGGTTAAGAGGACTTTATAATGCATGTCTCGAACAAAGGCAGTTTCCTCCCCAGTGGAAAGTTGGCAGCCTCGTCTTGCTGCGCAAGCAGGGAAGGCCAGTAGAGTCTCCGTCGGCTTACCGCCCCATTGTACTGCTTGACGAGGTAGCTAAGCTCTTCGAAAGATTCATTGTGCGACGCCTGACTGAACACCTAGCCAGGATAGGGCCCGACCTTTCTGACGTCCAATTTGGATTCCGGGAAGGTCGTTCCACGATTGACGCAATCACACGCGTCAAGGTCCTGTCAGAGAAAGCCGTTGCCCAGGGTGGAGTGCTGTTGGCTGTATCGTTAGATATAGATCCATCCATCATATCCATCAGGCTATACGGAACCGATATACCTTGGGCCGACGAGGTCAAATATCTCGGTGTTACATTAGATAAACATTTAAATTTCGAGTCACATATAGATAGAGTGCGAAACAAAGCCGCTATGGTCTTGGGTCGCCTCCATCCGTTGCTTTGTCATAGGAGTAAGATGTCCCTCAGACACAAGCTCACTTTGTATAAGACGTGTATCCGTCCCGTGATGACATATAGCAGTCCCGTTTTTGCGCATATGTCGAAAGATAATTTCCATAAGTTGCAGGTTCTTCAAAACCGCGTTTTACGTAAAGTAACCGGTGCTTCGTGGTATGTCCGGAGAGTTGATCTACATAGGGACCTAGAGATGCCTTCTATCTGGGCATACGTAAAATCACTTACGATTAGTTATTTTGAAAAAGCCGCGAATCATCCCAGTCCGTTAGTGGTATCCGCCACAAAATACGAACCCGTACCAAACGCTGCGCGTTGTAAAAGACGTCCGCGACATATTTTTACCGACCCTCCCGATGAAATAACGGCAGTGAACGATTAGTACCAGCCTGTCTCTCCAAACAGAGCGTGCTCACGCCCACGTCCGCGTAACCACAGATCACGCCGCCGTGGTCTGGGGGTAAATTTCGCTCCCGCACACCAGACTAGGCCCCCCTCGGCAGCGGCTCAAGCCTAGGTCCGTTCCCTCGGCGTGGAGCCCTTGAGTACACTGCTCGCGCGATACAGTGACACAAAATCTTACATCACTGCGACAACATTACACATATCACCTCCACGCACGTGCACGCATACACGCTTACACATGCAAGTGGAAGGGTTTTATTTTTTTCCCTTATCAAATGGAAATAGTTTAGAATATTATCCGATACGAAATATATATAAGAGTTGTTGAGGTATGTATGCTTGGTACACATATATGTTTCAACAACTCATATATGTATGAATAGTTAGCTTAGCTTAGGTTAGCTCAGATAGGTCGCGAATTGGGGTGCGATGTCAGGAACCTCCGCGTGGTGCACCCCGGGCAACGTCGACCGCTTCTCGGTCGGCGGCTGATACCTGACATAGGTGTGGTATGTGCGCGGCACACCTATTACCGGGCTGGGGCGGATGAGGGCTCAGTTTGAGCCCCAACGGCCCAGTTCCGGATAGCGGCCGGCGGGACTGGTGTTTTAATACCGGTCTCGGCGGGCGCACCGCAAACTTGACGTTAGAAAGGAGCTAAGATGAAAGCACAGATTGAAAAAGTAATACCCCAGGAGGGTACCACCCGCTCCGCGGGTGGAGAATCCCTCCCCGAGTCCCTGGACTCGGGCTGCCCCTCGTTTTCTGGGGGGGGCAACATTTTGTGTGATCCTCAGATTTTGACCAAGGCAACGAATATGGACACTGATTTAGCAAGCAACACGGACTGTGCTTCGGCGGACGAGAATCGTCTGGACCAGACGGGCATTAATAAGCGCCAGCGTCAGGAGGGATCTTCGGATGAGGCCAACGCTGAAGCCTCGAGGATGAGCTCACCTAGTGTGAGTAGAGGCAGGACGCGCTACTCAAAGCGTCTGGCCACCTCGAAGCGCTCAGTGCTCGGGGAGGCCGATGACTCTTACGACCGAGCTCTCTCCCGCTGTTCCACCCGAACGGCAACAGACGAGAGTGCGCAAGAGGAAGAGGTGGAGACCTCAAACCAGCAGCCCTCTGACCCTCGGCCCTCCAACCCTCGGCTATCCGATCCCAAGCCCTCCGATCCTAAGCCCTCCGTCCCTCGGCCTTCCAAGCCTGTGCCGGTAAACCTCGAGGCTCTCGATGCGGACCGACTTAAAGAAATGGCCAGTGGGCAAGCGGACACCATTGTGGAGGTGGCCACTAAGTCGGGGCATCTGAAGGGGACTCTGATTAAGGCCCTCAAGACAGCAGCCCTGACTCTGCAAGAGGTGGTTGAGGTATTAGCCGGCCGCACAGAGGCTGAGGAGACGAGGCGCTTGCAACGCGAAGCTCGTAACCTCCGGACGCAGGTTGCCCAACTGAGAGAGGAGAATCTCTCCTGGCGACGCGAGGCGAACGAGAGGAAGAAGATGCCGCCTCCTCCGCCGCCTCCTCCGGCACCTCTTCCGCCGCCTCAACAGCGGCCTCCTCCTCCACGGCCCTCCACGGCACGGCCTCAGGATTGGGAGGAGATGCTGGCTTCCACAGTGGGCAGGCTTGAGCACTCTCTACTAAATACATTTGGAGAGATGCTCAATGCCAGACTGGCTGCCCTTGACGACCGCCTCCTACCTCCTAAGGTGCTGAGGCCGGCACTCGCGGCCGATAAGAGGAAGACTGCCCCAGTGCCCGAAAAACCGAGGAGGGTCTCAGAGCGCCGGTCCGCCATGGAGGAAGCGACAGCCACCCCAGGGCCAGCCAACGCAGCGTTGAGGACTGAGCCGCCTCCAGCAGCCTCGGCCCTGTCGGAATCGGAAGCCTGGACTACTGTAGTCCGCCGCAAGAGTAAGAAGAAGGCGAAAGCGACTCCAGCGGCGGCTGCAGTGACCGCAGCTCCGAACCCAACCAGGGCCAGGCGAAAGAGGCGGAAGAGGGCCAAGAATAGGCTCGCACCTCCTCGCACGGCCGCAGTGTTAATAACTCTGCAGCCGGAAGCTGAGGCGAAGGGGGTGTCATACAGCGACGCACTCCTGAAAGCAAGGACGGAGGTGTGCCTAGCTGACTATGGCATCCCCAGCGTCAAGGTGCGGCCTAGCGTGAGCGGAGCGAGGCTGTTGGCTGTCCCTGGGACCTTGACCCCCGCGCAGGTCGACAACTTTGCGGCGGGGGTCAGGACGGCGCTTACTGGGCTGGCCACTGTAGTTCGCCCAGTGAAGAAAACCGATATCCGAGTCGTCGGAATTGACGACTCGGTATCGTGGGACGAAGCCGTCGAGGCGATTACCCGGGTGGCCGGCTGTTCGGTCACCCAGATGAGGGTAGGCGAGCTTCGTCCCCGAGGGGAGGGGAGCAACTCTCTGTTTATCTCCCTCCCTGTCGATGCAGCTCGAAAGCTGCTGGAGGCAGGTCGTATTCTGGTCGGCTGGAGTTCGGCCCGGGTCCAACACTTGGACAGTAGGCCACTCCGATGTTTTAAGTGTATGGGCCTGGGCCACACCCGGCCGAAGTGTCCATCAGACGTAGACCGGAAGGCGACCTGCTTCCGATGCGGGGAGGGAGGGCACTGCGCGAATGCCTGCGCCGCAAAGCCGCGGTGCGCTGTTTGCGCAGGCGCCGGAAAGCCGGCGGACCATATTATGGGGGGGGCTAAATGTCGACCCCCCCATGTGAAAGGGAAATTGCCCCTCCTGAGGGGGGCGGAAATGGAGGTAGTTGCTGAGAAATAGTTAATGGACTACATCCACAGCAACTACCTCCAAACTAATACAAACCACTCCGCTGCTGCCCAGGACCTGCTCCTGCAGGCGGTGGCGGAGTGGGATATCGATGTTGTGGTGGTCGCGGAGCCGTACCGTGTTCCGGACCAGCCCCACTGGGCCGGAGACACGGACGGCTCTGTGGCTGTATTGTCCGGGGGGGGGACTGCCCCTCTCCGTCAGGGAGAGAGGCGCCGGGTTTGTGGCGGTCGCCTCACGGGGTTTCGCGATCCTCGGGGTGTACTTCTCCCCGAACCGGCCCCTCATCGAGTTTGAGTCCTTTTTGGACTCGCTGGGGCCGGTCGTGAGGCGGCTCGAACCGCTCCCCATTGTCGTACTGGGCGACTTTAACGCCAAATCCAGGACGTGGGGAGCGGTGGCCACGAACCCGCGCGGCGAGGCGCTTGAGGAGTGGGCAGCCCAACATGGGATGTCCCTCCTCAACCGGGGGAACGCTTACACGTGCGTGCGACAGGACGGGGGATCTATAGTGGACGTATCGTTCGCTTCCCCGTCGGTCGCACGCCGTGTCCGGGGGTGGAGGGTAATAGAGGAGGTGGAGACCTTATCGGACCACCGATATATCAGGTTCGAGGTCTCCACCTCCCAACATGAGCCGACAACCCGCCCCCGGAGCGGTGCGAAGTTCCCCCGCTGGACGGTGAGCCGCCTCGATCCGGAGCGAGCAAAAGAGGCGGCCATCGTCCAGGCCTGGGTCATGTCCCCCCCGGACGAAGATATCGACGCGTCCGCAGCCCGCCTCCGTGATGCTCTCACGGAGGTTTGCGACGCGTCGATGCCGCGGAGCGTACACCGCCCGAAGAGGAGGGCGGTGTACTGGTGGTCGCACGAAATCGCAGAGCTTCGTGCGGCCTGCTCCGCGGCCCGGCGGCTGTACGGGCGCAGCCGCCGGCGTCGGACCAACAGGGACCCCGAGGAGGAGGCCCGGCTGTATGGCGACTACAGAACCTGCAGGAAGACGCTGCAGGTCGCCATCAGCCGGGCGAAGGAGCAGGCATGGGAGGAGATGCTCCAGGAGCTGGAGAGGGATCCGTGGGGGCGCCCGTACAAGGTGGCCCGGAAGAAATTCCGCGGCCAGGCGCCCCCGGCAACGGAGACTCTCCAGCTGGAGGTGGTTGAGAGGGTCGTGGGAGCGTTGTACCCCGACCCTCCGGAGCTCCTCCCTCCTCCCATGCCTCCTCCTCAGGTGTCAGAGGAGACGCCGATTGACCCTCCCCCAATTACGGAGGCGGAGATGGGGAGGGCGATCGAGCGCCTCCGCACTGCCGGACGTAAGGCACCCGGCCCTGACGGGGTCCCGGGTCGGGTGCTGGCCATGGCGTTGGACCATCTAGGGGGGTGGCTTCGGGAGCTGTTTGACCGCTGTCTTGCGGTCGGACAGTTCCCGAAGCCCTGGAAGACGGGGCGGCTTTGCCTAATAGGGAAGCCAGGCCGCCCCCCGGACTGCGCGTCAGGGTACCGGCCCCTGGTGTTGCTGGACGACACCGGGAAGGCGCTCGAGAGGATCGTCGCCTCCCGGGTCGTCCGGCATCTCGAGGAAGTGGGGCCGAACCTGTCGGACGCGCAGTTCGGCTTCCGGTCGGGGCGTTCCACCCTGGACGCCCTGACCCTCCTTAAACAGGTCTCCACGGAGGCGACCTCTCAGGGGGAACGGGTATTGGCGGTGTCCTTAGACATCGCCAACGCCTTCAACAGCCTGCCGCATGCTGTCATACGGGAGGCGCTCCGCTTTTTCGGAGTGCCCCCGTATCTGCGGCGGCTGTTGGAGGCGTACCTCGATGGGAGAGAGGTCGCCTTCGTGGACGCTAGAGGACGGATGGTCCAACGCCATACGGCGCGGGGGGTTCCACAGGGGTCGGCCTTGGGCCCGCTCCTGTGGAACATGGGCTACGACTGGGTGCTCCGCGGCGCGCTCCCTTCTGGAGCGCGCCTCATCTGCTACGCGGACGACACCCTAGTCGTAGCCCAGGGGGGGGGGAATTCAACGAATTGGTGCGCCTGACCACGGAGGCCGTGACTCTCGTGGTCGGGCGCATAAGAAGGCTGGGCCTCGAGGTGGCCCTCAACAAGACCGAGGCCTTAATGTTTCACGGGCCTCGGCGGGGGCCACCTCCGGGGGCCCAC
The DNA here is from genome assembly GCA_036509395.1 of Antheraea yamamai. NCBI lineage: Eukaryota > Metazoa > Arthropoda > Insecta > Lepidoptera > Saturniidae > Antheraea > Antheraea yamamai. The sequence continues at coordinate 7,735,173 of AP028435.1, read as the reverse complement.
ATTTGTGTGGAGGGCGTCCGGGTCAGGGTGGGGACCAACATGAAGTATCTGGGCCTCACCCTGGACGGACGCTGGCGGTTCGAGCCCCATTTTAAGGGGCTCGGACCGCGCATAGTCAAGGCGGCAGCGGCGCTCGGACGACTCCTCCCCAACACGGGGGGGCCGGGCGCCACCTGCCGCCGCCTCTATATGGGGGTCATACAGTCCATGGCCGCCTACGGGGCACCGTTGTGGGTCGACGCCCTCAGCGCCACAAATATCCGTGCGCTGCGAGCCGCGCAGCGTACTGTGGCGCTGAGGGTGATTCGAGGATACCGTACGGTGTCCTCGGGGGCGGCCATGGTACTGGCTGGCTCCCTTCCCTGGGAGTTAGAGGCGGAGGTGTTGGCCGCCGTATACAAGTATACGGCGGCTAAAAAGCGGATGGGGGAGCCTCTGGCTCCCAGGGAAATAGAGGTTAAAAGAAGAGAAGAGAGGGGGAGAAAGATGGAGAGGTGGAGGCAGGACCTGGCGGACGCGGAGTTCGGTAGATATAGTATCGACGCCGTCCGCCCGGTCCTGCCGGATTGGTGCAACCGACGATGGGGCTCCCTGACGTTCCGTCTGGTGCAGGTGCTGACCGGGCACGGGTGCTTCGGTTGGTACCTGCACCGGATAGCGCGCAGGGAGCCGACCGCCGTATGCCATCAGTGCGGCGTTGAACCGGACACCGCGCAGCACACTCTGTCTGAGTGTGCTGCGTGGGAGGAGCAACGTCGCACTCTGGCTGCGGCGGTAGGGCAAGATCTCTCACTGCCGAGCGTGGTTGCGGCCATGCTCGGTAGTGAGGATAACTGGAATGCAATGGCCTCCTTCTGCGAGGAGGTCGTCTCGCAGAAGGAGGCGGCGGAGAGGGTCCGTGAGCAAGACCCTCAAAGTGGCCGTCTCCGCCAACGGAGGACGGGCAGGAGGAGGCGTCAGTTTGACCGCCTCCTCCCACTGTAGCCGGACCGGGGAAGATGGGTCGGGGGGCCCATCTTTCCATTGCACAGGTCCGGCGGACGGAGGAGACGGCCGGTGTGTACCCGGCTGTCTCCTAACAAGACGAGGCCCGGTGGCGGCGATGTCGCTGCTGGGCCAACCGCTGGGGCGGCACGATGAAGTCTATAGAGATCTCGTGCCGCCCCAACTATAGCGGCAGACGTACACCGTGGGGTTTTAGTCCGTGCGAGTCGGACATAACTCACCCTCTCCCCCGAGAGGGTGGTGTATCCATAAGGGATTTCCCCACGTAAAAAAAAAAAAAAAAAAAAAAAAAGATAGGTTGCGAATTAGACCGAGGCCCTAATGTTCCATGGGCCTCGGCGAGGGCCGCCTCCGGGGGCCCACATCTATGTGGAGGGCGTCCGTGTCAGGGTGGGGACCCAGATGATGTATCTGGGCCTCACCCTGGATGGACGCTGGCGGTTCGAGCCCCATTTTAAGGGGCTCGGACCGCGCATAGTCAAGGCGGCAGCGGCGCTCGGACGACTCCTCCCCAACACGGGGGGGCCGGGCGCCGTCTGCCGTCGCCTCTATATGGGGGTCATCCGATCCATGGCCGCCTACGGGGCACCGTTGTGGGTCGACGCCCTCAGCGCTACCAACATCCGTGCGCTGCGAGCTGCGCAGCGTACTGTGGCGTTGAGGGTGATACGAGGATACCGCACGGTGTCCTCAGCGGCGGCCATGGTGCTGGCCGGCTCCCTTCCCTGGGAGCTAGAGGCGGAAGTGCTTGCCGCCGTATATGAATATACGGCGGTCAAGAAACAGATGGGGGAGCCTCTAGCTCCCAGAGAAATAGAGGAAAGCGACGAGGGAGGAAGTAGTGGAAAGGTGGAGGCGGGACCTGGCGGACGCGCGGTACGGTCGATACACGATCGACGCTGTCCGCCCGGTCCTGCCGGATTGGTATAATAGAGGATGGGGCTCCCTGACGTTCCGTCTGGTGCAGGTCCTGACCGGGCACGGTTGCTTCGGTTGGTACCTGCACCGGATAGCACGCAGGGAGCCGACCGCCGTATGCCATCAGTGCGGCGTTGAACCGGACACCGCGCAGCACACTCTGTCTGAGTGTGCTGCGTGGGAGGAGCAACGTCGCACTCTGGCTGCGGCGGTAGGGCAAGATCTCTCACTGCCGAGCGTGGTTGCGGCCATGCACGGTAGTGAGGATAACTGGAATGCAATGGCCTCCTTCTGCGAGGAGGTCGTCTCGCAGAAGGAGGCGGCGGAGAGGGTCCGTGAGCAAGACCCTCAAAGTGGCCGTCTCCGCCAACGGAGGACGGGCAGGAGGAGGCGTCAGTTTGACCGCCTCCTCCCACTGTAGCCGGACCGGGGAAGATGGGTCGGGGGGCCCATCTTTCCATTGCACAGGTCCGGCGGACGGAGGAGACGGCCGGTGTGTACCCGGCTGTCTCCTAACAAGACGAGGCCCGGCGGCGGCGATTTCACTGCTGGGCCAACCGCTGGGGCGGCACGATGAAGTCTATAGAGATCTCGTGCCGCCCCAACTATAGCGGCAGACGTACACCGTGGGGTTTTAGTCCGTGCGAGTCGGACATAACTCACCCTCTCCCCCGAGAGGGTGGTGTATCCATAAGGGATTTCCCCACGTTAAAAAAAAAAAAAAAAAAAAAGGATAGGTCGCGAATTGCATGTATCAGGCAACAGCCAAAGCCGAGGTGTGCCGCGCATCCTTGAGCTAGTTGTCAAAATAAAATCGGCTGAGTGCCTTAAGCGCTCGCCTTAGTAGTCCGGTGAAGCTGTTAAGACCTTGCTTGGTCGATTGCGTAGTCAGTTCGAAAAAAAAAAAAAAAAACCAGGCTGACGTAGACAAATGTCAGTTTTATCGATCCACTACCAATAATTGCCCCCGTAATTATTTTAGGAATACTATACTATATTCACCATTCATATAAAAAGAAAGAGACTTATATAAAAAGTACATGGGATACACATGCATTGTGAGAAACACATTCTCACAACAAGATGGAGAAAACAAGAGGAAGATTATTAATCCCATGTACTAAGAGATGAAAAAATTGAACATCATGATCTTCTTGTCCTTATCTTATCTAAGTATGGTTAGTGGGCCAACTTGTTTTTCTCTTCTACTCTCCTCTGTCAGATGTCATCTCAGTCTTCATACCTTTTATACACATATCATCCTTCACACAACTTATTCATACTTTTTCAGTCTTCTTTTACGCCTATATGCGTAAATCTACATATTTCAGTTTTTGTGGTTATACGAATTTCATTTCTCTTCATGATATGGTCAAAACATTATAATTGATATCCCATCACTCCGCAATTGCTCTGACATAAGTGCTATGTTCGAACTTCCTGGTTACACCACAAGTCTACCTTTACATTCGCAATTCCTTCACATGTAATCTTCTTTTATCTGTCTGTTTCGTAGCTGACCACTCAGATCTATATAATTTGTTCTAGGTCTAAATTTAATTATTTTGTATTTAAGAACACGAATAATTCTATAGTTGAACATTAAATACTATATTTATATGATCACATTAAAGAGGGCAAAAAAGTTTATGGAACATAAAGCCAATATCAAACTGACAGCAGTAATGCCCGGTTTCTGTGATACTCGGTTAAACTACTAATAGTTATTGACTCAACAAAGTTATCCATAAGATAAACTGTCAAATGGCCCGTTGAGTTTTACTGACATTTATCGTATGATTGTGTGTTCAGAAACGCAATTTGACAAGTTCTCGAACCGATAACGCTATTGAAAAGCAAAATTACAATTAAAATACCTCAGAAACCGGGCATAAGTCAACTATATTGATAATTATAATTATTTCTGGACTAAAAATAAATGAAAATTATTTTCTATTACTAAAAAAAAAATTATCAAACTGCTGTGATGATTTGAATTTCGTTTTCCCACCCTATTAGGCCAAGACAAAATATAAAAAATCGTGCGTTAAGGTGCATCGGCTCAAGGTCTAACTTGCGGGGTCAGGTTGCCTTCTAGCAGTAGTATATAGTGGTGATAAATTTCATTTATTTGTCTGCTGTAAAATAAATGTATGGCGTAATATATCAAGAGGTGTAATAATATAACACCGGTTTTATTATTGCAGTAGCCGTCTACAGTAAGTACTCCGCAGTAATCTCTCTAATTGAAAATCCGATTTTTGTCTAAATATTCTATTGTGTATTTTTTTATTTTACTAGGTTACTACTTTTGGCAACCAGTAACTAATACAGAACTTACTATTATAATAACTAGTTTATTTAGAATTTAGTTGTATACGTCAAGTGAAAGTTCGACTATGGATTTAATCATATAGCTTACTTGAACTTGCAGCTGCTGCTCCTGCTGATGATGCTGAATTACTTCCGGTGCCTGTTATAAATTGTTATCAGTGTTATTTATTATGTCCAAGCTACAGTGTTTATTTTCATATTTAATATGTATAAGATATAAATGTTATCACCAGTACACGTTCCGCGATTGATACGCTCATTGATTACAAGTTCAGATAAAACATGATGGCGTTTTAGCAGTAACATATACAGTTCTTAAAAATATCAAGACTTTTTTTTCTGCTGTAACATAAGTATACGGCGTACAATGTAAACAGTTGGAATAATATAACACCGATTTTATTTATGGTAATAGCTGTCTTCTGTACTGCGCTCAAATCTTATCTCTCCAATTGAAAATCCATATTTACCCGAAATCGGAACTTTGTCGAAATATTCTAATATATAGATTTTTATGTTACCAGGTTTTTACTTTTGGTAGCCTATAATAATACAGAAGCTACTAATCTAATAACTTGTTTCTTTGATAATTCAGTAGTATACGTCAAGTGAAAAAGTTCGACTATGGATTTAATCATATAACTTACTTGAACTTTCAGCTACTGCTGATGATCTTGAACCAGTTCCGTTGCCTGCTATAAATTGTTATTAGTGTTATTTATTAGTATAATTTATTATGTCCAAGCTACGCTGTTTATTTTCATATTTAATATGTATAAAACATAAATGTCAACACTTGCACACGTTCCCCAATTGATGAGCTTATTGATTACAAGTTCAGATAAAACATGATTGTGTTTTATCAGTAGCATATGTAGTTCTTAAAACTTTCAATTTTTTATTCTGCCGTAACATACGTATACAGTGTACTATGTAAACAGGTGGAATAATATAACATCGATTTTATCACTACTAATAGCTGTCTTCTGTACTGCGCTCAAATCTTATCTCTCCAATTGAAAATCCATATTTACCGGAAATCGGAACTTTGTCGAAATATTCTAATATATAGATTTTTATGTTACCAGGTTTTTACTTTTGGTAGCCTATAATAATACAGAAGCTACTAATCTAATAACTTGTTTCTTTGATAATTCAGTAGTATACGTCAAGTGAAAAAGTTCGACTATGGATTTAATCATATAACTTACTTGATGAACTTGCAGCTGCTGCTGATGTTCTTGGATTACTTCCGTTGCCTGTTATAAATTGTTATTAGTGTTATTTATTAGTATAATTTATTATATCGAAGCTACGGTGTTTATTTTCATATTTAATATATATAACACATAAATGTCATCAGAATCATGAATCAGAGTCCGAGTAGTACTTTGTGATAAAGACATGCAACCAATTGCTTATCCAAGTCGACCTCTTAATAAAGCTCAAAGAAATCGCCCAACTATACAAAAAGAATTAGTTGCAGTTGTATGGGGAGTAAAGTACTTTAGGCCATATCTTTTTGGTAGAAAATTTACAATCATGACAGATCAGATAAACCACTACACCACTATTGTATCTGTTTGGAATGAAAGATCCCTCAAACAGAACATTGAAATTTAGATTAGCATTGGAAGAGTATGATTTTAATATAGTTTATATTAAGGGAAAAGAGAATACAGTAGCCAATGCATTGTCTAGAATATCTATAAGTTCGGACGACTAAAAATATGTTAATGACAAAATAATCAATGTTATGACTAGAGCGCAAAGAAAATTAAAAGATACAAACGACACCTCTTTCGGTAATAATGACAGAGGCTATCGGTCTGATCAGCTGAGAATTGTGGAATTATTACAGAAACCGAGTGAGGGCGTAGAGATGGTCTTAACAGTAGGGAAGAAATTAAATAGGATTAGAAAACAAAATATAATAAATGTAGAAACCGAGTGTTTTGCTCCGATACAGAAACCGAGAAGAAAATATTATAAATTAATCTTGATTTCAAGACACAATATACGCGAGCCATTTTTGTGAAGAAATTAAGTCAATTATGTAAAAATATTAACATCGACGTAATATGTATAATAAAAGGAAATAATAACGCGTTATTTATAAAAGGTTTAGTTGAAGAAATAAAAAGAAAAGATATGTGGTCCGGGGCACGAATAATCACCCTAAATCACTTTTGTACTTTTTATAAATAAAATATAAATAATGTAATGTGAAGTAGTATGTTAAGTAAGTGTATTTAAATTTCTGAATTGATTTCGATAAAAGTTGACAAAAAAGTAAATTCATTATGTACTCAATATGATGGGTGCTGAGAAAGGGGTGGCTGGTACTTCCTATATGGCCTGGGGCCTAAGCGGCCAAGGCTGCAAATCCGCCACTGGAGACGCGGGCAGTTATTCGTTTGTTATATACATAGATATATAAAAACCCAAGATGCACAGTCTCGAATAAAAGTAACGCTCAAAACCGTCCCCAAAAACTCGCCGATATACCTAAGTAGTTATAGTTATGCTATAAACTTATGTTTATGCAAATTCAACCTTACACGAATTAGTTAAAGTTGTTTTTACAAAGCAGTGTGCAAAAAGTCCAAAGACGCGAGTGACAAGAGACTATTTGAAATGTGCTCAGAATTCTTAATCGTGCACTCATTTTATACGGACGGGTTTAAGACGTTGGCTGTGCATCTTGGGTTTTTATATAGCTATGGTTATATATGTATAAATTGTTAACATTTTTTCATTATTCTTGTACTTTCAAAACCCTATTTAATTTTACTTTATGAACAATAATTACAAAAAGCTTCATTTATATGCAATAGTATTCATTATTTCGTGCGTAATTATGAAATTGTATATGGTAGGTATTATAGGAGTGAGATGTTATACGATTTATCAGATCGCGTATGTATATGTCGCGTATATGCCATGTTTTGCGTCGCAATTTTGGTAAACTACGCACTTCTTTTCCAAAGCAGCGAAGACCGCGTTGCTGTATTACAGTATAGGTACTTAAATTCAAAACAGTACAGATAATACGGAACAGACTATATCGCGTCGGAAAGAATCTTGTTATAGTGTAATTATTCATTCGGGTGTTGTGAAGCATACCAGATGGATTCTCTGCTATAGGCTATTTTTTATTATTATATAGAATGTTAAAATTATTTTAAATCATAACTTTTATGAGGCAGGTATGCGCATCGCGAATCACTTCTCAAATCTTTGCAAAGTGTCACACTCGCTTGCAATTTTTGACGTTGTGACATTGTGCTAAACTTCGACCCTAAGAGATATGGTTGGAAACGCAACTGATGCTCGAGATGCTTCAACTATGCTGTCTGAGTTAGCAGTCTTTTAGTTACTAATCTCAAATTACTCTGTTGACCACTTGACTATTCTAAAAACAACAATATAACGTTCCTATACTTTTAATGTAGTAAATTACAGTATATGATTAATTAAAAACCGGATAATTATAAAGACATATACCTGTACCTTCAATAAAGCTACCTGCTAGTGCTTCTGCCTCTGTCGAACCTGGGAGTAGAATAAACACAATCAGTAAATTACCAAGTTTACGTCATCTTAAACTTACGTCATCAGTGAAAAAAGAAAGATTAAATTAATAGTAAACATTTTATTAACTGTATTTTGTTGAGCCACGATTATTAATTATTTGTGATAATCTCAGCAGTATACGGTTACTGTTGTACAAATAAAAGCGTTTTAATATATGACTCTAAAAGTTTCGGGAGGTGATTATATCACTCATATAAATTTTAATATTTTTTATCTTATTCAGGTAGTTATTGGTATAGATAAGAATAGCCAGTTTCAGGGTTGAGCTGGGCTTCCTTTGCAGAAGTTAAGAGTCTCGTAATTATTATATCATCCAACTAGTCTCTGCCCGCGACTTCGTTCGCGTGGAATAGTTACTTTGGGCTAATTTTGTAGGTGGTAGAGCCACGCTGAAGCTATTACTGGTTTCAGCATGAATGGGTCGGCTCTCCCGGGGTAGTACCACCCTCTTATAGAAAACCGACGTGAAGTAACAGTGCTTGCATTGTTGCGTTTCGTTCGGTCAGTGAGAGCGCCGGAGACCCACCTCCCCTCCCTTTCCACTTTCCCCTTCCCCTTCCCTTCCTCCCCCCTCCCCCACACAGGCTGGCAAAGCACTTGTGACTCCCCTGGTGTTGCAAGTGTCTATGGACGGTGGTGATCACTTACATCAGGTGACCCACCTGTTCGTTTGCCTCCTATGATATAAAAAAAAAAATGCTAACACGCAGCGGAAGCTCTTAAGAGGAAAAAAAGCGCGAGTTTGAAACAATCTTCATTAGTGCTCCGCTTTTATTGTTCTTAGCGTGATGATATATAGCCTAAACCTTCTTCGATAAATGAGCTATATAAAACTGAAAGGATTTTTCAAATTAGACCAAAAGTTCCTGAGATTACCTCCTACAACCTCACAAACTTACAACGTCACAAACTCACAAACTTGACCTCTTTATAGTATTAGTATAGATTTAATAAATTCATTATAGACTAACTTTTAATATGAAATCTAATAAGAGGTTAAAGTACGCTTGGACATTAATAAAGTTGTCCTTGAAATTATTAAACCGTTAAGTGTATACTTCAATGAATATTGAATTTAAATCACTTCAGATGAAATAATTGCTCATATACGTTACACTCTGGAACATTTATAGTTTCAGAGATATAGGACAGTGTATATATTATTTATATTGTAGTAGATCTGTATTATATTTTTTTAAATAGGTTATGATTGAATAGATTTTCACTAGACGAGTTCCCATCTTATTTTCTTCACGTGAAATCTCTTTGTTCTGTAAATCCGAAGTTAGGATTGCAATGTATCCATGTAGTAGTTACACATAACTGATAGAAAATAAGTATATATTGAGGGCCTGGGAGGATTCGCATGATGCAATTGGTGTGTTCTGCGATCTGTCTAAGCTTTTTGATTGCGTTGACCATAGTACGCTTATTCTAAAATTAAAACATTATGGTATTTGTGGATCTTCTCTCGACCTTCTAGTCTCTTATTTAAAAGATCGTTGTCAGAAAGTTAGCATACAAGGGGTAACCTCTGCAGGATCCTTTGCGCGAATTGGTGTCCCACAGGGCTCTATTCTAGGACCGTTCTTGTTCTTAATATACATAAATGATCTGCCGCTAATGGTCAATAACTGTGCTGACATGGTGATTTTTGCAGACGATACTTCAATTATATTTAAAGTAAAAAGGACAGATTCAGAGGTTGGGCACGTAAATAATACTTTAAACGAAATTTGTCTTTGATTTGCATTAAATAACTTGGTACTTAATACAGGTAAAACAAAATGTATGAGATTTATTTTGCCTAACGTGCCACAGGTAGATAGTAGCATTAAGGTCGAAGGGAATTTTGTAGGTTTAGTTGATAATACTGTATTTTTGGGTATCACACTAGATTCAAAATTACAATGGGGTCCTCAAATTAAACAATTGGCAAGCAAATTAAGTTCTGTTGCATTTGCAGTACGTAAGATTCGCCAGCTAACTGATACTGCCACTGCTAGGTTAGTCTACCTCGCCTACTTCCATAGCATAATGTCTTATGGCATTCTGTTGTGGGGGACAGCAGCTGAGGTAGACACCATATTTTTATTACAAAAACGAGCAGTTCGAGCAATCTACAATATGAGACCTCGCGAATCCTTAAAGACCAAGTTCAAGAAGTACGGTATCTTAACTCTGCCCTCCCAATACATTCTTGACAATTTAATGTATGTCCAATGTTTGGCCAAAATATCCTGTATCATGACCTTGATACCACGCCTCAAAGTCATAATCTGAAGTAGTTTTTGTAGCCAGGGATGACTGCAAATCATGTCCTAACTAGTGTATGGCCTCAAGCGCATCGCTTGATTCACTGTTTACTCGTAATAAGAAGGTAGACAAGGATGCAGGGGCCAGGGGAGCGGAAGTAAGTATAGTTGACTTTCGTGTAAAAGGACAGCGTCGAACGGACGAATGTTAAGTTATCCAGGGTTAATGACGATGTAATTAAGATTGTAAACACACTAAACCAGAGGGGCTGGCTCTTAAGTGAGCTTTTAGGTTCTTGGTGGTAGATTTTCAACTCGAGGACGGTAGTTAGCCAAGGCTTAAAAAAAACCATCATCATTTCACCGTTTCATCATGATGTTTCCTTTCAAAGAAAGCTTTGACTTATTTGCAAGAATTTGAACCTACGTCGTCCGACGCGATGTACGAACACACTGACTGCTAGGCCATGATTGTTTCAAATTTTCTATTATCTCCTTCTATACGACGTTTAAACGTTAATACATACCAACCTCGGCTTCAGTGATAGCCAATGATTGGGCTAAGTTGGCGATGTTGTTAAAAATAAATTATAATTCAATATCAAAATTAACCTATTTATAAGAATATACCAGGTGACTGTTTAGACACTTGCAGTATTCTAGGATATGACACTTCACATATAAAATAATAGTATTAAAACAAATACTAATAAACAACCAAGAAAACCAGTGGCAAAAGCTACAATGGGCGATCCAGAGTTAACTTTTGATAGTAAAACGGGCAATAAACCTTTGTGTTTTGTTCCTGACTTTCCCACATTCCTTTTCAACTGAAAGTGAAATCACTCGATGACCATTGCCACTGTGCTTTAACATAGACAAGTAGTGGTTTGTGTATAATTTTTGTATTTTTCTAGATAATTAGGTCAAACATTACGCACCTATTTTTTTATTGATTTAGAACGACAATCGAATGCAGAGTATCTTTCAGAAATATTGCTACTGACTAAACAGTCACTTGTTATATTTGATTCGTATCAGAAACCGAATTGGAAGAGAAACTTTAAACACATTCGCTGGCCTAAATCGAATAGTTATATAGTAATAATCTTTTAATATGTGGTTCCTAATAGTAGTAGTTGAATATTTAATATACTTTTAAGCTAATGATAACACTGTATCAATGTCTGATAGTTTACAGAATTCCATAATAATAGGTCTTTACCTATGAAATTGCCGTTCTGCAGTACTGGCCATTTCAAATCAAAATAATTTTTGTTTGGCTAAGAATTCTAATTTCAAATTCATTTTATTTTAAAAACATGGAATTCTTTTTCCAAAAGTAGTCATTTGTTTATTGATTAGTGTTACATTGTCATCGCATTTCAATCTTTTTTGTCATCATGGATACGTTAAAAGTTCGAGTAATTATGGAATATGAGTACCGTCGTGACAGCAACGCGGCACAAGTAGCACGCAACATCAACGACGTTTACGGAGCTAACACTACAAACCAACGAACCAACTGTTATTGGTTTGCTCGCTTCCGTTCCGGGAATTTCAACCTGAAAAATGAACCTCGCGGTCATCCAAAGACTTTGATCGACAATGACGAATTAAAGGCGATTGTGGAAGCTGATGATACACAATCTACGGCTGAATTAGCAGCAGCTTTCGACGTTAGCGTCAAAACAATATTGGTCCATTTGCGGCAAATTGGCAAGGTAAAAAAGCTTGACAAATGGGTGCCCCACGAACTCAATGATCGCCAGCGCGAAGTACGCGTCGAAACGTACCTTGCACAGCTCAACAGACACACAAATTAAGGAATTTTGAACCGCATTGTTACCTGCGATGAAAAATGGATTCTGTTTGATAACCGCAAGCACTCAGCAAGTTGGTTCGATCCTGGTTCAGCATCTAAACAATGCCCTAAACGAAAACTTACCCCTAGAAAAGTGATGGTCACTGTTTGGTGGTCTAGCGCCGGTGTGATTCATCACAGCTTCTTACCAAACGGGGTGAGCATTACTGCAGATGTGTACTGTGAAGAACTGAACACAATGATGGAGAAGCTAGCACATCTCCAACCAGCATTGGTCAATCGCTCGTCTCCGCTGCTCCTGCACGACAACGCGCGACCTCATACTGCACAGCAGGCGGTCTCCAAGTTGCAAGAACTGGGGTTGGAAGTTCTCCGTCATCCGCCCTACTCACCAGACCTTGCGCCTACAGACTACTACTTTTTCCAGAATTTGGATAACTCTTTGGCGGGAAAAAAATTAAATACCCCAGAGGCAGTACAAAATGCCTTTGAAAAATTTGTTGCCTCCCGTCCAGCTGATTTCTTTAAGAAGGGCATCAATAAACTGCCACTGCGTTGGCAAAGATGCATTGATTGCTTGGGTGATTACTTCGATTAATACAAATAAAAAAAACATGAAAAAAATTCGTTTAAATTTTTTCATACAAAGCGGCAATTTCATAGGTAAAGACCTAATATATATAACTAAAAATCTGTAAATACGTCATTTGCGCTTCGACAGCGCCTTATTTAATCTTGGCTAGCTAGCTTATTTTTGACAGCTGACTCGTCAATCCGCCCGTATCTAAGCAACATATAATTATTTCTTTTTCACCGCCGGTATTGAGAATACACCACATTAATTCTGCATTTTATCTAAGACAGTGTGGCATTACAATATTACCTTACGTATATGTGCGTTATCGTGCCATTTGTTTTATCAAAATATGATATATTGACGTAGGTAACGTTTTTTAGTTATAATATCATTGCGCTTACATACATTCGGCAATTGAAATTTATTTATATGGGTATACATGTCAGAATTAACTCAAGTACATTAATAAGAATTGCATATGTATTAATTATATAAATTAAAGATCTCAAACAATTATAAAATAATCCAAGTAATCTATACATATAATAAAAATGAAGTGTCTGTATGTAATATCAAAATAACAATTTTTTTTACTGATTGGGTGTGAAAGTATACACGCAAATGATAACAAAAATCCAATTTTTAAAATTTTTGTCGGTCTGTCTCTTTGTTCCGGGTAATCTCCGAAACGGCTGGACCGATTTTGACGGAAATTTCACTGGCAGATAGCTGAAATTACAGCGGGTTACTTAAGCTACTCTAAATTAGACTAGCTATTAACCGTGGCTTCGCCCGCAGTGCTATCTCCAAAACGGTTCGACCGATCTTCACAAGACTTTTACTGGCAGATAGCTGACCTTATAAAAAGTAATTCAAGCAATTTTAGTGTATACTAGCTGTTAACTGTGGCCTCGCTCGCAGTGTTATCTCCAAAACGGTTAGACCTATTTTCACGGGACTTTCACTGGTAGATAGTAAACCTTATAAAAAGTAATTGAGGTTATTCTATTTTAGACTAGCTGTTACCCGCGACTTTCTTTACATGAAATTTAACAAGATTTCAATTCATTCTTTATTTTTAATTAGAGAAATAATTATCAGCTTATTGTTTACAATTCGACATTATAATTATTAATAACTTTAATGATATAGAGGTCTTCGTAATAAGATCTTAGATTATAAACGTATTACGTAAAGAGTTCCATAATACAATTTCTTGCGGAACAGATAAGCGTTTATTTTTCGTATAGTCACAAAATCTTAATTATAATGGCAATGTATATTAAATGTAATGTAAATCTTTGTAATTAATATTTTAAGTTATTATTTCATTAGTTCCTTATACAGTGTAAGTGAGCACTGAGGTAGTTATATTGTGGGTTAAGGTTCCAAATATATTGCTGATGACAAATCTCATTTGGCACGCTGGTAGTATTTATATATCTAATGTGCGCACGTTACATGTTACTGTAAGTGGTGTGCGTGTCGTACGTACAATTGCTTTTAAGGAGCATTTCTATAATTGTACATAGTCTCACAATTTTATAATTCTCTAATACGATTTAAAAAAACGCGTGTCGAGCTGCGGGTGCAGGTAGTTAATGATAAGGACGTGAAAATATTTTGGTAAGTATAGGATATTTTAATATTAATACATACCACCTTGGGCTTCACTCATTGCTTCACTGATGGCTAGAAATAAAAAAAAATTGCAATGTTAGTATATTCATTAATTAAGTAAGTAAATAACTAATTATTCATATAGTAATTCATTCAATGCACGAAAATGACGAAACAAAAATAATTAACACAATGAAAAATATATTTAATTCTCAAAGGATTTTCATATAACAGGTTTTGGTCAATCTTAACCGATTTTCATGATTGTTTGGATGGAAGCAGTATTTCATTAATTGATAACCTATAAAAAACAGGAATTGTTTTAGACGTCAGTAAATATAATTTATACTCATAGTAAGATGACGTAAAGTCAATCGAAAATAATGATTACTTAAATAACGCGAGTGGAGCCGCCAGTAAATGATAATGTATTTTGAAATAACACCGTCGCAAATTCGTATAAAGGTAGCAGATGCAATATTAATATACAAATTGTTACACAGTATGATTAAATCTCCAGAATTCCTTAAAACAATTACCCTCCCGTATTCACAGTCATTTAATCAATTGTCAACCCTACAGTTTGTTACGAGCAAAGAATAACAAAGGCCAATAGCCCCGGAGGCTATTCTTTGTGACAGTCTGCTTTAAAGTTCATTAATTCATTTGTCATTCTTTAGTTTCGACTAGGAAAAAGTTATAACTATACATTTAATTTATTTTGGTCTAATTTCATCAAACGTTTCCACGTGTTTTAGGCGTTTAGGGATTCTTTTTAAATACTGTATAGCTTGTAGCGTTTGACCACAACCTCAATTGATTTTAAATGGTGATGTGGTTTAAACCGGTAATCATGTTAAACTTAGAGAGGGACTGGCTCTCACATGGAGCTGCCGGAACACACCAACAGGTTCTTGGCGACAGATTTTTGACTTGAGGATGGTAGCTAGCCGGGCGGTCTAAGAAAAAACCTTAGTGCCATGCAATTACAACGAAACAAAGGTTGGATGTTAGTAAAGATGAATATATAATAAAATTAAGTTGATTGGATAAGGCGTTACTTTGCGGAAATCCATCATAAATATTATACTTTGCACTTCCGCCTGGCATTTACTGAACACTACTACATCTAACTGCAACAAAAGGCGAATCAATATATATATACAATATATAATTAATATAAACATAATAATTATCAATACATTAATTAAAATATGTTGCAGATTGACTTGTAATCACGACAATCGATTACACGTATTTCTCTCCTTCACGGAGCATCTTCAGATCGATGCTGACTCTTCCGATGCGAGCGGGCGAGAAGTGCAAAGTCGCGTTCACTATAATATTTATTGAATAAGGCGTTACTTTGCCGAAATCCATTATTAAATATTATAATGGGCGTTACTTTGGCGTTACTAGCTGCTTGATTGCAATGAGACGAGATAGCGGCCAATCAATTCCACGCAGGAGTGCCAAGTAACGTCTACTATAATATTGATTAAAATTCCACGCAGGAGTGCCAAGTTACGTCTACTATAATATTGATTAAAATGAAGTTTATTATGATTAAAGAATTGATTTATATAATATTATATAAATTTATATAAACATTACATAAATATTAAAATATTCTACTACAAAGTATTTAGGTAACGAAAATATAATATTAAATGTAAAATTTTAAATTCTTACCAGTCAAAGTCTCTTGCGTGTAGACACACAAGGGGAGAGTTAATAGCATTGCTATTATTGGTATACGTGTTGGACCCATCTTTGATGGAGATAGTTGACTGCTGTCTTAGGAATTGGACCAGTTTATAAAGGAGAAAATGTCATAAAATATAGCCTGATAACAAATAGCGTGACATATTTTTATTATAATAGTAATTATTTTAATATGTAATTACATTTTTAAACATGTTTATTTTATTTTTATACTTTTTTTATGTTTATAAATAATAAAAAAAAAACACATTTTGATGAAATGTTTTAGTCACGCACATAAAAAATCTATACCTACTTAATGTTTGTCATTAATCGATAATTTTATACATAACTAGCTGACCCATGCAACTTCGTCTGCACCAAATCGGTTATTACCGGTTTCAATTGTATTTTTAAACGCAAATAATCTTAAAAAACCTAAAACCCTATTGCAGCGTTATCCAGCACTTCCAATCGTGAATCCAAACTATCCAGGGACTCACTCAAACATATACCCAGTTGGTATGTGAGAAATCTTTTAAAATAAGCCTAGAATCTGTTCGCAGCATTACCTAAAGTAGTGTCATCAAAGTGAAGATCAAAACTAACTTACATATATTGCCGATAAATGTCTTCCCAGTACCCCTTGTAACTTCATCACGTAACATACTGTAAAAGTTGCACTTTATCTACATTAAATTTCCATTTTGTTTTAGTTGTTTGTTTTATAAGAATTTGTAAAGTATACGTGAAATCTGCATTCAATTTTAATTTGGTCACATTTATTTTACTTTTGACGTACAAACCACCTTTTTTACTGAGATACTGAATTTGGGATAATATACCTTTCTAACAGTGAAAGCATTTTTGAAATCGGACCAGTAGTAGGTACCAAGCATTCCTCGAAAACAAAACTACCACTCATTATAATATTAGTATAAATACAACATAGTAACTGCAAACAGTAGTCCGGTGAAGCTGTTAAGACCTTGCTAGGTCCATAGCGTAGATTCACAAACCTGAACCCAACTACTTCAAGACTCAACAACATTTAGAAAACTAATTTTATCAAATATCGAAACAACACACGTATTGATAGAACTCTAGTTGAGATTCATCTTCTACAATGCAATGTAGCTATTATCTAGGTTTATGTTTTAGGAAAAAATCTTGTCACCTTTCTTTAGCAAACATTTTTTATACAATAAAATAAATGTAACAACATATAAGTGACAATTTCGTTTACACATATGTTTTTCATATGAGGTTAATAATTACGCTTAGAAACGTCATATAGCCGTAGCTCAGTTATAACGTACTGGACATTATATGGTCCGCCGGAGCCGACGGTTCGAATCCCGGCGATCTTTTTTTTTTGTTATTTTTTTTAAAGTAGCTTAGGGAAATATAGCTTATCTTTTTAGCTAATCTGTCTGCTATATATAGCACAATGAAAATTTACCAAAATCCGTCAAAAATTTCATTAACTACAAATTTTTGACTTTCGTCCGTTATCCTGGAGAATCCCTTGCGTTTTATGAGATAAAAAGTATTCTAGATGTAACCTTGTAATATTAGTTATCACTGTGCCAAATTTCGTCAAAATTGGTTCAGTACTTTCAGAGTGGTACGTGTTCAAAGGGACAGACAAACAGGCAGATCCTGGAGAATCCCTTGCGTTTTATGAGATAAAAAGTATCCTAGATGTAATCTCGTAATATTAGTTATCACTGTGCCAAGTTTCGTCAAAATCGGTTCAGTACTTTCAGAGTGATGCGTGTTCACAGGGACAGACAGACAGACAGACAGACAGACAGACAAAAATTGTAAAAAGATTATTTTTGGCTTCTATATCGATAACAAAGTCTACCCCCATAAAAATTTTCAAAAAATATTTAATGTACAGATTTGACCTTGCTACAGTTTTATTATAGTATAGATTTCATGATGTTTGGGTTTTGAATCAATGTTATTTTTTAAACTACATCAGCTTATAAATATTGGTATGGTAGTTATTTCTTCGGGCTACTCTTCTTAACGGTTGAATTGATTTTTAATAAACTGTTACTGGTCTTTATTTACACTAGATATAATAATCCCTTTTCTTACCAAGCAGTCATAAATTTAAGTAGAGTAAGAGTTGTATTAAATAGTAACAAATAATACAGACATAAACGACAGCGCACAATTAATCTAAATATGGTGAAACATGTTGTACTCAAGAAAAAAAAACAAAAACTAAGTCGCAGGCTCCAGCTAGTGTTGTTACATGCCATCTTAATATATTCTGTATTGGAAGTGCAAGTGATGCTTAATATTTTTCCTTTGATATGTTATTTATTTTAATTCTTGATTCTTCTTATTAATGGTCTTATTGTAAATTAAGTATTATAGATTGTCCTCTCAATTGTAATTTTATGACATTGTTGATACTTTAGAATATAGATTATAGACATATTGATATTAAACAAGAGCTGATATCAGTATTTTGGAGCAGATCATATGCATCTAATAACTTTAATACATTGTTATAACCCACATAATATAATGGCCACATAAGTCGCAGGTCTCCAGAGTAAGTCGGAAATAGATGTCTCAACATTACTGTAGAAGGCCCAAGGACTCGTGGCAGGCCCACAAAATGCTGGCTATACGTGATGCAGGTGGATATAAAGAAGAACAATCTCACACAAAAGGATGCCGAAGACCAGGCAAAATGGATTATGCTAAGTGAGAAAGTTGATTCTGGTACCAAACCGGTAAAACGCTAGGAAGAAGAAAAAGATGTCGTACATATAAAATGTAGCCAGGTAGTCGTTGGAACCCCGGTGATTACCAACGAATTTGTTAGTATTTGCGTGCATTATTAATTGAAATTGGTAACACTATAAGCTGAGGTTAAAGGTAATCATCGTGAAAAAACCTGAACATGAAAACATTTCTCGAAGTATCACTCTTTCTGAGAACATGAATAACTGTGAATCTCTGGGAGCTTGAAATCGCCAGTACGTTGTGGGCTGATGTGGTGATTATGCTTATACCTTTTTTCGAGACGAGTACTATAATTCTTCGATTGGCCTTTTAGGGACTGAAACTTTACATTTGTAAATGGGATATCGTTGCTCAGAATCTAGGACTACGGGAGTATATTTCGTGAGATCAAGAACTCTTGTTAAAGAGCTAGTGGCTTGGTTGATAACGTGTTCGGACGTCGCATTGATGGACGTAGGTTCGTTCCTAGCAGCTGAGTTGGGGCTATTGGCGAAGGAAAACATCGTAATGAAATGAATGAAAAACAGCATGGCGGTAGGACTTTATCTAAACCCGCCTGGCTAGCTATATATAGATATAAATTTACAATTTCAAATTGTATAGATTTTCAACTATATATAGATATAGTTGGTGCGTTTCGGCAGCTGTACCTGAGACCCAATCTCCTCTAAGTTTAGCGTATTAACCGTCGTAGATCTTCATTTAACAACGGATGAGATTGTGGTCGAACGCTAAAACTTTAAAATTTAAAAAAAAAAAGGTAAGAGATTGAACACAAAAATATAAGTAGTTCTGCAATTCGGTACGAAAATGTTTGTAGCTCTATTTCAGCCCAGAATTCATGACAAGTATAGGTGACAGATATTATTTGTACACGGTATTGATATGACAATCTGCAGGTCTAAAATATTGTTGACCAATTATATATACGTAATTACATATCATCTACGTATTATAATTCTGTCTCGTAAGGTGGCATCGTCATCATCATCAGCCTGTTAGAGACCCACTGTAGGGCCATAGGCCTCTTCCCGAAGGAAGGTGTGGGCTTAATCACCACACCAGACCACGACGTATTGGCGATTTCAAAATCTGAGAAATCCACAGTTCTATATTTTTCCCATGTACAGTAGTACTACAAGAACATTTCTCAAGTTCTGGTTTCCTTATGATGTTTTCTTTCACCATAATCCGATAGTGTTACGAATTTAAATTAGTAAATGTACGCGAATTCCGAAAAATTCGTTGGTACATGCCGGGGTTCGAACCTGCGGACATCGAAATAATATTCCACCGATCAAACCGCTAGGCCACCACGACTTAAGATACTTAAGATGACATAGTAATGTTTATGCTTTACTTTGAAAAAGTGCATTTTATTTACTTGCAAAGTATTATCATGTACATTCACTCCTATGTCCATCTAATTATTTAAACCCTATCTCTTCTTATAACATGTATATACTATTCTAACGTATTACTACTCAACTTCTCTGAAACTAGTGCTAGTTTTGTTTAACTTTGATATAATAATTCTCGTGCAATTTATTGTATCCAAAAACCTACTGGTAAAACTATAGTTGCTATTATACTCATATAGCTAAATGGATTTAAAGTCATTGTTAAGTAGTAGTTAGAATTATTTTTTTATTATTTTTCATACTTTGTCAAAAACATCGACAGGAATTTCTTTTCTTTTTAAATCAGCTCGAGACCAGTCTGTATTGATACTTATTGAAAGCGATGAAGGCTTAGATGATAGTGTCTGTGAGGGAAAGAAAGAATCGTGATAACGGCTGTAGACCTTTATTTTGGTCCGCCTGGCTAACAACCAATCCTCAAGTTGAGAATGCTGTCGTAAAGCATTTGTCGGTGTGTTCCAGAATCTGTACTTGAGAGCCAGTTTCCCAACTAGGGTTAGCGTGTTTACCATCTTAAATCACATCGTTATTTAATATCAGATAAGATTGCGGTACAATGCTGAACCCTATAAAGTAATTTAGAAAGTAATCAGCGCGTTCGAGTACTGCATTCTGACATATATCTTTTTTGTTACTTTGCCTATTTTTTCTATTCAACTATTGGAATCTTAAAACATATAACAAAATCTACATAAATAGAACCGCACTTTACTGGAACGTTTTTTTTATATCATAAGAGGCAAACGAACAGGCGAGTCACCTGATGTTAAGCGATCACCACCGTCCATACACACTTGTAACACCAGAAGAGACACAACTGCGTTGCCACCCTGTGTTTGGGGGAGGGGGAGTGAGGAAGGGGCGAGGGAGAGAGGAGGGGCTCTAACTGACCGAACGAAACGCAACAACGCAAGCACTGTTACTTCACGTCGGTTTTCTGCGAGACGGTGGTACTACCCCGGGCGAGCCGACCCATTCATGCTGAAACCAGTTATAGCTTCAGCGTGGCTCTACCACTTCTAAAACGTAAAGTATAGATGTTCTTTATATCATAATTTACATATTTAGTTATATCCCTATAGGCCGTTTACATGTTTCTATGATTCTTGATGAACTAAATGCGTTGATTTTATCATATCATTGTGAAAATTCTACCAACAATTGTGATCTTGATATAATTTTTTTGTTGTTGAAATCGACGATAGGTAAATATATTTTATCACAATCATCTGCTCCTATAAAAATTAATATATGAACATATCGTGAATATGTAATGAATTATAGCAAATTTATATCGTTTCCGTGTTGGGATAAATTGCATCGTACAATCACGATAGTATCGTTTTAATAAAAAAAAATATCACGATTATTTTAATGGAACGTAAATGTGTTGAAAATATAATAAATAAACTCGTTAAATATAATAAATAAACATTACTGATAAATGAATCAAACACGATATTATTGAGTGTTTAACTTTATTTTAAAGTTCCGTCTCTAATAGTTAGAAAACAAAACCCTCATTGAACATTCCTTTATAGCCCGTTTATCGATGAGTCCATGTATCAAAATCCTTTTTTCAAGAAACGCCTTTAGGTGTAAAGTTGAAATTGATATCGAACACTATGGTCTATAACCTCATAATATGATATAGTACAAGTCCTCTTAGTCACAGTTTCACCTGCCCTACCTACAGTTTGAAATTTGGAAGGAAGAGATATTATATAATAAACTAGCTGGCCCGGCAGACGTTGTCCCGGCCTGATTATGAAAAAATCTGTGACAAATTATATACTAAAACGTTCCTCATCAATCACTCTATCTACCGGTGAAAACCGCATGAAAATCCGTTGGGTAGTTTTTGAGTTTATCGCGAATAGACAGACAGACAGACGCGGTAGGTAACTTTGTTTTATACTATGTAATGATAGGGTAATAATATTGCCAGGGTTATGAAAAATTCGGTAATATAGCTGATATATTTAAAATTTGCTCAAAGTTATATTTTTCAGTCTACTTGTTTTATATTCAGAATCACCAATATACTGGGAGAGAGAGGTAGCTACAATTTGATATAAGTCACTACGTTTCTCTTTGATGCAATGAGCGTTTTATTATAAGATCGCAAAAACTAGTTATTATTCAAATGCAAGCCAGAGAGTCACAGAATTTCAAAGACCGTTAAATGCCTTGAGATTACACTTTATGCATGTTACATGCTTTACAGAACCTTCAAATGATTTGGTGGCAGACTCCTTCTCCATCGAGCCCAAAAGGTCGTAAGGATATACATGAATATCGTTACAAAGTAATCTCTGTAATCTCTTCGAATTTAATCTGGATTATTCTTGAAGAAGATGTTCAAAATTTTGTACAGATGATTTCTGCACTTCCCATATCCAGGTAATATTTGTGTCATGTAAATAGAAGCGATTACTGTACGCAGTTTTATAATATCCCTCAATTTGGGTAGACATGTAATAGTGTTGTAATTGGCAGGCGTAGAATGTAGGATCGTAACCTGTTTCACTGTCAAAGTAATATTTACCACCAGCTTTTGCTCACGGTCTCGCTCACGTTAATGTAGATTTGACTTATCGGTTAAGCTGCTTAGGCATGAAAGCGTAAAGAAATAGACAAACTCATATTCGCATTTATAATATTAGTTAGGATTAATTGCATAGGTAAACAAAAAGTGTTTGATTAATATGCAAATAATATTTATATACATTTGTAATTATACGGAACCATCAAGTTCCATTCCAGTGTCCGAAATTCGAACATTATAAGTGGCATAGAGATTTTCTTCTCGTGTTAATAATAAATATTATTATTATCTGTTTCTTGTTTGATTTTTTTCTCTGAATGTTATTTTTTATGAGTGTATTGAGGGTTGTCCAAGTATTGTAGATTGTGAGCGTAGGCACGTAAAATATGAGGGATGTGTATGTATAAATAACTAGCGGGCTTGGCGGACATTGTCCCGCTCTGATAATAAAAAACCTTGACGAATTATATACCTAAACCTTCCTCGTGAATCATTCTATCTACTGTTGAAAACCGCATAAAAATTCGTACTGTACTTTTTTAAGTTATCGTGAAACGACATACAGACGTGGCAGAGGACTTTGTTTTATAATATATGATGAAGCTAGGTTATTGCATGGGAAATATCTAGTTATATTTGTTTTCTTCAAAACACTAAAGATCTCTCAGTTTATTAAACAATAAATACATATCCTATAATAAATAAATACGTATCCTATCAATGATACAGCTCATTTTGGGTTTTGTTTCCAAACGTAGGAGCCATATTATATCTGCATACTACACATCAGCTTAAAGTTTCTTGTTCAAGTACTGTATCAGGTAAAAATGGTAGTAGTAACAGTATATCGGTGTCTTTTTTGTGCTTTATAGGCTTTAGCGTTTGAGTAGCATCTATCTGAAATTAAATGACGATATAATCTAAAGTGCTAAACACACTAAGCCTAGAGGGAAACTGGCTATGAAGTACAGCTACTGAAGCACGCAAATGGGTGCTTCACGATAGGTTTTCAACTTACTTTTTTTATGTCATAGCAGGCAAACGTGTGTCACGTGACGATTTTAAGTGATCATCGCCGTGGTCATCATCACTAACAACACCAGGGGAGTCGAAAGTGCGTTGCCAGCCTGTGTTGGGGGAAAGAGAGGGAAGGGGGACATACTAAGCGGATTTACAAAAAACCCTGTTTTCATCACGATCTATTCCTTCGCCGAATATTCCAACTCATTTGCAACAATTCGAACCTAACGTCCAGAGCCGAGGTGTCGGAACACGCTGTCAACTAAGGCATCATCGCTTCAATTTTTATGTATCCCACATGAAATTAGCAACTTATAGACAGCAATATTTTACGATCATTTAAGGGACCGATAGAAGTTCATCAATTAACTTTAAAGAATTGGCAGTTATGCATTTGAGACAAATAAGTTGCTTAATTAATAGTGTATATATGACATATCCATATTATAAACTATAGAAAGTAAATAACAACTATGAACCTCCAGGTATTCCCGGGCATGTCCGTCACCCTGGCAATTAAACTGCACAGGTCATAAAGTGGAGGCGCAGTCTGCCGATGTAACTCCCACAGTTTGTCGGGGGGTCTAGCATTCAGTCCTTCTTGAGGAGTCTGCCATCTTGACCCATGAGACTGCAGTCGGGGCCACTTAGAAGGCGCCAACACCTGTCGTGGGAGCAAATGTAGTGCCGATAAAGCAGTCCCTGCTCCCCTGGCCAAAAGGTGTAAGACAAAACCCATCCTCAGCTGCCCGGCAGAGACGGATATCTGTTAGGGATCTCCCCATCTAAAAAAAGGGTATTCCAGAACCTCCAACTTTACTAGAAGAAGCTTTCAGTACTGAAGATACTCCAACAGCTCCTAGGATTTGGTCAGTTTCATACGGTTTATAGATATACTAGTGTTTGACCGCGGCTTCGCTTATGGTAGTGTATGATAGTGTATTCCGCGGATTTTTTTTCTGAATTAAAAGCCTAACAACATAGATGCAACATTTTATGATGGTCGGTTGACTAGTGGAAGCGTGAAAACGTAACAGACAATCTCCGTAATCGTCGTAATTGAAATCATATAAAATTGCATCAATCTTAGATTCAAATGATTTTTGAGATTTTATGAAGATATGTTATTTAAAGAAATGTATATTTTCTGTCACATGAGATCATCGTGATGGTGACACAATATTTAAAAAATAATTCAATAATATGAAGAGTCCGTTCTATGGATGTTTTTATTGTTGCTATCATTTTTTTTAATATAGTAAGAGTTTATGATTATTTTCATTAGTATTTCTCGTGATTGTGGTGTATAAGATAATAGATTTTTTTTGTAGATGTAATGCTGTCATTTGTAGATGCAAAATATAAAAATATGTGATATGTTTAGTAATTAATTAAGACTTACATATACTGATACGCATTTCAACTATAGTGTTTAAACAAATACTAGATTTGATAGTCATAAAAGTACTTTTAATTCGATAATTGTTGTAGACCTTATTTTGTATATAACACTTTTGTATGTTATCAAAACTTCTCTATGGTCCATAGTTTCTTAGACAACATGCCACAAATTCTTACGAAAATGCTCAAACATTTAATTACATACGTTACTGTTAATTTGTATTTTGTACTAGCTGACCCGTGCAACTTCGTCTGCACCAAATAGGTTATTACCGGTTCCAATTTTATTTCCGAACGCCAAAAATCTTAAAAACATAAAACCTGATTGTAGCCAAACTTATCGGGTCCAATTGTGACTCGAAACTATACTATATATATATTGACAAGAAATGTCTTCCCGATATCCACTGGGTTGCTCCTTTGACCCTCACCTCCACGCCCCATTTACTATGTAATATATACTTCCCTAAATAAAAAGTAATCTAATATACCTTTCTAACAGTGAAATAATTTTCAAAATCGGATCAGTAGTATTAATCTAAAATATTAATCAGTAGTAATTTCAACTTTTTAGTATTGGAGTTTCATGGATTTGATATCTACAATTGTCAAATTACTCATGGGAGAGTCACTTTATAGATAATATTAAATTTTTATTACATAATTTAGTTCTTCAAGATTATATCACTGAGATACACAAAGACAAACACAACACTACAGACATCATGCCTTAAATAAATATATATTTACATAATAATTACTGTTAGTTATTGTGTTATGTTGAAGTTTAATTTTGTTAAAACACATAAAATTAGAGTATTGACAAAAGGAGAAAATACATACCTTTGTGACTTTGCTGAAATCAGACGGACGTAGCATATTGTTAGGTAAAATATCATACAATGAAATACTAAATTGGGGTAATCGAAAAAATGTGCTCTAGAATGCCTTCATCCCACCCCTATACACATCTTGATTTGTTGCTGATTCTGAACTTTGCAAGATGCGCTCGAAAGCACTCAGTCTACAGATAGTAGACGCAGCAAACTTACAACAGTCACGAAATTTATAAACCCATGGCTTATCAGGAATGTTACCCTAAATGGAAGCATAATATTTGCCTTTAATTCGGTAGAATACATTTCAGTTTGAGATCCATGACAGTAACAAATCAGTCTTGTTTGGGAAGGATAAATCCTGAACATAGGTTTTATAATGATCGAAATATCCAGTCTGGATAGCTTCTTTAGCGATAAGATCAACAGCTTCATTACCCTGGATCACACTATGTCCTCGTATCCATGCCAGAACTACATAAATTCTTAAAAAAATAAATTGATATAAATGGATTGATTAATTGTGATAACTGATGTTTCATTGAAATATGTCAAACATGTCAAAACAATATCAAATGTATTGTAAAAAGTTTCAATAAGAAGATAAAGCCCTTTCTCTCTTTAAGGCAAACAATTTCATTAATATATTTAAAAAAAAAACGTTTATATATATAGATTTTTTGATACAGGAACCTTCTCGGGCGTCCCCAGAATACCCTCCTAAATTATTATCACAATCTGATCAGTACTTTCGGCATGCATAGAGGACAAACATATAAATATTGAATAATGATAAATTAAACATTGAATGATCTGGGATAATCAAGTTAATAAAAGTTAATACATCAATAGGTAATCCTTGCGCAGGTTTGCTATTGAATTAAAAAGTTATTTGTGTATATATTATATACAGTCTCTCTCTCTCTCTCTGTCTTTCTCTATTACGACACCTAACCTACGGTACATAGACTGTACACATCCACAATACGTAAAAATAAAATAAAAAAATCATCTCTACCACCTACTTTATCATAACAATCTGCAACACGAGTTTTATAGTGAAATTTAGTAATACATAATCAATTAAGTGTGTTCTAACGTTTATTGTTATTTATGTGAAGAAAACATTTATAAATTTGAATCACCACCTGCCAGCTTTGTTCTTATATGTTATTGTATATATTTGAAGATTAAATCTCATAAACTGAACTATGGCACAACTCGAGGATATCCAGACGGCTCAAAGGAACCTGGAGGAGATTTTTACCAGGAAGATGGATCAGCTCCAAGCACAGCTACAAAGTAGTGGGACCGCCAAAGATACTGTTGCTAAAGTAGCCGAAGAGTTCACAACGTTCCGTGAGCTAATATATAACATGCTGGGCTTACTACGAAAGCAGATAAATGAGTGTGCTAAATCTGTTGATGTATTGGAGACTAGACAACGGAGGAAAACACTTGTACTTACAGGCGTTCCAGAAGCAGAAAAAGAAAACTGTTCATCCGTTGTTGTGGAGCTATACCAAAATAAAATGGGATTGAAAAATATCTCAGCCAGTTGCATCAAGGTTTGTCATCGTCTTGGAATCATAACTAAAGACCATTGCCGGCCTATATTAGTTAGATTCAATAATATTGATATCAAGTCCGCGGTCTGGAAGGCAAAGACAAGACTGAAGGGATCTTCGATCACAATTAAGGAGTTCTTAACGAGGAGCCGACAGGCAGTATTCATTAAAGCCAGACTTCATTTTGGTATGCGTGATTGCGTGAGTGTTGGTCTCAAGATGGCAATATATATTTAAAAGCGCCTGATGGAAAACGACATAAGGTTATCTGCATGGACGATCTGTTACCTTTGCTAGACAAATATCCGAAGGGTCCTACAGTGCGTGCTACAGATAAGTCAACATCTCGTTAACTTTAGTGTATACTTTAATTGTTGTGTTATTTTGAGTGTATTCATTTTTATTATATTTTTCGCTTTAAATCATTGTGAATGTAAGCTGGCGGGTGGTGCATAGATAAATACTTGCACCCAACTAGCTAGTAATTTTAGACAGGAGTATATATTTTATTTATAGTATTATTAATATTTATTTTTATTATTATGTCAACATCTGATAGTGATACATCTTTCTATTCTGCAAATGATTCTGTTAGCTCGTCTGATAACTGCAGTTACTGTTCTGTGACCGAAACACTTGGTGACATTTTACGACAAAGCCTGAATCGACAATCAAACCTGTTGTTTAATGTTTGTCACATCAATGCTCAAAGTCTGCCAAGTCATTATAGTGATTTCCTAGAAGCGTTTTCAGATACAAACGTTCATGCCATCCTGATTTCTGAGAGTTGGCTCAAACCTCACTTACTTTCTACTATGTATTCTCTCCCTGGTTTTGTTCTTGTTCGTAACGACCGCGTCGATAGAAGAGGCGGTGGGGTCGCTATATATCTCCGTAGCGATTTGTCTTATAAAATTGTTAAATTATCTTCTTCTCAGCATCTTGCTTCTGTGGAGTATCTTTTTCTAGAGGTTTGTATCAGAGGAGTTAAAACCTTAATCGGTGTTGTTTATTGTCCCCCTTCCATAGATTACTTTACTGACCTTTAGCCAGTTCTCGAAACTTTGGGATCTGATTATGAACATCACATAATCATGGGTGACTTCAATACAAATCTTTTTGCGCAGCGTGATTCGCGTACTGTTAAGCTTATGCGTGCCATTGAATCTTCCAGCTTCCATATTTTACCCCTCCAAGCTACTCACCACAATGTAACTGGAGATGACACCTGGCTCGACATAATTCTTACTTCTAATCTGTCACTTGTTTTCTCTCATGGTCAGCACCCTGCACCAGGTTTCTCCCATCATGACCTTATTTTCGTTTCTTATACTCTTAAACCTCCGAAAAAAGAACCAAAAATATTGCTCATACGTTGCTTTGCACAAATGAATGTGGACAAGCTCTGTGCAGACGTTTCAGAAATAAATTGGGAACCTCTGATAAATGCTAACAATATAGATGATAAAGTTTGTATTTTTAACAATTTTATCACAAACTTATATGATATTCATGCGCCCATAAAACAAGTTAAATTAAGGCGACCTCCGGCACCCTGGATGACAACCGAGATTCGAATGGCGATGAGACGTAGAGACTGTGCTTTTCGTAAATTTAAAAAAAACCGTGTCGAGATGAACTGGAATTTATTTAAGTCCGCTAGAAACCGATGTAACCAGATCATACGCAATGCCAAACGTCAGTATATCCTTAATAATATCTCTGTTTGTTCTTCCTCGGCTGATATATGGAAGTTCCTTGGGACTCTTGGCTTTGGTAAATCTCAACATCTAGATCTACCTAATACAATAAAGTTAGATGATATCAATAATCATTTCACAACCTCCGATAAACTGAGTGATCTAACTAAAAGTAAGACAACTCACTACATAGCCGCATTGCCTAGTATGGACATGGTCCCATTCAAGTTTTCCACGGTTACATGTGATCAGATTAAAAAGTCCGTTCTTTCAATAAAATCTAATGCTACGGGTTGTGACAATTTGAGTAGGCAAATGATTATTACTATTCTTGACCAGATTCTTCCTATTATATCTCATCTCATAAACTTTTCTCTATCCTTTGGACAGTTTCCATCCATATGGAGTAAAGCCTATGTCTGTCCTCTCCCAAAAACTGCAAATCCTTCTCTTCCCAGTCACTTTCGACCTATATCTATACTTCCATTTCTTTCTAAAGTACTCGAAGCATGTGTGCACAATCAACTATCATCCTTTGTACATTGCAACAATATCTTGAGTCCACTACAATCCGGTTTCAGGCCAGGTCACAGTACAGTTACAGCTTTGCTTAAAGTGACTGGTGATTTGAGAAATGGAGTGGAGAATAAAATGATTACTGTGCTGGTTCTAGTAGATTTTTCCAATGCCTTTAATACTGTTAGTCACGATATTCTCCTGGCTATTCTCTCTCATTATAATATCTCATTAGAGGCACTGGCATGGTTCGCTTCATATCTAAAGGGACGACAACAATCGGTTCGTATAGATGGGGCTACGTCTAATTGGTGTGAGCTTGGTGCTGGCGTCCCTCAGGGTGGTATACTTTCACCTCTTCTTTTTTCCCTCTTTATTAACCTTTTAACTCATGAACTGCGATGTACGTATCATCTGTATGCTGATGACCTGCAATTATACACTCAGGCCACAGTAGATTCTCTATCAGCTGCAATTTATACTATTAACCAGGATCTAAATGCCTTAAGGGATTGGTCTGAGAGATTTGGCTTATCAGTTAATCCTTCCAAATGTCAAGCAATTGTAATAGGGAGCTCTCGTATGATTTCCAGAATAGACTTCAACTCGCTGCCTCAGATTATATTCAGTGGTCTTGTTATACCGTTTAGTACGGATGTAAAGGACCTTGGTTTATATATTGATGCCAAATTGGATTGGAGAACTCATATTTCCAAGGTTAGCCAGAAAGTGATCGGTACTCTAAAGTCTTTTTATCGCCTGAAAAATTTCTCCCAGTTAAAACGAAAACCATGCTAGTGCAATCTATAATATTTCCTATAATTGACTATGGTGATGTGTGCTTTTACGATCTGAACGCTGACCTTCTTAACAAACTTGACAGATTACTCAACAATTGCATTCGATTTGTTTTTAATCTTCGTAAGTACGACCATGTATCGAGCCATCGTTCAGAGCTTAATTGGTTGCCCATACGCCAGCGTCGGAATTTGCGGGCTCTGACAACTCTGTATTCTATTCTATTTTCTCCCAACACTCCCTCTTACTTAACTCCACATTTTCAGTTCTTATGCTCTAATCATGACCTTAACCTTCGCTCTTCTAATCATCTTATTCTTTGCTGTCCTGTCCATACTTCCGGTCTAGTACATTCATCTTTCTATATCCAATCTATTCTCCTATGGAACGCGCTTCCTTATGAAATCAGGATGTCATCTAACCGTTTCAGTTTTAAAGTCAGGGTACGTCGGCTTTACCAGTGTCATTTAGCAGAATTATCTGGTTAATGCTGTATTTAGTACTTGATGTTGACTAACTATACTTTTATTTATTGTATTGATATTTATGTATGATGTTGTTATGTGTATGTATTGTATATGTGTAGTATATATGTATTATATATGTAGTATATTGGTGTTGATATTTTATTTATATATTGTAATATTAAATAGGCTAAACATAATTTCATGGAAACCTCACCTTTTACACCTACCGACATTTATCTCTGCACCACCTAATGGTTGACTGGTAGAGAATGCCTTAGGCATTAAGTCCGCCATTGCGTATTTAACGCATAAAGTGTAAATAAATAAATAAATAAATAAATAATAAATAAGATATGACGCATCGCGTCGCGTCGCCGCGTCAACTGTCACTTGCCTGTTACTATTCGTCCAAGAGCTAGCAACGGTTTAATTTTAAAATGTTTCGTTTTTCACTAACTTTGAAACGCTACTAAAACATGAAATTATTATTGCCAGAAATTTTTGTTATTAACAATAATGTGCCCGATGCTATTTTTTGTAAATATCAAAAGTATATTCAAACTATGTTAAGATAGCTGTAATTTTAATAATATTTTATTTAGACATAAAAGAGGGTAAATTAAAAATAATATATATATAGAATAATTTAGCTATAGCTATAGCTTAGCGCAACACTGGCTGTATGATGAAGATAGCGATAATTGTGGCAGCGCCTGTTATAGATAGCCTGTTATAGATAAGATAGCGTCAGTCTCAGGTCATATGTCTACGTTTATCAGAAATCTCAATATCATAATGGTTAATAAAATGAAATATGTTCTTTGCAATGGAAAAAATATAATGGTTTGAAATGAATTACTTTATTTATAAAGAATATCATCGGGCACATTATTGTCAATAACAAAATTGTCTGGCAGTGATAAATTCATGTTTTTTACCGTTTTTACCGTTAAAAAGTTACCGAAAAAATTGTTTCCTAAAATTATTTATAAATCAATATTTTGACCTGTAAAGGTGTGATGCGCATTAAAAAACACAACGTTAACCGGCTACCAGGTATCTTGAATCTTGTTTGGAAGGGCATAATATATCTTCATATTAAAGAACCAGCTTTTCTAAAATTCTCGTTCTTCCAACGTTGCTGGCTCTTGTACTAAGGTGTCGCAAAAAAATCTAGTTACATTAACTACATTTTTGTGTTTTTCGTTATCCTGAAGAACCCATTGCGTTTTATGGGACAAAAGGTATCCTAAATGCAACCTTGGAGTATTAGTTATTACTGTGTCAAGTTTCGTTAGAATCGGTTCAGTACTTTCAGCGTGATGCGTGTTCACAGGGACAGAAAGACAGACAGACAGACTGACAAATTTTTTTTATTTTTTTTTATTTATAATTGCAATTTGGTCACAAATTGACCATGTCACCCCAGTGATTAAGAACAAAATAAAAAAAAAAAAAAATTGTACACAAACAGTAAATAATCTACCGGTTTTTCAATCCACACATAACCAGCCTGTAAAGCATTCTTGCTTCGTCGGATGTCGGGCAAGCAAGAATGGCATTACATAAACCCACAGATCTTAACGAGTCATTCATTTTATTCTCTAGTGCTACTCTTGGGGCATGGTTACGTCTGCATTCAGTCATAATGTGGTACACATCTTCTACTCCTCAATAAAAAAATTATGGTAAATTTAATGTAAATACATCTATATCAATTATGCAGGGTGAATTAATTGCAATTGCTGAAGCACTAGCTTATATGGATTCTTTAGAAGATAGGAATTATGTTATCTTTACGGATTCAAAGAGTGCACTCCAACACGTAGCTCGGTGTACCTCGCGAGTTCGAGGAACACCGATAGCATATAAAATTTTAAGGTTATTGGACAATTTGAATTCAAAAAATAAAAACGTCATTTTACAGTGGATACCACCTCATATAGGTTTAACGGAAAATGAGAAAGCGGATCAATTGGCTAGAGACGCTCTTACCAATGGTATACCATTGAATTATATACCTTACTATGCTGATCATCTTTATCTTATAAGAAAACATTGTCGTAAAATGTGGAAGGAATACATCGATGAGCGATCAGTTAACAAAGGTATATGGTATAAAACCTTGCAACATACCTTACTGCGCTATACCTGGTTTGGCAAAATTAAAATCAGTCGAACTGAATTAAGTACTGCCTTCCGACTCCGTTCAGGGCACATTCCACTAAATAGCTTTTTATATTTAATATTTTTATCTATACTATAATAAAACTGTAGCAAGGTCAAATCTGTACATTAAATATTTTTTGAAAATTTTTATCGGAGTAGACTTTATTATCGATATAGAAGCCAAAAATAATCTTTTACAATTTTTGTCTGTCTGTCTGTCTGTCTGTCTGTCTTTCTGTCCCTGTGAACACGCATCACGCTGAAAGTACTGAACTGATTTTAACGAAATTTGACACAGTAATAACTAATATTCCAAGGTTACATTTAGGATACTTTTTGTCCCATAAAACGCAAGGGGTTCTCCAGGATAACGAAAGATAAAAAATTGTAGTTAATGTAACAAGACTTTTTTGCAACACCTTAGTACAAGAGCCAGCAACGTTGGAAGAACTAGAATTTTAGAAAAGCTGGTTCTTTAATATGAAGATATATTATGCCCTTCCAAACAGGATTCAGGATACGTGGTAGCCGGTTAACGTTGTGTTTTTAATACGCATCACACCTTTACAGGTCAAAATTTTGGGTTATAAATAATTTAAGGAACATTTTTTTTCAGTAACTATTAATGCTATTAAAACATGAATTTATCACTGTCAGCGAATTTTGTTATTGACACTAATATGCCCGATGATATTCTTTATAAATAAAATAATTCATTTCAAACCATTTTATTTTTTCCATTGCAAAGAACATATTTTATTTTATTAACCATTATGATATTGAGATTTCACCGTAAACAATGAAAAACAATGATAAACGTAGACATATGACTTGGGACTGACGCCATCTTGATTACATGCGTCTATAACAGGCGCTTTCACAAGTATCACTATCTTTATCATACATAAAATGGGGTAAACATATCAATGCAGATGCGGAATGTAGCTCTAAGTCTCTTAACGTTTTCAAAGCATCAGCCGGTTCTAACTGGGGTGTTCATCCATAACATTGAGTTCGTTTATACTTCAATATATACGCAGTCGAATTGACTATGCGAGCTTTCTTTATGATAATAGTGCTCAGATTAACCTCTATAAACTTGAAAAAGTCCAAAACCAGGCCATGAGAATTATCGGGGGTTTCATTAAAAGTACTCCAATCCATGTTATGGAAAGCGACTTGAGCATATGTCCGTTACATCTTAGGAGACAATATTTAGCTGGCAAAATCTATTAAAATAAATGTAGATGGTATTTCAAAGCCAAAGAGTCAATATGATATTCTTAAAATAAAAGATATTTGTCTTCAATATATAAATAAATATTACCAAATTTTGTTAAAATATACACTGACGGATCTAAAGCTGGTAATTATTTAGGAGCCGCATTTTTTGAGTCAAATTCCAAAACTTTTATGAAATTTCAAATTGATGAAAATATTTCAATTATGCACACTGAACTGACAGCAATTGCAGAGGCCTTATCATTTGTAGAATCCACTGAGTCCATTAAGATTGTTATTTTATCCGATTCAAAAACTGCTCTTCAACACGTAGCTCGATGTACCTTGACTTTTCGAGGAATACCGATAGCCTACACTATTTTGAAGCAATTACTAGATTTCAAAGCAAAGAACAAAGTAATTGTTTTACAATGGATCCCTTCTCATATAGGTATAACTGGGAATGAAAGAGCTGATCTTTTAGCTAGAGAAGGATCCTCCGAAGGTGCTATTATTAATATTTTACCAACTTATTTGGATGTATGCTCAGTATTTAAAAATAGCTGTTACTCGCATTGGAAGGAATACTTTGATGAGCGTTCTAAAACAAAAGGAATATGGTACAGAACGATTCAGCCACATCCCTTAAGGTCACCATGGATTGATGACAGTACGATTTGCCGCCGGGAAGCAATCACAGGAATGAGATTACACTCAGAACACATCCCATGTAAAAAGTTCGCCTACCTGATGCGTAAAGTACCATCAACACTCTGCCAGAGTTGTGAGCTCATCGATGACGTGCACCACATCCTGGCAGAATGTGTTCGAAGCGAAGATATTAGGTCTCGGCTTAATGCTACTGGTTCGTTCCACACTGGTTTGTACAATTCGTTATTGTCTGACCCCATTTCGAAAGATGCTAAAGAATTGTACAAAATTAATATAAGCTATTGTTAAGTTTATTGTCATTCCTATTGTTATATAGTTGTATGTTACTTAGGCGATATAGTCGCGCAGGCGACTAAGCCTTCATTAAAAATAATAATAATATTAAAATTACAGCTATCTTAACATGGTTTGAACATACTTATTTGATTTACAAAAAAAATAGCATCGGGCACATTATTGTTAATAACAAAAATGTCTGGCAATGATAATTTCATGTTTTAGTAGCGTTCCTAAAATACTAAAAAACAATACATTAAAAAATTATATAAAAATCAATATTTTTGCCTGTAAAGGTGCGATATGCACTAATAAACGCAACGTTTACAGCCAGGTAGCCCGCACACTGTTCGGAAGAACATAAAGATATGTAAATAAAAACTGGCTTATTGAAATTCTTTTTCGAAACCATTACTAGCTCTTAGACAAATAGTTATAGGTAAGTGACATTTGACGCGTCGTGTTTATATCTTTTTAAAATTTCTATTTTTCTTCAATACAATGGAGTGTGAAAAAGTTTTAATACAAGTTGAAAATAGTTATGATATCATTCAGTGTTTCATTTATCATTATTTATTTTATGAATACATTTTATCGTTTAATTTACAATTTAACTCTATCAACTTGATATTTTATAATGTAAGCTCTACTGACTGTATAGTAAACGTCAACAAAAAAAGGGAAAGGAACTTCGTTAGAAACTGGGGGTCCATAGACCTCTAAAGCTTTTTTTCACATTACCGCCAATATATGTAGGTTGCTACGAACGGGTTGTAGCCTTATTTTAAAAGATTTCTCACAAACCATCTGGGTTTGAGTGAGTCCCTTGATAGTCTGGATTCACAATTGGAAATCAATGGTGTGGCTGCAATAAGGTTTTAGGTATATTAAACCTTTTCGCGTTTAAAAATACAATTGACACCAGTTATAACCGATTTGGTGCAGACGAAGTTGCACGGGTCAGCTAGTATTTAATAAAAATTGAAGTCGTCACCAAATTGTGACATATGCAATGTTGATAAAAATTGTAAAAGGATTATTTTTGGCTTCTATATCGATAACAAAGTCTACCCCGATCAAAATTTTCAAAACATATTTAATGTACAGATTTGGCTTTGTTACAGTTTTATTGTAGTATAGATAGATAGAAGAAGATAGATAACTTCAGACTCATTCCTTTTTTAACATTTTTGTCACTTGCAAACTGTGAAGAAATTTTATTTTGTTAAAAATGAGTGGATAGGTCTCATTAAGCCATAAATTATGAACCAACAATTCATTGAGTCAAATTCCTATCATTAAATTATTTAAATTTCTACAGATCTTTCAAATTTGAATTTTTAATAATTTTGCGTTTTTTATCTTTCGCGGCTGAGATATTTGAGTGTAAGTGTTAAATAACAATGGGTCTGTATAAAAAACTATATTTATTTTACTTGTTTCCTTTCATTTCTTTGATTTTATCGCATTCGGAATAAATATTATTAGTTTAATTACATCGAATCATCATTACATAGTATAAAACAAAGTTCTCTGCCGCGTCTGTCTGTCTGTCCACGATAAACTCAAAAACTGAACCAGTAATAGTTTTTCAGGTAAATAGTGTTAGGTTTTACAATAAAGTCCCAAAACATGCTACCGATTTACCGGACAGTAAATTTAAGCGTCACGTCAAGCGGGTTTTGATGTCAAAAGGCTATATTATACAGTGGATCAATATGTGAACAGTGGTGATGTCCGGAATTGACTCCTCTCCGTGCATCCAGTTAAAATGATTGTATGATGTATTGAAAATATATGTTTTAAAAAGATGTACCCGATCGAGTTTCTTGCCGGTTCTTCTCGATGACAAGTAATCGAGTTGACTGGGTTGTTTTCCGAACCGGTGGTAGTTTTGACGTTCGTAAGTTTCTTATTAGGTAGCTACTGAATAAAGTATTTTTTATTTGATTAATATGTAATTAATTAATTATATTAAAGTTGCTATATAGGTATTGTAAAGAACCCAACTGGGCACATTATGAAAAAAAAATGATACAATTAACACCATCTATATCATATAACTATTTAGATACATAAAAAAAAGAGAAAAAAAATATTGTTAAGTATTTTAAAATATTGAATAGGATTCTAAATAAATGCTAACATCCATCATAAATAAAATAATTTTAAATATTATTATTTAATCAAGTACTGAACCATAAGAAGAAAATGGAAGTGTTCTATTAACGACTAAGGAACCCTGACAAAAGACGTGGTAGAGAATTTTAAAACTGTAGTATGCTGTAACGCAATGTGTTTAACAAGGAAGCGATATTGGAATTAAAAAAAAATAGAAAGAAAGGGAGATAAAACCCAAAGGATTAGAAAAGGACAGAGGGAGAAAAAGTGATGTACACACGAGAGCCACGTCTGTAGTATGGAAGTTCGTTTGGAAAAAAAGCATTAGAACGAAATAGGGAGACTAAACAAAAGGAGTAAACGAGAGGCACTGAAAAAAATGGGCGGTACTCGCGGACCCTATGTTTTAAAGGGGAATGGAAGGAAGAGAAAGGTAATAAGGGTTTTAACGGTCGATTCGGGACAGTCCGAGGAACTTCGTTTGATAATACGTGCGCAAGAGTCCCTGTGAAAAAGTAGTGATTTAGCGATCGTAATGCTAGTTTACTTTTAGAACAAAGGTATACGGAAACAAAGAAATACAAAGTTTTATTGAATAAATAGTTTATTTCGAATATTTACAAATTTCTAACCTGAAAAGTGAAATTATACATCGTACAATACCGGAAAAGTGTCTCGAATTATGCAATATTAGTCAGGAAGCTCCTGGATTTATCCAGTGCATGAGAATCAGGTAGCATCAGGGTAGGAGCTTACTGTATGCCTGAGGTGTAATAGGGTCGTTGTCAGCGATACGTTAACCTTGACCCGGGGAAAGGTTTGGGTTTAGAAGCATAGCGCACCTTTACCAAAGTACGAACCGGTAGCTGTCTTTCGTCTGACATGATCGGCTCTCATGGAACTTCTGCCTGGTGTAGTCGGGTGAAAACCCTTGACGTAACTTGATTCAGCATCCTCTTGTGTATATAATTCAAAAGAATATGAACTGGATTCTGCTGAGAGTTATGGTGGACTTCTTTAAGATTGTCACAGCCCCACACTATACTCTTTTACAGACATTTCAGCTAACATCAATAATTGTTACATAGAACATTTATATTATTAAAGATTCACTATAGAATTTGAATTCTGTAAACTTCAGTTAAGTACATATATATATACTATTTACAAATATGTCTGAATATATTGGAAAATTTAAGCAATTACTTATAAAATAGGCTAAATATATTTCAATAGAATGTAAAGGTTAACCTATGATGCAAAGAAATATATAATTAAGTTGAGATCTCTATAAGCTAAGATAATTCTAGTATTGTAGGATTATAAATGAACACATAGATTAATATGTGAATATTACCTATTCTTTTTTTTTGCTAAAAGATAAACCAGATCGAGTTTCTTGCCGGTTCTTCTCGATGACTGGATAATTTTCCGAACCGGTGGTAGAGTTTGATTTTACACTTTACATTTTGCATTGTTGTTTTGCAAAGGGACTAATAGGGCCCTAACGTCTATATAATCAACTGCTATCCATCTATCGCTTGAATGTGTACTGAGCAGAGTCAGAACAGCATTATTTAATTTATTGTTTGTTATATACTAATAACATTGGTAAAAGAATTATCTGGGTGGGATTCTGTTAGCACATTATAAAGTAATGGTGACTGGAACCAATCGGAAGTTCAACTACCAATCTAAATTAATCACTACAATAATATTTTGTAGTATAAATGCTGGTGCCGATTTAGTTCTGCACATCTTGCAACCAAAACCTTATCCACTATCCTTTTGGAACTAGTGTGATTATATAATTCAATTACTGGTTATGTCTACCATTTAAAAGGCATTAATATTTGCAATCTAGAGGGTGTGTTAGCAATTTGACTATACAAGCTGCTATGATTCCTTCACACCATACTATTTGTTAGGGCGTAGCTAGTCTTCTGTATATTCATTTCTGTTGAACCACACTGTGTTAGTGACCTGACGAGTGCATTGGAGCTGACCTTTATCTCACTCCTCGTATCCCAGTGTCTACCGTGTCGCTATACCTGTGTTGGGGAGGTTTGGATTGAAGCAAATTACATATTTTCTCCTTGGTTGACTTTGTCACCCTGGAGCTTTCGCTATCTTGTGAGGATCAAAGCAGGCTGTTTTCATCAACTATAATCACCCATAAGATTGCGTTAGTACATTTCATTATTTTATTTGGAGACTGGTTTCCAGATTCCTTATATTCCTGCCTCTCACCCTTAACTCCCAGCGATGCTGGTAGTAGTTGATTGTTGGGTTTAACTGTAAATTACAGTGCTTCTAAGAGGTGGGCTCGAGGAAGGTGGGGACTCTTCCCCTTCAGGGAAAAAAAACCATTTATACACTCTACATGCACAGTCACCTGTCTAATACAGATAACTATATACTTTAATGAATATTATTAGGATGTACTTTTAATTAATTTAACATATCATGTATGCGGTTATTACATATAGAGATTAACTTGGATTTTATTTAGTTGATTTTGAAAAATTAGATTTATTATGTGTTGTTAGGTGTTTCCTAAAGTTCTGATTATGCTGGATTTAATCTATGTAATGTTTTCTGAGTACCAGTGTTCCGTATTCGGTACTTCTTGCTGGTTAAGTTCCAATAATAATGTAAAATCATAAGCCTAACTGATGGAACCGACGGAAGTACTGAACAAACATTGACATCTACATAACATCACTGGGCGCATCCCTGTTCGACATGCCAACTCCGCGCCGTGCGCCTTAATTAACGTTTTATTAAGTGCTGGAGGCTTCGTAAGGCTCTATCACGTTAACTAAGCCACTAAAGGGAAACTGGACGTTCCGGAAAACCGGTAAGTGGTTTTTTCATTATTCATTGCAAACCTTTTCTAGCTTGGGGTACACGAATACTGGGTGTAATCTCTACAGTCCTAGGTCCTTCGAAGGCTCGTAGCCTACCAGCTCGTTAGTAGGTGTCGATTAACCTACATTTTTGGCGCTCGAGTCGGATTTTTAAAATCAAAATTTGTAATCTAAATTCATACAATTTTCTGCTTTAATACAATTTAAACATAGTAAACTTCATATCAGTTAACCTGTTTAAAGTGTTATTTACGTTTATTTAACACTAGACAATAGTAATTCTTAATTTTACATCATCTCTTCAAATACATATTATTTGTGGGTGTTTGAGAAACAAAGATGGTCGAAACAACGGACACCACTGTATTAGAATTGAAACGTAAAACGTTGAATTTTAAAAATTAATATCTTTTTAATAAGGCTCACCGACTTTATGACTTTTCCAGAACAGTTAAGGACGATTTAAACAAAATGCAAAGTTTTCTAGCACAGTTTACCGAATTAGAAGGTGTTCAAACAAAATTTGAGAATACAATCATGCAATTGTATGAGACAAATTTGCAGCTTAAACCTAATATCAATTTATCCACATCAGAATTAAATGCATTTGACGAGCTATATCATACTTGTAACTTAACCGCTCAGAAATTTAAAAGTAAACAAGGCGACTTACGTCACACCGCAGAACGCAATGAGGTAGTAAGACCTTCACTTCCTAAAATCACATTATTTGAATTTGATGGTCATATTGAGAATTGGACGACATTTTATGATAATTTTATTCACTCGTTCATAGCCGAGACTTTGACTATTTAATCTTACTTTATTTATTAAAACATATGATTATTCACTGAAGGCTATTCAAGCTTTAAAAATAGACAATCTTGAGGATTTCTTATTTTGTCATTTAGCGTTGAGGGGTCTCGATATGCCCACCAGGAAATTATTTGCAGAGAATCGTGATTAAAAAAGTATTCCGATGTTCAGTGAATTAATAGATTTCGTAACTAATCAAATTAAAGTATTAGAAGATACATTTCCTTCCACCGTAATACCTGAAAAACCTAAGTATAAATCTAATTATATTTCTAAAGGCAACATAAAATATGAATCCCGACCATCGACCTCAAAGGCTCACTACCACTACACGTACGGGAACATTATCATGTCCGCATTGTCAACAAAATCATATGATTTATTGTTGCGATCAATTTCGTAAATTGTGTGTTGACAAGAGGATTGAGCGGGTAAAAGTATTAAAATTATGTGAAAATTGTTTAAAACTAAATCATGTAGCTTCGTCTTGTAAAAGTATGATAACTTGTGGTGTATGTGCGTTACCGCATCATTATCTATACTAATATTATAAAGAGGTAAAGTTTGTGAGTTTGTGGGTTTGTGGGTTTGTGAGTTTGTGAGTTTGTGACGTTGTGACGTTGTGGCGT
This sequence comes from Antheraea yamamai, assembly GCA_036509395.1. Lineage (NCBI taxonomy): Eukaryota > Metazoa > Arthropoda > Insecta > Lepidoptera > Saturniidae > Antheraea > Antheraea yamamai. The sequence goes on along the minus strand of AP028435.1, from coordinate 7,693,517 downwards.
TGTAAGGGGTAATCTCAGGAACTACTGGTCCGATTTGAATAATTCTTTCAGTGTTACATAGCTCATTCATTGAGAATGGTTATAGGCTATATATCATTACGCTAAGGCCAATAGGAGCGGAGCACAGATGAAAAATGTTTCAAAATCGAGATGTTTTTTTCTTTTTGAGAGCTTCTGCTGTGTGTCAGCGTTAGCCCAGAGTAGTAACTATTACTACGCGGACGAAGTCGCGGGCAGGAGCTATAATCTATATACTAATATTATAAAGAGGTAAAGTTTGTGAGTTTGTGACGTTGTGGCGTTGTAAGGGGTAATCTCAAGAACTACTGGTCCGATTTGAATAAGTCTTTCAGTGTTATATAGCTCATTCATCGAGAATGGTTATAGGCTATATATCATCATGCTAAGGCCAATAGGAGCGGAGCACAGATGAAAAATGTTTCAAAATCGAGATGTTTTTTCTTTTTGAGAGCTTCTGCTGTGTGTTAGCGTTAGCCCAGAGTACTGATTACTACGCGGACGAAGTCGCGGGCAGGGGCTATAATCTATATACTAATATTATAAAGAAGTAAAGTTTGTGTGTTTGTGACGTTGTAGGGGGTAATCTCAGGAACTACTAAACTGATTTTGAAAATTCTTTTGCCCATAGAAAGCCACGTTATTTGTGAGTGTCATAAGCTATATATCAACAATGAAAAATATTTTAAAACCGGGGCTTTTTTCCTTTTGAGAGCTTCCGCTACGTCTTAGCCCAAAATAACTATTTCACGCGTAGAAAGTCGCGGGCAAGAAGCTATTAACTAATTATATTATCTATACCAATATTATAAAGAGGTAAAGTTTGTGAAATTGTGACGTTGTAGGGGGTAATCTCAGGAACTACAAAACCGATTTCGAAATTTTTTTTACCAATATAAAGCCACGTTATTTATGAGTGTCATAGGCTACATATCATCACGCTAACACCAATAGGAGCGGAGCAACAATGAAAAATGTTTTAAAATCGAGGTATTTTTTCCTTTTAAGAGCTTCCGCTGCGTCTTAGCCCAAAATAACTATTCCACGCGTGCAAAGTCGCGGGCAGAAGCAATTAACTAATTATATTATCTATAATCTATACTAATATTATAAAGAGGTAAAGTTTGTGAGGTTGTAGGGGGTAATATCTGGGGAGTCGGAGAAAAATGGTCGAACGAAAACGTTTCTTACGAACGCTGCCTTAATTATGAGATATATATGATTGAGTTCTAGAGAAAAGTTGTAGCTTGATAATGCCTATTACCGCCCAACGAAGTGGGCACGGGTCGGCTAGTTTACTACATAAAGACAAAGTCTGCGTGCGCGCCAACATGATGGCGGCCGTGCCGACACAACTCCCGCGCGCAACCGTCTCTGTCTAACACGCAACAAGCCCTAGTGTCTTCCCACTACCTTAGTAACTCACAGTCGACACAAGAGGTGCGTAGTTGCGTTAATGAAAAACATTACGGTGTTGTTTTAGGTACTACTCGCATTAATATTCTTGATTTTTGTAAACAATATCAAGGCTGCCGTGCAGTTATTGATTCGGCAGCTCAAAGGACGGACAACGGAAATATTACAACGGAATGTGCTCAACGTTTGGGTTTACCGCGTAAAAAATGTCCTTTTTCAATCACCGGTCTAGGCGGCGAATTTATCAAAAATCAAGGAATGATTGCTTGTACTATAAAACCACGATTTTCGGACGGTCCAATATTCACGTTGAATATGGTCGTGGTATCAAAAGTATCTTCTGACATGCCTAATGTAAACTTTCCGGAGCACGTTATAAATCAATACAAACGGTTTCAATTAGCTGATCCATTTTATTACAAGCGATCTCGGGTAGATATTTTGTTGGGTAACGACATTGTATCGAATATAATAAAAGATAAGCCCGTGGTTATAAATTCGAATATACCTACCGTAATTAACACAGTTTTCGGGGATATACTTAGCAGAAAGTTATATCCGAGTGACACATATTTTTCTCAGAATTTACATTTTTCTATTTCTTTAGAAGAAAATCAATCTCTTGACCGAACGTTGCGGTCCTTTTGGGAAGTTGAAGAGGTGCCGTGCACACCTTCAATCAATCCTCTCGATCAATTAGCCGAAAATATTTTAGAAAAAGAACATTCGCCGCTCCCGCTAGTTCCGAATCACCCGCCTCTCGGTGACTCACATACTATAGCTGAGAGAAGATTATTGTACACGGAGCGTAAACTTGCACGTACGCCGGTACTTCAAGAAGCTTACTCTAATTTTATGTGCGAGCGTGAAACGTTAGATCATATGGAGTTATACCAGGATACTGAACCGAGTCGATATGTAATACCGCATCATAGTATTCTACGGCCCAGTAGTTCGTCAACTTCGTTACGTGTTGTGTTCGATGCATCTGTAAAGAGCAGCAATAATATTTCTCTTAACGATATTTTATTAACGGGACCAACGTTATATCAAGATATTGGTGCGATCATTTTAGGTTTTAGACTTTTTGAGTATTGTTTAGTTTGTGATATTTATAAAATGTATCGATGTATTAAATTGAGAAAGTCGGATCGCTGTTATCAGCATATTTTATACAGGTGTTTCCAAATGACCCAATAAAATTGTACGAATTAAAAACCGTCACATACGGACTAAGTTGTTCGACATTCCTGGCTATGCGTACGCTAGTAGAGTTATCCCGCGACGAAGGGAAACGTTTTCCACTCGCCGCTCGGGTGATACAGGGCGGAGTCTACATGGACGATATCCTGTACTCCTGTAATACATATGACGAAGTCCAGGTCGTTCAGGATCAACTTATTAACATCTTTAAGAGTGCTAACTTTGAATTAAAAAAGTGGGGTAGTAATAGTGAGAAGTTATTAAATAGAGTACCTCTTGAAAATCGAGAATGTCCGGATACATTCATGAAGGATGGTAACGAGTTTACAATCAAGGTATTAGGACTCACGTGGAATCCATTATCAAATCAATTCGTATTTTCAGTAAATAAAACAGATAACGCTTTCACTAAGCGATCAGTTTTAAAATTGTTAGCTTCTATTTATGATCCTGTAGGTTTTATAGCGCCATGTACGTTCATAGCCAAACAGATCATTCAGGAATTATGGAAGTTAGGCATAGGCTGGGACGAGCAGTTATCATCAGAGGTCGATACTCTTTGGGGTAACTTTATAACCGAACTTCCACATTTAGCCGAGATGTCCATTGAATGACATATGCTTCTACCCAGACAGACCGAATGTGAGCTCGTTTGTTTCTGCGATGCGTCATTACGAGGGTATACTGCCTGTGTCTACGCGATTTCTCGTAATGAAAGAAACAATGTGAAGGTTCGTTTAATTATTGCAAAATCCACGGTCGCGCCTATTAAACCTATCACTATTCCACGTTTGGAGTTAATGGGTGCTGTTCTATTAAGTAAACTTTTAAAGTTTGTTCGCGACAATTTAAATCGTGTAAATATTACTTGAATAACGGCACTCACAGATTCGACAGTAGTTTTATCCTGGCTTCAAACTGAAGCTTATAAACTTAAAACTTTTGTAACCAACCGTGTTACACAAATAACTGAAATCTTACCGTCTCATTCTTGGCGTCATGCGAAAAGTGAGCATAATTTAGCTGACATCTGTTCGCGGGGTGTTTTTCCTGCTCAATTAGTTAGCCAGAGCAAGCAGTGGCTACTTGGAGTCGAGTGACTCTACGAAGCTTACGAGGAGTGGCCTATATCAACTTTTATAAATAAAGACACGTCTAACACGCCTGAATTGAGAATTTTTTGTCACCTATCTGAACAAAAATTAGAAGATAAAAAAGAATTGTGCGAACATCTTTTTAACAAATTTTCATCGTTTTCAAAATTGCAAAGATGTATCGTTTGGATATTAAGATGGCGAAAGAAACGAGATGATTCCAACAAATCATCTGTTCTATCCACACTTGAGCTAAACACAGCCTTGGATAAGCTGATTCTACTAGTTCAAAGTGCTTATTTTAAAACAGAAATAAATAGTTTAGAAAAGGGACTTAAATTTATTCCTTCGTTAAGAAAACTATCTCCTTATCTTGACGAGTTGGGCTTTCTCAGGGTAGGGAGTTGTATTTCCCAATCTGAGCTTCCATACAACGCGAAGCATCCTCACTTACCTAAAGATAGTTTCTTTACTAGATTACTTATTGCGTATTATCATTTAAAATATTTACATGCAGGGCCTCGTACGTTACAAGGCATCATTAGTGAACGTTTCTGGATATTATCGGCTCGTAAGCTTATAAGGTCTGTTTTATCAAAGTGTAAAGTTTGTTTTAAATGTAGTCCGCCTCTTTTACAACCAGAGATGGCGCCGTTACCGTCGAATCGGTTGATACCAAATAAAATTTTCGAGCACGTTGGTGTTGATATTGGAGGTCCATTCTTAAATAAAGAAAGTTTATGTCGAAACGCCAAAATAACTAAAGCGTATTTAGCTTTATTCGTGTGTTTTTCCACCAAAGCCGTACACTTGGAATTATTGTCATCTCTGTCGGCCAATTGTTTCCTAGCCTGTTTAGATCGATTCGTAGCACGTAGAGGTTTATGTAGTTTCCTTTACTCTGATTGCGGAACTAATATTGTACCTGCGAGTAAACATTTAACGGATGTACAAAGATTCTTGTGCAATAATCAGAATAGGGATAATATAATATCAGGTTGTGCGACAAGATAAATCATATGGAAGTTTAATGTCCCTAGTGCACCCCATATAGGTGGACTCTAGGAAGCTGGTATTAAATAATAATAAAATAATGTAGTCGCACGGGTAAGAAAATTGATATATGTTTTTAAAAACCTACGTTCAAGTCTTGACTTCTCAACGCTACGAACTGCATATTTTGCCCTTGGTCAATCTATTTTGATATATTGCATCACAATCTGGGGTGGTTCTTGTAAAACTTATCTTATTAAAATTGAAAGAGCACAGAGAGCATTATTAAAAGTAATGACTTCAAAACCTATTCTTTTTCCTACTCAGGAACTTTACTCAAGTTGCAAAGTTCTATCTGTTCGTAAACTGTTTATTCTTCATGTTACACTTAGGAAGCATGCTCAGTTGATCTATGATCATAATTTCATTTGCACAAAGCGTAGATATGATCAAGTATGTCCTCGTGAGCCCCGAAGAACAGAACTTGCTGGTCGCCATTATCATTATTTAAGTCCTATGCTATATAATAAAATCAACAAAACTCTCAATATTTATCCACTTATCAAAATTAAATGTAAAAAAAAAAAATTTACTTGGCTTTTGTGTCTAACGCATGAAGAAGCCGAAGAACTACTATCATTTACATAATTAGTTTACTTGCAAGTGTTTCTTGCTAAAATAAAATATTATCAAAACACACTTAAATTCTATACATGCATATCACTCAACATGACATTAACTCACGCTTGCTTAGCAGCATTTCAGTATTAGATAAACTATTTTCCATTGTTGCATATTACGATTTATGTATTAACTTTTTCAAACAAAAAGATTAGTGTTGTCCGGCGGTGAGTGTTAGTGGCTGTAACACAGTTATTAATTACAGCAGTCACTAATGCTCATGTAATTATAATCTTCGCTAGTAATTCGGCTAGCTAATATAATAATAGTAATATAGTTATAATTACCATTCTAATATTTCTCTGTAAAATTGTATATGTATAACTCTGTAAAATTGTATAATTGTAAATTGTATAACATGAGTATTTAACATACCGGGATCTATAATGGGTCCTTTATTTATGTTAACACTCATAGTCATTTTATTTTAAATTCAAAAATTAAAAGTTAATATTCGAAAAAAAAAAAAAAAAAAAAAAAAAAAAAAAAAAAAAATCTGCCAAATACCATTTAATTCGCAGTACGAGTAACAAAGCGTAAACTTTTGAAGAACTTTATACGATTTTCTGTAAAGTTGAAGCCATTTTGAATTCTTGACCCTTGTGCCCTTTACCGGCTAGTGATAACCCAAATGATTAAACATTTTGACTGCAGGACATTTTTTAATAGGTAAAAGCTTAACAGCCGTGCCTGAATTTAACTTCGAAGTTATACCGATAAGTAGACTGTCACGTTGGCAGTATATCCAACAATGTTCTCAGTTGTTTTGGAAAAGGTGGAGTCGAGAGTATCTAAATACTCTCCAACAACGAGCTAAATGGTTTACTTCTAAACCAAACCTTAACGTTGACGATTTAGTTATTATAAAAATAGATAACGTGCCTCCTTTAAATTGGCCATTAGGGAGAATAGAGGCTCTATATCCCGGTCCCGACGGTGTTGTTCGTTGCGTGACCTTACGAACTGAAAAGAGCATATTGCAGAGACCAGTCAATAAACATAGCCCTTTGCCTTATATTGACTAGTAGCCTTTACTATATGTAATTAGTAATAGTTTTTTATTATTATTATTTGGTTGCGCCGCTTTATGTATGTTTGAAAATTCCCGCATTATGGATTAAATCGCGTCACTTTGAAGCCCGACCAATTAATTGCGATCAGGTCACGCCATCTATCTTGCCCAATCACAGTTCCCTTTAACTATGGCACATGCTAATTCGGTAGCGCGCCGAGCCGCGCCGCTAGTTTCGATTGTGGTGGGCCGCGCCGCGCGCGACGGACGCGGGGCGGCCATTGTGTTGTGTTACTTCGTCTGCTATCGTCGAGTAGTTTACGCGGCTTGTGTCGTACCGCGCCGAGCCGCGCCGCATGCTAACATTTTGAGTTTTTGCATGGTCGAGTGAGAAATAAACGCATCGCTACATACGTGCCGACATTTATTATAAACAATAAGTGTTCTGTGAGAGAAGACTCGGTGGAAAGAAACGAGAAACACCTAGCCAGCTAGCCACGTGGATACTGCATCGCCGCGAGGTATGTGCCAAGTTTCCATCTTGCCCTTCTCTCCCTAATCGTAACTGATCGCAATAGTTGAATATCAATATAGCACCCCTGCATATACAGTCCATTTAAATTGAACATAGATACCCCCGCAGCCGCATGCCCCTCCGGTGACGTCGACCATCGCATCGGCGCCACCATTATTCCTTTCATTTTTTATACATTTTCTTATTATCATTTTTTGTTCATTGTAGCGCTTGTCCACATCTTTATTTTGTTTATGTAGAAAGAAACCATCATTGTGGTTTCGGTAGAGGGTATGTTCCGTATTCGGTACTTCTTGCTGGTTAAGTTACAATAATAATGTAAAATCATAAGCCTAACTGATGGAACCGACGGAAGTAATGAACAAACGTCGACATTGACGTCGACATAACATCACTGGGCGCATCCCTATTCGACATGCCAAACGGTCGAATTTAAAACGGACATTACGCTTCTGAGTATTCGGCTGCAAGCAGTAAAGTTAAGTGTCTCCGCGCCGTGCACCTTAATTAACGTTTTATTAAGTGCTGGAGGCTTCGTAAGGCTCCATCACGTTAACTAAGCCACTAAAGGGAAACTGGACGTTCCGGAAAACCGGTAAGTGGTTTTTTCATTATTCATTGCAGACCTTTTCTAGCTTGGGGTACGCGAATACTGGGTGTAATCTCTACATTCCTAGGTCATTCGAAGGCTCGTAGCCTACCAGCTCGTTAGTAGGTGTCGATTAACATACAATCAGATTAAAACAACTTTCTTACTACAACTTTGTTTCAATTCACAACGTAAAGGGTCCTTACTTCTAAATTATCATGGTAATAATAATAATAATAAAAAGGGGTTAATACATTGCTTTTAACCAGGGTATGTTTAACTGGTAAGATAAAGGTATTAAAGGTAAAGGAGAGTGGTTCGGTAGCGCTTGAAGAGGTCTCTGTATAGTATAGATATATATAGAGATAGTGAGAGAGATATATAGATAGAGAGAGAGAGAGAGTGAGAGGAGAAGAGAGAGGGGGGGCGTTACAGTATAGTACAGTTAGCAATCTTGCTGTGGCTTCTCACTTGTTTTCTATGCAGTGATTGATTTCATTTCTTTATCTAATATGTGTATAAAGTCGAGGTAGTTATAAAGACTACCGACAGAAGTGAAAACGCAAAACAATGGAAATTACTGTGTTCTTTTTTGAATCTTTAAATTAATTATAGTGTGCTTTTTTTTAATAATTTGTAATATGAAATTATAATTATTATCCTATTTCACATCTATTGACATTCATCAAACATATAATGGGGTGCACAATCTCAATACAAAATATCAATATTAGATGTACACAGGTTCTTATACTACGCGTCGCTAGTTTGACACAAGCCGCGCAAGCGTAGTACGCTTCGTCACGCTTACTGGCATGTCATGACGTGAAATTATAAATTTATCACCTACAAAAAAATACCGCTCTACGCGTCTAGAGAAGTATTCACTTCAATAACTGATTGCTTGTCTGACGGAAAAATGTACTTCAGAGCTTTTTCTTTTTTTTTTCTTTTTAAGTTTCTTTTTTGGTTTCTTTTCAAGTTTCTCCATTCACAACTAAGGGGTTGTCAACTGTGCAAGTGTAGTTTTTACAATTCCGAATGTTGAGTTCACAGAAGTCATTTATGTACAAAAGAACCAAAGTAGGACCAAGAATACTTCCTTCCTTCGCATTTTATACCACATTTACTACTGGTATAACCGTTTATAGAGACGCATTGTTTTCGATCGATCTTCCATTTTCTTTAGTAGTATGTAGATAGAGACAGTATCAAATACCTTACAGACATCGAGAAATATACCAATAACTTTATGTTGTTTATCTATATTATCGACAATAGAATTTTTAAGCGCCAATACTGCATTGTTGGTTGAGATAACTTTTAGAAAACCGTATTAGTTGCTGGATAAAATAGAGTTTTTTTGTCTAAGAACGTACAAGTTCGTTAAGTATTTTCTCCAAGCGTGGATAGAACAGGTACAACAGATAGCGGTCTGTATTTAATGACACTGTCTCTTTCCTAGCTTTTATAAACTGGGTATACATGAGGGTTTTTGTACTAATTAGGAAATGTATTTGTGAATAGGCACAAGTCAAAACTATGCAAGAGTGGCTTTAAGAGGTCTTTTCGCGTTTGCTTGATTATGGAAATAAGTATTTTGTCCCAATCAACAGCACAATCGTTTCGAAGATTCGTGATTACGCTTTCCAATTTTTGTTTATCAGTATCTACAATCGCCATAGTGTTCGCGTTCGTTTTAGTTGTAAAAGGATAATATTTATCATGACAGTTATTAGTGATATTATTAGCTTAATTCTATCCAGTATTGGTTAATAATCATAAACCTGATTAATAAAAACCTCTGTAGTGGGGTAAACACCTAGAAGGTCTTTTGTTGAGTTTGGAATCTGTTGAATGTTAACTATTTTTTAAGTATCCTAAGCAGCCTTAAGATTATTTTTTGCTTTTTTAAATTGAATTTTAATAGTTTATTTTTATTGCATAATTACATACATAACAATTGTAGTAACACGAATCTGCAAATAAAAATCTTACGCTTGCTGAATAAAATATTTTGTATATATTACACACATATCCACCAAACTGAAAATATAATTTTAAAACATGTCAATAAAAGTCATACAATTGATTGAAATTGCTACACTGAGTTCCTTTTCTATTCCATAATCGTTACTTATCCTTAGTTTTCGAATAAAATATATGAATTTATAAACTTAATAATTAATAACAAACATATTCACTATTAAGACGGGTAATTAAACATGAATATATATGATGTAATGAATAAAAATCTTACGCTTGTCGTATAATATATTTCGATTAACATATGCACACCAAAATGAAAATATAATTATAAAAATGTTAATAAAAGTTATACAATTGATTGAAAATATTACACAGAGTTAATTTTATATTCCGTAGTCGTTATTTATTCTTCGTTTTCGAATAGATTGTATGAAGTTACAAACATAATATAACAAACATATTCACTATTAAAACGGATAATTAAACATGGCTACAAATTATATAGTATACCTATGTAGTGCCACGGTTGTTGGGATCGTCGTTATTGTTGTCGTTTACGATGCCAATCACTGTGAAATAAGAAAATTAATTAACAATCAATAAGTAAATATAATGGAAAATTATCTTACTAGCTTATACCTGCGGCTTTGCACACGTTAATGAACATTTAAGCTATCCCTAGGAAACAATATTGTTTTCTGGATGAAAGTACGTTCTTTTCTTTATTTTTGAAGCGATGTTGGCTTAGTCGACAGTTTGTTCGGAAACCGCTTCTATAGACGTAGTTTCGAATCCTAACAACTGACTCGGAGCTATCGGTGAAGAGAAATGTCGTGGTGTAACCTTTGTATGGTGGTAGGGCTTTTTCTAAGTACGCTTGGCTGGCTACCACGCTCTGGTTGGAAATCTGTCACCAAGCACCTGTTGGTTTGTTCCAGCAGCTACACCTGCGAGCCAGGCCCCTCTAGGTTTCACCATCTTTGACCATACAGTCATTTAACATTAGATAAGGTTGTGGTCAACTAAAACTTATAATAAAGTAGAGTAAAGAAACTCCTGAGAAAGTGTATGCAAATTTTCATGAGAATAGGTTGAACAGATAATGCGTGACATTATTAACATTAGTGTGGTTTTCACATCTATTGGCACTCGGAGCAATAACTACATAGATTTTTTTTATTTTATTAATCAATAATATATGATGAACTGGAAAATATCAATGTCACATATACACAGGCCTCTATACAACGCGTCACTAGTTTGACGCAAGCCGCACAAGAGAAATACGGCCGTTAATGTTATAACGTTGTATGTACGTATGTTATGACGCGAAATTATAAACTTATCTCCTGCCAAAAATACCGCTCGACGCGCCTGAAGTAGTTTTCACAGCGAAAATCTTAACAGAATGAGTTGGTATGTTCAGCTTAAAAGATTTCGTAGAATTTCGAGAAATTACCACTTCACTAGTTCTTCAAAAGACGATGGGTCAATTATGTATTTATTCTACAAATACTGGGCTTTATGCTTTATGTTTCTGAGAAAGCCGGTTAAACTAACAATAGTTATTAACTCGACAAAGTTATCCATAAGATAAACTGTCTAAAGGCCCGTTGGGTTTTACTGACATCGTATGATTGTGTGTTGAGAAACGCAATTTGACAAGTTATCGAACCCATAACGCTATTGAACTGATAAACTACAATTAAAGTACCTCAGAAACCGGGCATAAGTGTGTAATTAACTAGAGAAACGGTACCATTAAGAATGTTCGGTATTAATTACTTAGTATGATCTCAGTTTTTGGTGCCATATCTTAAAAGTTTTTATCATTGTTTATCACAGGAAGAATTGATATACTTAGTCTGGCCATAAATACTGTTACAATTAAAAATAAACAAAATATTACATTTGAATTTAGAATCTGTCATTTTTATATGATTATTCGTTGAGTTTTCTCATTTTGGCGCCAATACATTGTACAATATTTTGCGATATTAAAATGGAGTGGGGTGATAACCGAATCGCTGTGATTGCATTATATAAAGTAGGTATGGAGCCAAATGCAATATTTAAAACTTTCCATACGCTTGGTATTAGTAAAATGTTTGTGTACCGGGCTTTTAATGGGTACAATGAGACCTCCTCTGTTTGTGACAGAAAAAGATCTGGCCGTCCACGTAGTGTTCATACGAAAAAGGTGGTCAGAGCAGTAAGGGGCAGAATTCGAAGAAATCCTGTCGGAAAGCAAAAGATTTTATCTCGGGAGGTGAAGATAACACCTAGAACTATGTCGAGTATTTTAAAAGATGACTTAGCACTTTCAGCCTATAAGAGACGTATTGTTCATTTCTTAACTGATAATTTAAAAAAGAATAGGGTGGTAAAATCGAAACAACTACTGAAGTGGTACGCAAAGGGGGGTCACAGAAAAAAATTGTTTACGGATGAGAATTTTTTTACAATTGCGCAACATTTTAATAAACAAAATGACCGTATTTATGCTCACAGCTCTAAGGAAGCTTCCCAGTTAGTCGACAGAGTGCAACGTGGGCACTATCCGACTTCAGTGATGGTTTGGTAGAGTATTAGCTATGAAGGAGTGATTGAGCCATATTTTTGTGAGAAAGGTATCAAAACATCGGCACAAGTGTATCAAGATATCATTCTTGAGAAGGTAGTGAAGCTCCTTAAGAACACCATGTTCAATAACCTAGAATGGTCCTTCCAGCAAGACTCGGCGCCGGGCCATAAAGCTCGGTCTACGTAGTCTTGGTTGGAGACGAACGTTTCGGACTTCATCAGAGCTGAAGACTGGCCGTCGTTTAGTCCCGATGTTAATCCGCTGGATTATGATATATGGTCAGTTTTAGAGAGTACGGGTTGCTCTAAACGCCATGATAATATGGAGTCCCTAAAACAATCCGTACGATTGGCAGTGAAGAATTTTCCCATGTAAAGAGGGCGTGCTTCTATTGATAACTGGCCTCAACGTTTAAAGGACTGTATTGCAGCCAACGGAGACCATTTTGAATAAGCTTTTTATATTTTAAATTGTTTTATATTTATGTATTAAACTAACAAACTGTAAAAGTAATAAATGTTATTTGCAATAGAATTTTTTTTTCTTTGTTTCAGTATTTATGGCAAGACTAGGTATATTATCCTATATCTAGATTAGGTATATTATCTTGCGGTTTCATTTTGTGCTAATCGAATATAAATAAAATGATAGAAGTTGGCGCATATCACTTAAAAACTACAAGATACATTTCGATTATTTTTTTATTTAGCTCAGACACTTGGTTCTCGTCACCTCAAAATAATTATCATAATAGTTTCCTTTAGTATAAAGTTATTAAAGTTAGTTACACGTTTTAAATGAGCACTACGTAATGAGCGTTGACGCTGTATCTCTTATACATGAACAAGTGGGCCACGACGTGTGAACGCCAACGACGCGTAATATTGATATTTTATATTGAGATTGTGCAGCCCCTCATATGTTTGATGAATTAATAAACAGTATAAAACAGTATATGATTGTTATTAGAAGTGCCAATAGACGTAGAAGAGAGACTAATGATAATAATTTCAATTTACATATTATGAAACTAAAAATAATTCACACTACGATTATTTTTAAAAATCAAAAGAGAAAATTTGAATTCCAAAATTTGAGTTTTTATTTGTGCCGGGCTTAACTTTTTTTTTGTATTCTTTTCTCTCTACATAAAATACATTGTTAAGATAATAAAAGACGTAGATGAACTCGCGGGTGTCATACAATAATCTAATAGGTAAATTTAATCATTTGTAACGTTTATGCGTTAGTTTAACGTTAAAATAGGTTCAAAATACCCCAGTTTGTAAAATTGTAACAGTGCCAAGAGAAATGAAATTGAAGACTTCAGAATTGTTAAAAATATCGTTGTCAGAAAAACGTATACAAATTAATTTGAAACAAAAATCATCGTGTTTCTTTAGACTCTAAATTATAATAAGTTTCATTTACACGGTGGTGGTATTTATAGCAAGCGATATTTTAAGACCATAATTTAAAAATACTCCGAGACTAACCTGACAACCATCGTCATCAAGCAAATATAGTACTTAATTATAATCTGATATTTAAAAATCTCGTGTCACGATGTTAGTGTTCAAACTTCTCCGAAACGGCTGGGCCGATTTTTATGAAATTTCTTATGTATAATTGGTTTGTATGGGAATAGGTCGTGAAGTATATGTACCTATATATACCGCTAGGTGATTAGGGTGTAGCTGTCCAGATTTTTTTGAAGTTATACTTTTTAGGCGCGTTAGGGAAAAATGATGAGAGTAAATTTTTACGACGCGCGCGCACACCGTCACGAATAATTGACACCCTGAAGTTAGCTATTGGTGACGCCGCGTATTGTCGACGTCACCGTAGGAGTGCGAGTGCGGGGATATCTATGCTAATTTTAAGTGGACTGTATATGCGGGGGCGCTATATTTGATATTCAACTATTGCGATCAGCTACGAAGAGGGAGACAAGGGTAGGAAGGAAACTTGGCACATACCTCGCGGCGCTGCAGTCTCCACGTGGCTAGCCGGCTAGGTGATTCTCGTTTCTCTCCACCGAGTTTCCTCCCACACAATACTTATTGTTTATAATGTCTGTCCGCACGTATGTAGCGATGCGTTTATTTCTCACTCGACACCAGGCGAAAATTCAAACTATTAGCATGCGGCGCGGTCACAACAATCTCAATGCGGCTCGCAAACAACACTGACGATAGCAAACGAACAACTGGCGGCGCGGACGTCGCGCTACCTTATATAAGCATGTGCCATAGTTAAAGGGAAGCGGGGCGGGTGGCGTAATCTGATCGCAATTAATTGGTCGGGCTTCAAAGTGGCGTGACCTAATCCATAATGCGGGAATTTTCAAACATACAAAAAGCGGCGCAACCAGCTATAGTCAACATTTTGTTTCTTTGTATTTGTTGTTTGTATTTCTTTGTATTAAAACTATCAATGTATTAAATACCTTTTTTCTATTGTTAGTGTCGTTTTTTCTACAAACGTATAATAAGGCGAAGGATAAAATTTTTGAAAAGATTTTTATCTTTTTACGCCAAAGAAGTATAACTTCTAACGCGTGTACATAAGTACACACATACTTTTTTTTCTATATTTTTGTCAAATATTTCGTATTATATTTTTTTAAGAAGTAAATTAGGCCATTCTATTCTATATTATCATCCGCGATTTCATTAACATGGAATATAGTAAAAAAAATGTTATGTACAAATATGTACTTGAGGCGCGCGCTGTACTGGATACTGCTACTTTAGTTTATTATATTCTCACGGTGCAGTGTAAACCGTGTGTGAAATTTCAACAACACTGTTTCTACGAAAATATACGAGGACTAAGTAATGCCTAACAGCCTCCTTAAATATAATTGAAATGTATATAATTGTATGTAGTTTGTATTTTATTATCCTTTTAATCAATTTGACGGCCATTTTGTTATATTTACTTAACTCTTAATGAGTTTAATGTGAACAATAATTACAAAGGAATAATTTAAAACATATATACACATGGTAAAACTGTAACCATGCCTAAAACGTACATTAAATATTTTTTGAAAATTATAATCGGGGTGGACTTTATCATCGATATAGAAGCCAAAAAAATATTTTGAATTTGTGTCTATCTGTTCCTGTGTACGTGTATTAATTACTCTGAAAGTACTGAACCGATTTTGAGGAAACTTGACTCTGTAAAAACTAAGACTATAAAGTAATATAGAATACTTTTTGTTCCATAAAACGCAAGGGGTACTCCAGGATAACGGGCAAAAGTAAAAAAAATTGTAGTAAATGTAATTCGTGACGGATTTTAATGAAATTTTCTTTGTGACAAATAAGCTAAAAATGTAAGTTATATTTCATCTTTATATGCTTCTAAAAAAATGAATAAAAATAAAAACTACCGCTCGATTTTGAACCGATTTGTTTAATCACTGCGTTTACAATTGAAATTTCACGCGGATGCAGTCGCGGGTACAGCTAGTATATATATATATATCTAGTATATATATCTAGTAAGATGTAGCTAATGTGGGATGCAGCACCCTAAGGACTCGTTTATCTACATGTTCAGAATTGTATACAATGAAAACAGTCGTCGGCATTTGATTCAGTAGTAAATTTTACCAGCTGCGACTTCTGCTGCTGAGCCTCATTGACCACCACCACCTGCAACAAAATTATTTTGATGATCAATCATCTACCTAATAACTCCACTATACACGCGTCGCAAAATTTATTACCAGGTTTTAATATATGTAAGATAATAGGTCTTTACCTATGAAATTGCCGTTCTGCAGTACTGGCCATTTCAAATCAAAATAATTTTTGTTTGGCTAAGAATTCTAATTTCAAATTCATTTTATTTTAAAAAACATGGAATTCTTTTTTCAAAAGTAGTCATTTGTTTTTTGATTAGTGTTACATTTCCATCGCATTTCAATCTTTTTTGTCATCATGGATACGTTAAAAATTCGAGTAATTATGGAATATGAGTACCGTCGTGGCAGCAACGCTGTACAAGCGGCACGCAACATCAACGACGTTTACGGAGCTAACACTACAAACCAACGCACCACCGGTTATTGGTTTGCTCGCTTCCGTTCTGGGAATTTCGACCTGATAAATGAACCTCACGGTCGTCTGAAGACTTTGGTTGACAATGACGAATTAAAGGCGATTGTGGAAGCTGATGATACACAATCTACGGCTGAATTAGCAGCAGCATTCGACGTTAGCGTCAAAACAATATTGGTATATTTGCGTCAAATTGGCAAGGTAAAAAAGCTTGACACATCGGTGCCCCACGAACTCAATGATCGCCAGCGCGAAATACGCGTCGAGACGTGCCTTGCACTGCTCAACAGACACACGAATGAAGGAATTTTGAACCACATTTTGAACCACCTGCGATGAAAAATGGATTCTGTTGGATAACAGCAAGCGCTCAGCAAGTTGGTTGAATCCTGGTTCAGCACCTAAACAATGCCCTAAACGAAAAAGTGATGGCCACTATTTGGTGGTCTAGCGCCGGTTTGATTCATCACAGCTTCTTACCAAATGGGGTGAGCATTACTGCAGATATGTACTGTGAGGAACTGAACACAATGATGGAGAAGCTGGCACATCTCCAACCAACATTGGTCAATCGCTCGTCTCCGCTGCTCCTGCACGACAACGCGCGACTTCATACTACACAGCAGACGGTCTCCAAGTTGCAAGAACTGGGGTTGGAAGTACTCCGTCATCCACCCTACTCACCAGACCTTGCGCCTACAGACTACCACTTTTTCCAGAATTTGGATAACTCCTTGGCGGGAAAAAAATTCAATACCCGAGAGGCAGTACAAAATGCCTTTGAAGAATTTGTTGCCTCCCGTCCAGCTGATTTCTTTAAGAAGGGCATCAATAAACTGCCACTGCGTTGGCAAAGATGCATTGATTGCATGGGTGATTACTTCGATTAATACAAATAAAAAATACATGAAAAAAAATCGTTTCAATGTTTTCATACAAAACGGCAATTTCATAGGTAAAGACCTAAGGTATTGTAAACTTCTGTGGTAATTGGTTTTATCACATTTTTATATCTAGTCAAACGTAGCTTATGTGGGATGTAGCACCCCAGCTATTCGTTTATTTACATGTTCAGAACTGTACACAGTGAAAACAATCGTCGACATTTGATTCTGTAATTAAATTTACCAGCTGCGGCTCCTAATGCCGAGCCCCCTTGACCACCGCTCCCTGCTACAAAATTATTTTGATAATCAATAATTGATGTAATAATTTCAATATTTACAGAACGCAATATTTATGAACAGGTTTTTATATATTTCAAATATACATATGGGTCATTCCACCAAATAAGAACATTTTTACGGGGCGACCCTCGCGGATTATGTTTAAAATTTATGGAGGTGTTCTCTATCATAAGACAAAAATTCCCTGAGAGTTTTAGCTCTTAATACGCAGCGGTCTTGAAGTTATGATTTTTTGAAATTTTGGAAAAAATATTTTTTCAACTTTTTCGTCAATTTTTCTGATCAATGATTGATGTAATAATTTCAATATTTACAGAACACAATATTTATTAACAGGTTTTTATATATTTCAAATATACATATAGATATACTTCTTTTGTAGTTGATTATATCACATTTTTATATGTAGCTTATGTGGGGTGCAGCACCCCAAGGACTCGTTTATCTACATGCTCAGAATTGTACACAGTGAAAACTTAGGAATTAAACTTACCAGCTCCGGCTCCTGTTGCCAAGCCTTCTTGACTACCCCTACCTGCAACAAAATTATTTTGATAATCAATGATCGATTTAATTATTTCATTTTTTACAGGGCGCAATATTTATTACCACGTTTTTATATATTTAAGATATATTGTATAATTCTGTGGTAATTGGTTTTATCACATTTTTATATGTAGCTTATGTGGGATGCAGCACCCCAGGGACTCGTTTATCTACATGCTCAGAATTGTACACAGTGAAAACTTAGGAATTAAACTTACCAGCTCCGGCTCCTACTACCGAGACTCCTTGACCACCGCTACCTGCAACAAAATTATTTTAATAATCAATGATCGATGTAATAATTTCAATATTTACAGAACGCAATATTTATTAACAGGTTTTTATATATTTCAAATATACATATACTTCTTTTGTAGTTGATTATATCACATTGCTTATGTATCTTATGTGGGATGCAGCACCCCAAGGACTCGTTTATCTACATGCTCAGAATTGTACACAGTGAAAACTTAGGAATTAAACTTACCATCTCGGGCTCCTACTACCAAGCCCCATTGACCACCGCTACCTGCAACAAAATTATTTTGATAATCAATGATCGATTTAATAATTTCATTTTTTACAGGTCGCAATATTTCTTACCACGTTTTTATATATTTAAAATATACACATATATATATATATATATATATACTTCTTTGGTAGTTGATTTTATCACATTTTTATGTCTAGTCAAAAGTAGATTATGTGGAGGTCAGCACACACACCAGGAACTCGTTTATCTACATGTTCAGAATTGTACGCAGTCAAAACTTAGGAATTAAACTTACCTGCTTCTCCTACTGCCGAGCCCCCTTGACCACCGCTACCTGCAACAAAATTATTTTGATAATCAATGATCGATGTAATAATTTCAATATTTACAGAACGCAATATTTATTAACAGGTTTTTATATATTTCAAATATACATATACTTCTTTTGTAGTTGATTATATCACATTTTTATATGTAGCTTATGTGGGATGCAGCACCCCAGGGACTCGTTTATCTACATGCTCAGAATTGTACACAGTGAAAACTTAGGAATTAAACTTACCAGCTCCGGCTCCTATTGCCAAGCCTTCATGACTACCCCTACCTGCAACAAAATTGTTTTGATAATCAATGATTGATGTAATAATTTCAATATTTACAGAACACAATATTTATTAACAGGTTTTTATATATTTCAAATATACATATACATATACTTCTTTTGTAGTTGATTATATCACATTTTTATATGTAGCTTATGTGGGGTGCAGCACCCCAAGGACTCGTTTATCTACATGCTCAGAATTGTATACAGTGAAAACTTAGGAATTAAACTTACCAGCTTCGGCTCCTATTGCCAAGCCTTCTTGACTACCCCTATCTGCAACAAAATTATTTTGATAATCAATGATTGATGTAATAATTTCAATATTTACAGAACGCAATATTTATTAACAGGTTTTTATACATTTCAAATATACATATACTTCTTTTGTAGTTGATTATATCACATTTTTATATGTAGCTTATGTGGGATGCAGCACCCCAAGGACTCGTTTATCTACATGCTCAGAATTGTACACAGTGAAAACTCAGGAATTAAACTTACCACCTCCGGCTCCTGTTGCCAAGCCTTCTTGACTACCCCTACCTGCAACAAAATTATTTTGATAATCAATGATTGATGTAATAATTTCAATATTTACAGAACACAATATTTATTAACAGGTTTTTATACATTTCAAATATACATATACTTCTTTTGTAGTTGATTATATCACATTTTTATATGTAGCTTATGTGGGATGCAGCACCCCAAGGACTCGTTTATCTACATACTCAGAATTGTACACAGTGAAAACTTAGGAATTAAACTTACCAGCTCCGGCTCCTGTTGCCAAGCCTTCTTGACTACCCCTACCTGCAACAAAATTGTTTTGATAATCAATGATTGATGTAATAATTTCAATATTTACAGAACACAATATTTATTAACAGGTTTTTATATATTTCAAATATACATATACATATACTTCTTTTGTAGTTGATTATATCACATTTTTATATGTAGCTTATGTGGGGTGCAGCACCCCAAGGACTCGTTTATCTACATGCTCAGAATTGTATACAGTGAAAACTTAGGAATTAAACTTACCAGCTTCGGCTCCTATTGCCAAGCCTTCTTGACTACCCCTATCTGCAACAAAATTATTTTGATAATCAATGATTGATGTAATAATTTCAATATTTACAGAACGCAATATTTATTAACAGGTTTTTATACATTTCAAATATACATATACTTCTTTTGTAGTTGATTATATCACATTTTTATATGTAGCTTATGTGGGATGCAGCACCCCAAGGACTCGTTTATCTACATGCTCAGAATTGTACACAGTGAAAACTCAGGAATTAAACTTACCACCTCCGGCTCCTGTTGCCAAGCCTTCTTGATTACCCCTACCTGCAACAAAATTATTTTGATAATCAATGATTGATGTAATAATTTCAATATTTACAGAACACAATATTTATTAACAGGTTTTTATACATTTCAAATATACATATACTTCTTTTGTAGTTGATTATATCACATTTTTATATGTAGCTTATGTGGGGTGCAGCACCCCAAGGACTCGTTTATCTACATGCTCAGAATTGTATACAGTGAAAACTTAGGAATTAAACTTACCAGCTTCGGCTCCTATTGCCAAGCCTTCTTGACTACCCCTATCTGCAACAAAATTATTTTGATAATCAATGATTGATGTAATAATTTCAATATTTACAGAACGCAATATTTATTAACAGGTTTTTATACATTTCAAATATACATATACTTCTTTTGTAGTTGATTATATCACATTTTTATATGTAGCTTATGTGGGATGCAGCACCCCAAGGACTCGTTTATCTACATGCTCAGAATTGTACACAGTGAAAACTCAGGAATTAAACTTACCACCTCCGGCTCCTGTTGCCAAGCCTTCTTGACTACCCCTACCTGCAACAAAATTATTTTGATAATCAATGATTGATGTAATAATTTCAATATTTACAGAACACAATATTTATTAACAGGTTTTTATACATTTCAAATATACATATACTTCTTTTGTAGTTGATTATATCACATTTTTATATGTAGCTTATGTGGGATGCAGCACCCCAAGGACTCGTTTATCTACATACTCAGAATTGTACACAGTGAAAACTTAGGAATTAAACTTACCAGCTCCGGCTCCTGTTGCCAAGCCTTCTTGACTACCCCTACCTGCAACAAAATTGTTTTGATAATCAATGATTGATGTAATAATTTCAATATTTACAGAACACAATATTTATTAACAGGTTTTTATATATTTCAAATATACATATACATATACTTCTTTTGTAGTTGATTATATCACATTTTTATATGTAGCTTATGTGGGGTGCAGCACCCCAAGGACTCGTTTATCTACATGCTCAGAATTGTACACAGTGAAAACTCAGGAATTAAACTTACCACCTCCGGCTCCTATTGCCAAGCCTTCTTGACTACCCCTACCTGCAACAAAATTATTTTGATAATCAATGATTGATGTAATAATTTCAATATTTACAGAACGCAATATTTATTAACAGGTTTTTATACATTTCAAATATACATATACTTCTTTTGTAGTTGATTATATCACATTTTTATATGTAGCTTATGTGGGATGCAGCACCCCAAGGACTCGTTTATCTACATGCTCAGAATTGTACACAGTGAAAACTCAGGAATTAAACTTACCACCTCCGGCTCCTGTTGCCAAGCCTTCTTGACTACCCCTACCTGCAACAAAATTATTTTGATAATCAATGATTGATGTAATAATTTCAATATTTACAGAACACAATATTTATTAACAGGTTTTTATATATTTCAAATATACATATACATATACTTCTTTTGTAGTTGATTATATCACATTTTTATATGTAGCTTATGTGGGGTGCAGCACCCCAAGGACTCGTTTATCTACATGCTCAGAATTGTATACAGTGAAAACTTAGGAATTAAACTTACCAGCTTCGGCTCCTATTGCCAAGCCTTCTTGACTACCCCTACCTGCAACAAAATTATTTTGATAATCAATGATTGATGTAATAATTTCAATATTTACAGAACGCAATATTTATTAACAGGTTTTTATACATTTCAAATATACATATACTTCTTTTGTAGTTGATTATATCACATTTTTATATGTAGCTTATGTGGGATGCAGCACCCCAAGGACTCGTTTATCTACATGCTCAGAATTGTACACAGTGAAAACTCAGGAATTAAACTTACCAGCTCCGGCTCCTGTTGCCAAGCCTTCTTGACTACCCCTACCTGCAACAAAATTATTTTGATAATCAATGATTGATGTAATAATTTCAATATTTACAGAACACAATATTTATTAACAGGTTTTTATATATTTCAAATATACATATACATATACTTCTTTTGTAGTTGATTATATCACATTTTTATATGTAGCTTATGTGGGGTGCAGCACCCCAAGGACTCGTTTATCTACATACTCAGAATTGTACACAGTGAAAACTTAGGAATTAAACTTACCAGCTCCGGCTCCTGTTGCCAAGCCTTCTTGACTACCCCTACCTGCAACAAAATTGTTTTGATAATCAATGATTGATGTAATAATTTCAATATTTACAGAACACAATATTTATTAACAGGTTTTTATATATTTCAAATATACATATACATATACTTCTTTTGTAGTTGATTATATCACATTTTTATATGTAGCTTATGTGGGGTGCAGCACCCCAAGGACTCGTTTATCTACATACTCAGAATTGTACACAGTGAAAACTTAGGAATTAAACTTACCAGCTCCGGCTCCTGTTGCCAAGCCTTCTTGACTACCCCTACCTGCAACAAAATTGTTTTGATAATCAATGATTGATGTAATAATTTCAATATTTACAGAACACAATATTTATTAACAGGTTTTTATATATTTCAAATATACATATACATATACTTCTTTTGTAGTTGATTATATCACATTTTTATATGTAGCTTATGTGGGATGCAGCACCCCAGGGACTCGTTTATCTACATGCTCAGAATTGTACACAGTGAAAACTTAGGAATTAAACTTACCAGCTCTGGCTCCTGCTGCCGAGCCTTCTCGACTACCGCTACCTGCAACAAAATTATATTGATAATCAATCATCAATTTAATAATTTCATTTTTTACAGGTCGCAATATTTATTACCACGTTTTTATATATTAAAGATATATTGTACATTATACATATATAATAGCTGTTACCTGCAGCTTCGCACGTGTTTATTTAAATTGTTCTAAAGAAATGTGGAATTGTGAGTAGGTGTACATTACAGAAATACACTTTTAAAAACATTCGTAAATACGACACGCACGCCATCTATTGTATCATGTAACGTGTACATTAGATATGTGAATACTAACAGTGTGTCATTCGACACACATTGGGTTTGCCATCAACAACATATTTGACACTTTAACCTACCTATATAACACCTTCAGTGCTCACTTACACTATGAGATAGTGAATCTAAGATGAATATTTAAAAGCACTCTAGGGTTTATTTTAGGATCAAACATTTTTACGGATAGAAGACATTTTAGAAACAACTGAACCAGAAAGCGATGACAAAGAATGTTCTGAAATTGGAGATCACAATTTTATGTCCGATGATTAATATCATTATCATTACATAGTATAAAACAAAGTCCCCTTCGCGTCTGTCTGTCTGTCTGTTCGCGATAAACTCAAAAACTACTGAACGGATTTTCAAGCGGTTTTCACCAGTGGATAAAGTGATTCATGAGGAACGTTTTGGTGTATAATTTGTCAAGGATTTTTTTTATAATCAGGGCTGGACAACGTCTGTCGGGCACGCTAGTGCTTAATAATTTGTAAATGTATTTTGTATAAAACACAACACTCTTATTCTATGTAACTTTTTTTATTTAAGATAAATATTACCTTTTTTGTTTTTATTTTGCCTGCTAATAAAAGAAATAAAATTTGTAAGACTATTATTATATATGTATCGCTATTGCCTTTTTATCTATTAGATGTATTTACTTTAATGTCAAATAAAATATATAAACACGTATATAAATATATAATTTATTTTAAAAATATTACATTTATAAACATTGTTGCATGTGTAATATTAATATTGTGTTTACAGTTTTTAAATTAGCGTTGAAGTGCTTGTTATTATATGGAAATGCTATTCGTATTTTAGAAGTACTTAGTAGGTAAACCTGCAGGTGGGTCACCTGATGTTAAGTGATCATCACCGTCCATAGATACTAACAACATCAGGAGAGTCGCAAGTGCGTTGCCAGCCTGTATTTGGGGGGAACTGGGAGGGGAGAGGGGAAGGGAGGTGCTCCTCTGGCGCTCTCACTGACCGAACGAAACGCGACAGTGCAAGCACTATTACTTCACGTCGGTGTTTCTGTGGGTCGGATGGTACTACACCGGGCGAGCCGACCCATTCATGCTGAAACCAGTGATAACTTCACCGTGGCTCTACCACGTAAATACGTGTAATTAATAGATGGTGCTAAATATGTTATATTAATAGTTTTAAATATTCTGAAGCATTAAAAGTCGAACAAAGGTAATATTAACATGTGCGAAGTTGAATTTATGTATGTCTTTTGCCTTCATTTAAAACTTTCAGGGACTTGGCTTGGGTACTTAGCTTTATAAAATTAAAAAGAATTTATTATACTGTTTCCACTATTGTTTTTGTAGTGGTTAAATTACATATAAAGAATGTATTGCAATGTGGAATAAAATCATTATATGCAATAAAGACGATTGCTCGTAATTAGTTTTCGATTCAGTGCGTTGGATGAAATTGAACAACTAGGCCCTTAATGTTAAATTGTCTGGATATATCGGTTGATGTGTAAAATTATGTTAATTTGTTATCCTATTGATTGTTCGTGTTACGAACAGGTTTTTATAAAATTTTACCATTCGCATTATATCTATATGTTTGAAGTATAACTATCTGTTGTTTTCAGTACCACCCCATATGTCACGAGATGATTATTATTATTTTAATGTATTATATTCAGATGATTTTATGAATAACTGTTTTTTTAATTAGGTTTCACGCGGACGAAGTTGCGGGCACAGCTAGTACGCAATATTAACACTATATGTAAACCGGTGGAGCTGTAAAGGTATGTCAAACCAATAGCGTAGTCAGTTCGTAAAAACACCATTACGTATGCTATATTTTTATGTTTTTCTTATTTATTTTTTGCATTTGGCTACTGTATCTTAGTATTATAAAATTAAATAATATAATATTATATATACAATAGGAATAATTATTACATAGTTTTTACTATATTTTATGGATTTTAAATTGTTATGAATGTATCGGATATTTAAAGTAAAATGATTATATCCAATAGACACGACTGCTCTTTATTTATTTCTTTTCGAATATTAGTTTCAAATATTCAAACGTATACTCGAAGTTACCAGTATTTCGACAAAATATGGTACCTATTTAAAATATAAAGAAGAATTTTTGTTGGCTTTTAAAGTTGCGGGGTTTTTAAAATAATTTATTTTTAATTTTGGTTTAATAAATATTTTTTCTTTTTCAAATATTGCTAAATCTATAAATATTTAATGTTACAATCAGTGAAATGAAATTTCTGAAAAACTATTTGTGACACCCGCTAGTAATCACTACATATAGAACAAAGTTCTCTGCCACGTCTGTCTATCCATCTGTCTGATTGCGATAAACTCAAAACCTACACAACGGATTTTCATGCGGTCTTCACCAGTAGACCATTCATGGGGAAGGTTTAGACACATATATTAGGTATTTACCTATGACATAGCCGTTTTGTATGAAAAAATTTAAACGAATTTTTTTCATGTATTTTTTATTTGTATTAATCGAAGTAATCACCCATGCAATCAATGCATTTTTGCCAACGCAGTGGCAGTTTATTGATGCCCTTCTTAAAGAAATCAGCTGGACAGGAGGCAACAAATTCTTCAAAGGCATTTTGTACTGCCTCTCGGGTATTGAATTTTTTTCCCGCCAAGGAGTTATCCAAATTCTGGAAAAAGTAGTAGTCTGTAGGCGCAAGGTCTGGTGAGTAGGGGGGATGACGGAGAACTTCCAACCCCAGTTCTTGCAACTTGGAGACCGTCTGCTGTGCAGTATGAGGTCGCGCGTTGTCGTGCAGGAGCAGCGGAGACCAATTGACCAATGCTGGTTGGAGATGTGCCAGCTTCTCCATCATTGTGTTCAGTTCTTCACAGTACACATCTGCAGTAATGCTCACCCCGTTTGGTAAGAAGCTGTGATGAATCACACCGGCGCTAGACCACCAAACAGTGACCATCACTTTTCTAGGGGTAAGTTTTCGTTTAGGGCATTGTTTAGGTACTGAACCAGGATCCAACCACCTTGCTGATCGCTTGCGGTTATCAAACAGAATCCATTTTTCATCGCAGGTAACAATGCGGTTCAAAATTCCTTCATTTGTGTGTCTGTTGAGCAGTGCAAGGCACGTCTCGACGCGTACTTCGCGCTGGCGATCATTGAGTTCGTGGAGCACCCATTTGTCAAGCTTTTTTACCTTGCCAATTTGACGCAAATGGACCAATATTATTTTGACACTAACGTCGAAAGCTGCTGCTAATTTAGCCGTAGGTTGTGTATCATCAGCTTCCACAATCGCCTTTAATTCGTCATTGTCGACCAAAGTCTTCGGACGACCGCGAGG
Source organism: Antheraea yamamai (assembly GCA_036509395.1). Lineage (NCBI taxonomy): Eukaryota > Metazoa > Arthropoda > Insecta > Lepidoptera > Saturniidae > Antheraea > Antheraea yamamai. Next base: position 7,666,774 of record AP028435.1, on the reverse strand, counting down.
TTCATTTTTCAGGTCGAAATTCCCAGAACGGAAGCGAGCAAACCAATAACAGGTGGTGCGTTGGTTTGTAGTGTTAGCTCCGTAAACGTCGTTGATGTTGCGTGCCACTTGTGCCGCGTTGCTGCCACGACGGTACTCATATTCAATAATTACTCGAATTTTTAACGTGTCCATGATGACAAAAAAGATTGAAATGCGATGAAAATGTAATAACACTAATCAATAAACAAATGACTACTTTTGGAAAAAGAATTCCATGTTTTTAAAATAAAATTAATTTGAAATTAGAATTCTTAGCCAAACAAAAATTATTTTGATTTGAGATGGCCAGTACTGCAGAACGGCAATGTCATAGGTAAAGACCTATTATGTCGATTTGATGATTCTCAAAAATTGAGAACAGTTTGAATCTTATGATTATACAGATATATTATGGTTGTTAATGTAGGAACGTAAACGTAAACGTAGGAAAACAATAGCCAGACCTTTCGAAGCGGTATTTTTCTTATACAAGGATATGGTAAAAAGTCATTTAGCCCAAAATGCAAGTCACGACATTTCCGCTTTCTCCCGTCGATATATAAGTCCGCGCCAAACTTTTTGGCCGCTCTGAATATAGCCGTGAGTATGGGCTTGCGCATAATATCATTAAGATTTGAATACAAAACAAAGTAAAAGTAGTATTATAGGAATCTAAATTGGCATTTATTTATCCTTAAGTTGTCTCGATATTATGCATATAATAAAATACCTATTATTACGTAAATTTGTGATCTACGCAGCTATATTCAGGGCGGCCATAACATTTGACGCGGACTTATAATAATAGTTAATTATAGATTATAAATAAATTTCAAATTTGAATGAGTATATCTCCAAGTATCAGCAATTCAAATAAAATAAAAATCGTCGAAATCTCTTTTAAGACGACTAAACAACGTAAATGAGAAGTGAAAGAAAATTGAATAAGCGGTATTTCCGCCCCTTAGTGTTGAATATTCTTCCTATTCCCCGAATATAATAAATTCAAATAAAAAACGGAATCATTAAAATCGTTCACAATTGACGAAGATATCGATTAACATACGTAAAACAGCAAACAAAAAACATACAGCCGAATATACAAACCTCCTCCTTTTTCGAAGTTGATTAGAAATTGTTCTATGTATGACATTATTTGTAAATATAGATTTTTTTAAACTATTGAAGTTTCGTACCTTATCTGTTTCCATTTACAATGCAGTGAGAATATTATTTCCTTTATAAATTTCAGAAAAGTGACATCTATGCAGACAAGCAGGCAACTTATTCTCTTTTACCTTTGTCGGATAGATGACGCTTAAAGGAACTATTTATTTTTATAAAACTTAATTTGATGATAGTAGTAATAACCTTCAGTTAAAACAATTTTTTGAAAAAGAAAATACAAAGTATTATACAATTGCTGTGGATTGTACCAATCTAAATACGTGTGACTGTTTATTGCTGAAGATAGAATTTATTATCTTCTATACATATAATAAGAATGTAAATCTAACGTACTTTTTCGATTTTCATGAAAAAAATTGTTGCAGGTGTCTAGGAATTAATAGAATATATTTAAATCATTTTTAGAAATGTCTGTTTGTATCAACACGCATTACTGCTAATGTATTGAGTTCACAATCAAGTAAGCAAGAATAAAGCATATCTTCAGGAGTAACTTAGTCTTTGTTTCACTAAAATCGGTCCACTCTATTATAAGTTACTAGCCGACCCGTGCCCACTTCGTTGGGCGGTAATAGGTATTATCAAGCCACAACTTTTCTCTGGAAGTCAATCATATATATCTCATAATTAAGGCAGCGTTCGTAAGAAACGTTTTCGTTCGACCATTTTTCTCCGACTCCCCAGATATTACCCCCTACAACCTCACAAACTTTACCTCTTCATAGTATTAGTATAGATTATAGATAATATGATTAGTTAATAGCTTCTGCCCGCGACTTCGCACGCGTGGAATAATTATTTTGGGCTAAGATGCAGCGGAAGCTCTCAAAAGGAAAAAATACCCCGATTTTAAAACATTTTTCATTGTTGCTCCGCTCTTATTGCCTTTAGCGTGATGTTATATAGCCTATGACACTCACAAATTGGTAAAAGAAGTTTCAAAATCGGTTTAGTAGTTCCTGAGATTACCCCCTACAACGTCACAAGCTCACAAACTTTACCTCCTTATAATATTAGTATATAGATTATAGCCCCTGCCCGCGACTTTGTCCACGCGAAGTAATAGTTACTACTCTGGGCTAACGCTAACTACGAGAGAAGAGTAGTAGTAATTTATACCAATATTATAAAGCTGGACTGGAGGGTTTGTTTGTTTGGTAGGTTGAACGCGCTAATCTCAGGAACTACTGGACCAAAAATTCTTTCAGTGTTAGATAGCTTATTTATCGAGAAAGGCTATATATCATCACGTTAAGACCGATAGCGGCGGAGTACCAATGAACAATGTTTAAAAATCGGGTGTTTTTTTCTTTTGAGAACTTCCACTGCGTGGTAGCCTTGGGTTAAAGTTACTTTTCCACGCAAACGAAGTCGCGGGCAGAAGGTAGTGTATAAATCAAACCTAAATGTGTCAAAGATGTAATTTAGAGTTCTTACCAGTTGAAGTCCCTTGAGCGTTGATACATAAGGGAAGTATTAATAGCAATGCTATTATAGTTATTTGTCTTAGACCCATATTCGACTGTTCTATAGTTGACTGTTAAATTGAATGAAATGAAATGAAAAAATAATGTCACACCTTATAAAGGAGAACATGCAATAAAAATACAACCCGATATCAAGTAACGTGACAATTTTCTATATTTTATTAGCGATTAATTTTATATGCAATTAATATTTTAAATAAATTTCGTGGTTATGTTTTAAAAGTTTATAGATAATAAATAAACCTACTTTTAGAAATGTAGTCATGTTGCAATAAACAATACAGTATAATTTATTCCACGACAGGTATGTAATCAATGTATATACAAACTAGCTATTAGTTTCGTTCCTCTGAATAAGTTTATTGCTTTATGTGAAATAAGAATTTCCTATTGGACTGTGGCCGTCTTTTGTTTGACCAACTTACTCGTCCCGGTTTGCACGTCCAAGACCAAGTCTTTATTTTATAGTACGCCCATAAAATGAAATATAATATCGATTAAAAAATTTCTTTCAGCATTTTATAGCAATTTGTAATGGACAAATATTTGACAGAATGAAGGTCTTAAATTACGCATCATATAGAAGATAAATCGTATATTAAACCAACATGTTTTCGTCGCGAAAAAAGGAGATAATGTTATTTTCATATAAATTAAGTTTTTAACGAATTTACTAAAACTGTTGGTCTCACGACCGTATATGAATAATCAAAAATATTGTAACTAAATTCGACCCATGTGTTAAAACAAGTTACATATATAGAAGTTATTATTGATGAATCATAAATATACATTAATTTTTTCCAGTCATACTCAATTAATTCACGATAAAACTTTTACTAACATACACTTCTATAGAAACTAAGCAGTAAAAATATAGCTTCACAGAGCTAACTTAAAATAGGTAAAATGAATATAGAATTTATACAGTGATGACGAAATTATAATTAAAAAAAAATAAGACAGCCCACAGTTCATCCAAATTTAACAATTAGCTAACATACAACAGCAACAATATGGGAGCTAAATCGCGAGTATTTATTATGCATGACCTCACTCACTATTATACATAACACTCAAGACTAATCAAGTAATAATAATAAAGAAGTTTATCTTAGACAGCAGATATAGTAATACACTATTGAATACTATTGAACGTATTGTTTCTAGAGATGTGAACGGGCTGACACTCCACACGAGAATGATCCCCGCTCTTTTGTTTTCGAACTGAATTGCTATTTCGCTATTGGCTTGACCGGCCTATACAACTTCACCGGACAACGACCCCGCTCTTATTTCACTTATTGGTTTGTTTCTTGTTAGAAGGTACCGCGTAATATTATCTCAGTGTACCTAAGTACTTTTTAACGGTCGAACGTGGTTTTACACGGTGACATATATTTAAATGTATAAAAAAAAAATTATATATCGGAAGAGCAAGCGATGCGTATGTATGTATTGTATATAACATGCTATTTACTTTCATTCTTAATTCTTATTATTATCAATTTTATATAGGCTGTGGTATCATTTGTGATATTCATAACTTTATTAACACTTCCATCACAGTGTGTATATTTGAGTAGTATGCTTTCGATAACAGTGTAGATTGTAGACATCTTGATTTTACGACTGCAGCGGGAGCTGATTGCAGTATATCACAAACAATATGTAACGATTTTCCATTCAAATACTATAATATATTGTATTTGATATACCTTAAACCTTGAAATTTATACTTTATTTTTATTTAATTTATCAGGTGGAGGAAAACCTCGTGATGTCACTACAGCATGAGTTAGGTAATTTTTTCTAATTCCGCCTGGCATAGCTACCAGTCTCAAGTTGAAAATCTGACGCAAAACACCTATTGGTGTGTTCCGGCAGCTGCATTTAGGAACCAATCATCACTAGGATTATCGTGTTTATCATCTTAGACCAAGCCGTAATTTAGCTACAGGCGAGATTGAGGTTAAACACTGAAATTTATTAAACACTGAATATATTAAAAGAACTAGCCAAGTAGATTTGTTTGATTAGGTTTTGTGAGATGAAGCTTGCTGCAACAGAGGGAAGAAGGCGAGTGGTAAAAAATAAAACAGTGTTTTTATTTTTTTATTTGGTCAGTTTTGCAATAACTAAGTTATATATAGTTCTATTGCAGTAGAAGCTTGAGGATGGCATGTAGGTGATAGACAGTATTATAATATTGTATTAGTAGTAGTGTAGTATTGTGATTAATGTAAACAATTTAGTGGTACACTGTACGTAGTAAATTGAAAAATTGATACGATAAGCTGCAAATCTGAAATCAAATAAAATATTCTTAAGTATATTCTGTCATACTGTTAAAAGTAAGTAGTCGTACGCAGGTATAATTAACTTATAGACAATCTTTATCTTCGATGTGTATTGTAAATTTCAAGAATTTTTTACTTGGAAAAAGGTCTTTTATTTATTTTATTTGTCATTAATAGAGAATTTATCGATTCCAAGTGTAACTTCATTTAGGATTTTCTAATTTTAGTCATATTTTAGTTCATATCCGAGTGCCTTAGTGCATTTGTATACTGTGAATTATGTATTTTTTTATTATTTAATGTATTTTTTCGTCGTATTACCCCTACCTCACGTAAATAGAGTTGGCGCAAAGCTTTTTCTCTTTTATCGCCGTATACTATCAATTGTCATCTAAGTATCATCATCATTATCATCATCAGCTTGTAAGATACCCACTGCACGCCCATAGGCCTTTTCCCGAAGGATGGTATGGGCATAATCACCACGTCAGCCCATGAAGTCTTGGCGATTTCAAACTCTGAGAAATCAACAGTTATATGTTTTCCCACATACAGTGGTACTACAAGAACATTTCTTAGGTTCAGGTTTCCTCACGATGTTTTCCTTCATCGTCAGCCGATAGTGTTACCCATTTAAATTGGTAAATATACGCGAATTCCGAAAAATTCGTTAGTACATACCAGGATGCGAATTGCGAACATCGGATTGATATTCCACCGGTCCAACCACTAGACTAGTTACTATACCACAAACACGCCATATCTAAGTATACACGCTTTTTTTAACATACAACTCCTTTTTTTTAACGTGCGGAAATCCCTTATAGATGCGCCACCCTCCCGGGGGAGAGGGTGGGTTGTGTCCGACTCGCACGGACTGAAACCCCACGGTGTACCAACAGACCGTAATTGTTGGAGCGGCAAGGGATCGTACAATGCTACTCAACCTTGTAGAACCGTCCCAACGGTCCGCCCGGAGGCCCTGAGGCCCAACTTCCTTATGCGCCTAACCACGAGGGTTATAACTATCGTGGCCAGGTGCACCAACTCTCCCCCATTCTCTCCCGGACTACGACTAGGGTGTCATCCGCGTAGCAGATTAGACGTGCTCCATATGGGAGCACGCCGCGGAGCACTCAGTCGTAGCCCATGTACCACAGGAGCGGCCCCAACTCCTCTCACAACCCATCCATACCTTCTTCAACCATTCTCTGCTTCTAAGTATATCCATTCACTTCCACAATTGACATACTTCTACTTATGAAACTTTTATTTTTGCTCATAAGATGTTCCTACCGCGCTTAGAAGACATTACTCCTTAACTTCTCTGTAACTAATGCTACTTTTGTTGTTCTTTCTTGTAATAATTTCAGTGCGCTTTATTTGTAAGGAATACTGTGCTGGTAACATTTCAATTATTATCATACTCACGCCACTGAATGTATCTAAATTCATAGTTAGGTAGCCTTTAGCGGTGAAAGTAAATGGTTTTTGAGTCATGGTCAAAAATATCAAAAGTATTTTTTTTGTTTCTAAATCAGCTTCAGGCCAATCTGCAAAGTAAACAGCGCGTTCCAGGTCAGCACTCTGAAAACATTTTTTCTTTTAAATTAATTATTATCAGTGTACCTATTTAACTAATGATATTTTGAAGTAGATTTTTTAAAATACTATATAAGAGTTAGCGTTTAGCCACAATCGAGATGAGATTGTTAGATGTAAAATGACAAGATGATCGAAGATGGTAAACACGCTAAACCTAAAGAGACTGGGTATTAGGTGCAGCTGCCGGCACACATCTATCTGTAGGTGCTCGTAAACAGATTTTCAATTTGAGGGTAGTAGGTATCCAGGCAGGCTTAAAAGAAGCCCTACCACCATACATAACGATATCTACATGACATAACATTTCTTTTTTTTTTATACCATAGGAGGCAAACGACCAGACGGCGGCACCTGATCTTATGTGATCACCGCCGTCCATAGACACTAGCAACACCAGGGGAGTCGCAAGTGCGTTGCCAGCCTGTGTTTGGGGGGAAGTAGGGGAGGGGAAGGTTTGAGGGGAAGGGAGGGGAGGGAGGTGAGCCTCCGGCGCTCTCACTGACCGAACGAAACGCAACAATGCAAGCACTATTACTTCACGACGGTGTTTCTGTGGGTCGGGTGGTAGTACACCGGGCGAGCCGACCCATTCATGCTGAAACCAGTAATAACTTCAGCGTGGTTCTACCATGTACAAAATTATTTATATCTTACATATCGAAATGTATCTTATCTTTACAGGCTGCAGTAGTTGATTCACGAACCCAGTCATACTATAAGATGTCTACACATGATAGGCTTCAACCTAAGATCACAGATATTTGATCGAAGAAGGCGTAACTTTGCGGAAATCCATCATAAATCATCAACATAAATATTATAGTGAACGTTACTTTGCACTTCCGCCTGATATTATATCAAACGTTTTTTGTTGCTGTAAGACGTAGTAGTGGCCAATCTATTCCTATCTAAGATCACAGATGTATGGGGTTCCAATATTTACGAATCTAATTGTAATTTATAAAATATAGCTCCGTTATTCTCGATGATTTAACTGTGTTTGGTTTATCAAATCTCTTTAAAACTGTATCAACAACTGTGATCTTAAGATAGACTCTTATTGTAAAAGTATATGTAGACGGTGTTGAACATCTGTTAAACATTTGGTTATAGAATTCACGCTTAAATATGTGATCGTGAATGTATAAATGACTTATTAGAAAATTATATGTTTCTCGTGTTACAATAAATTGAATGGGGACATCACGGCAGTTTTGTTTTAATTATAGGTGATAATAAAATTTAATATTACCACTATAAAAAGTGACGTAAAGGGATTGGGTTCTTCGTAGTTAAATTGTCGCTGACTGGCCAATGAAAGTGACTATAAAGTATTTTCCAGGAAACTTGGGTCATGAATGAATGTTAATAAGTCATATTTTTGCTATTAATTTGATATAGCATACCAAGCAGGCACTCGCAAAATAAAATGTAAAAAAACTTAACACGTGACCTCCAGTGTTGAAGGTGTAAACTATAAGGATAGTATATAAAAATGTATTTATCTAAAACATGTACTCTACGGAACCCTGGAGCCATGTTTTCTCGCTATTTTTTTTTTGCTTCTCTTAAGAAACATAAGGGTTTGTGAAGTTTATTGTAAAGAAACTAACGACGAATATTTATATAACCTAATTTTTTTTTAATCACGCTATTTATTGAATTTTCATTCAATCATCTTTAGACTTCATTGTAAGAATTTAAAAATAAATAAATAAAACATTAATAATAACTAATAGCAATTATGAACCAAATAGTAACAAAATAGCACGTAATTAAAATTGCGTAGATTTAATCAAGTGCCATGGAGAGGACATAAGTGATTGGAAAAATATTATAGAATGACAGGAAACTCCATAGAGACATCATGGCATTTGGTTGCGCCGCTTTATGTATGTTTGAAAATTCCCGCATTATGGTTTAAATCGCGCCCCTTTGAATTTTGACCAATTAATTGCGATCAGGTCACGCCACCTTTCTAGCCTTGCCCAATCACGCTTCCCTTTAACTATGGCACATGCTAGTTCGGTATCGCGACGCTCGCGCCGCCAATAATTTTCGATTGCGGCCGCCAGTGTTCGACTGTTGCCGCCATTGTGCCAGTTCGACCGCTATCGTCGAGTAGTTTACGCGGCTCGCACAGTGTTGTTGTGTCGTACAGCGCCGAGCCGCGCCGCATGCTAACATTTTGAGTTTTTGCATGGTCAAGTGAGAAATAAACGCATCGCTACATACGTGCCGACATACATTATAAACAATAAGTGTTGTGAGGGAGGAAACCCAGTGGAAAGAAACGAGAATCACCTAGCCGGCTAGTCACGTGGAGACTGCATCGCCGCGAGGTATGTGCCAAGTTTTCTTCCTACCTTGTCCCTAGTCGTAACTGATCGCAATAGTTGAATATCAATATAGCACCCCCGCAAATACAGTCCACTTAATTTAGCATAGAAAGCCCCGCACTCGCACTCTCCGGTGACGTCGACATCGCCGCGGCGTCACCATTTTAGTTGGTCCTTCGAGCCGGATTATGCCAGTTGTAGTTGTAGATTGATAGATATTAGCAGTTAATTAGTCAAAAGAAATCGCATTAATTTCAATTACCGTTTCTAAATTATTAGTAGGTAGTTAAATACACTAATTGTTTCGTATTTCTCACTCGAACAAACTATAAATCGTTGTTTAGCCGCATATTTATTAAGTATATTGTATGCTTAATTATTTCGTTTCAACCGCTATTTATAAACTTGTCGTAATAGTATTCACGTGTAGTTCGTCCCGCATTAGGTAAATAAGATAACGATCGCTTTGTTCTCGTATTCTTATAGTTACTTGTTTACCTTTATATTATCGTTCGCCCCGCGTCAGGTAAATAAGATAACAATCTCTTTGTTCTCGTATTCTTTTAGTTTATAAATAAATTGTTGAAAAGTATTTCATTACAAGTTATACTTAATTTGTTTTCGTGGTATTTCGTTCACCTCGCGTAAAATTACATAATTATTATTAGCATTGGTTAAGAAGCGAGCTCAGTAAGCGTCGAGCGTCTACCTACATATTCTGGTTTTTTTCTAATTATCAAGGCAGTTTATGTAAAAGTTATCTCGGTATTATTTTCGTCGATGCGTACGTACCCACATATTCTAGTTTTTTCTAATTAGTCGAGGCAGTTTATGTAAATGTTATCTCGGTATTACTTTTTGTAGTGTATTTATATTTTTTTTCGTTAAATAGACCGCACAGTAACAGAGACGTACATACGATACGTAAAATTTCAAGCTTATTATTTTAGAAGTGCATTTAAAAATATACGGACGTATTCTGTTTTTGTTTTGTTTATTTCGGAAGTGCATTTAAATATATACGGATGTATTCTGTTTTTATTTTGTTTATTTTGAATCATCATGGCACTTAGACGACTCACTATACAAGACTTGGATGTACAGTTAAAAGTGTTATATGCAAAAAGAGATAGAATTTTCACTCGCATGCAAAGCATTTGTGATCGCGTGAAGGATCTTAGTTCTAATGCGGCATCAAGAGAATCATTTTTGTGTGAAATGGAAACCGTAGATATCTTGCATAGCGACTTTGAAACCATTTTAGACAAAATAGTTAGCCTAGAATTAAGTTTGAATCCCGCGTCAGTAATTGATTATCAATCGCTGTCGTCGTTAGAAGATTTATTAGGTTGTGTAAAGCGAGCCGCCAAAACAATACAGTCGGAAACAGAGATCAAACCAGTGAGTCATAATAGACTACCTCGGCTTCCTCCAATTGAGATTCCTGAGTTTAATGGCGATATAAAAAATTGGCCACTTTTCTTCGCTAGCTTCGAAAGTACTGTACATAATAATACGTCATTAAAAGAATCAGAAAAATTGTATTATTTAATAGGGAAGTTAACTGGCAAGGCTCGATCCACCTACGCCGGTATAACACCATGCGCAGACAATTATTTATTGATTTTTAATCTTCTTAAAGATAAATACGAAGATAAACGACTATTAGCCACTTCGTATCTAGATCAAATGTTCGAACTAAAACCTATTTCGTCTGCAACGCCTAATAATTTAGAACATTTTTTAGATAAATTCGTATGCTCAGTCGCCACTTTAAAAAACCTGAAAGTTGATGATCTCTCAGATTTTGTATTTGTATATCTCGCCCTAAAGAAATTAGAATCAGAAACTGCACGTTCATTCGAATCAGATAAGCGTAGTTGTAAAATGCCATCTTTCGATGAATTATCGTTATTTCTGCGAGATCAAATTAAAATATTGCAACGGACCTCGTTACCAAAACATGAAGCTACAAAGAAGGTTATTTTCGATCGTAGAATGGAGGTGGTATCCAAACCACTCAAATCCACTCAGACATATGTTAATACTACATCGCAGTCTGTTTGTTCGTTGTGTCACGCTTATCATGACCATATTTATAAATGCTCGAGTTTCTTAAAACTTACACCTAGTGAGCGTTATAAATTTGTTCGGGTCAATAATTTGTGTATCAATTGCCTTAGTGCTGAACATCGTGTTTCTTGTTGTAATTCCAATTCTAGTTGCCGTAGATGTCAAAACAGGCATCATACATTGCTTCATTTTAATGATAATAATGCCGCATCTAATGTGGGCAGAGTTGGATTATCACGCCGTGGTATTGTTTCGTCCGAAACAAACTCGGAGCCCGGCCGATACGCGATCGCGCGGTCGCCGCCTGGCGCTGCCTCGCGAACGTCCACTGTCCACGTGCAGTCAGACACTGTGAACGCGCGCGCCGCTGCCGCTCACACAGGTCCTTCAAATGACGTTGCATTGTGCTCGTTATCGTTATCGCGAACTCCTACTACTGTGCTTTTCGCGACCGCTCGTGTAATAGTTGTAGATACTTGTGGGAAGGAACATAGTGTTCGCGCTCTTTTAGATAGCGCTTTGCAGAGTAATTTTGTAACTCTCGAGTGTTGTCAGCGCCTTGGTTTAGATATAAATAATCACTCAGTAGGTTCTGTTGTAAAGGGAATTGGAGGTTCCGTAAGAGCCATTCAGGGCTCTGTAAAAATTAAATTTTGCTCACGTTTTGATTCGAGAATTAGTTTTGATATGGATTCGTTAGTTGTGGATAAGGTGACTGAACGTTTGCCGACGATCTCAGTCAACACTTCATTGTTGTCGAATTTTGGTGACTTACCTTTGGCCGACGATACTTACGCTATTCCAGGAGATATTGAGATGTTGGTTGGAGCTTCGATTTTCCCGCACCTCCTGTTATCACGTAAGGTTCCCGGTCATCCGTCACAAACCGCACCGCACGCACTGGAAACAGTTCTTGGATTTGTTATTGTAAGTACCGCTCCCGCTCGCATGGATTCTTGCTCGACCGTGTCCTACTGCTGCACCACCGAGCCACTAGAAGCCGCCGTTCGTAAATTTTGGGAAATTGAAGAAGTCAGTTATCCTCCTATTCTCAGCCCAGAAGACAAGGCCTGTGATGAGTTTTATAGCCGTACGACTACTCGAAAGGAAGACGGTCGTTATGTTGTCGCGCTCCCCTTTAAGGGTGATATTTTTTCTCTCGGTGATTCTCGTCGATTAGAAGAAAAACGTTTTTATTGTTTAGAAAGAAAAATGCTAGCGTCTCCTAAGTTGAAACAAGCTTTCGACGACGTTATAATCGAGTACCTAGATAATGGTCACATCTCGCCCGCACCTGTTGAAACAGAATTGAAGAATCTTAAATGCAACAAACCCTGTAGTCGCGCATTTCAGCGTTTGAAACCCTTCTTACAAGATGGGCTCATACGAGTTGGTGGCCGTTTGAGCCAATCAAACTTGGCATTTGACCAGATGCACCCGGTGGTTTTGCTGCGAAAGGACCGTGTTCTTAATCTTTTAGTAGATCATTATCACAAAATAAATTGTCACGCGCCTATTTGTTGATGTCGATCCTCACAAAAATACTGGATATTTTCCGCTCTAATATTCGCTCTAGGGTACACAAATGTGTGCCATGTTATAGGCTCCACCGAGAGCTGCTGCTCCGGAAAGGCCGACTCGCTTTCGTGTAGTAAAGTCAGTTAAGCCATTTGCACACACCAACGGATTACACCGGCCATTTAGAGTAGCGATTTCACGTGGTCGTGGTATTCGTTCGACGAGGGCTTGCGTCTGTCTTTTTGTTTGCATGACAACTCGTGCAATTCATATAGAATTAGTAGGTGAACTAAGCACATCAAGCTTCATGGCAGCGTTTAAAGAGTTTTGTCGCGTCGTGGCCCTGCGGGACAAATGTATTCGGATAATGGCGCAAGTTATGTAGGAGCTAAACGTAATATCATAGAATTGCATGCATTTTTAAGATTAAAGTATTTTAACACTAATTCGCGCAAGTATTAGCTGAAACCGCATCAAATGGTCGTTGAATACCCTCTCAAGTACCTACCTTTAGAGATATAGATGAAGATCGATTGCATGTTCTTTCGCGTTACGATTTATTGGATAAACTCGTCCAGTCGTTCTGGAAGCGTTGGAGAACAGATTATTTGCACACATTACAGTCGCGTCAAAAATGGAATACACCACCTCTACATTGGCCATTAGGCGTTGTTGAGGAAGTATTTCCAGGAGCTAATAGAATTACTCGCATTTTTCGAGTTAAAACCACAACCGGATCGTATTTACGTCCTGTTATTCGTCTCTGTCCTCTGCCTAATCAGCAATAGCAGTGGTTAGCATACCTTAGATTTAGCTTAGTGTAGATTCGATTTAGTTTAGTGTAGATTCGATTTAACTTAGTGTAGATTCGATTTAGCTTAGTATAGATTCGGTTTAGCTTGGTATAGATTCGACTTATTTGATATAGATTCGATTTAGATTAGTCATTTTGAAGGGAACCCTTCAAGCCTGGGGAGATGGTTGCGCCGCTTTATGTATGTTTGAAAATTCCCGTATTATGGTTTAAATCGCGTCCCTTTGAATTTTGACCAATTAATTGCGATCAGGTCACGCCACCTTTCTAGCGTTGCCCAATCACGCTTTCCTTTAATTATGACACATGCTAGTTTGGTATCGCGACGCTCGCGCCGCCAATAGTTTTCGATTGCGGCCGCCAGTGTTCGACTGTTGCCGCCATTGTGCCAGTTCGACCGCTATCGTCGAGTAGTTTACGCGGCTCGCACAGTGTTGTTGTATCGTACCATGCCGAGCCGCGCCGCATGCTAACATTTTGAGTTTTTACATGGTCGAGTGAGAAATAAACGCATCGCTACATACGTGCCGACATACATTATAAACAATAAGTGTTGTGAGGGAGGAAACCCAGTGGAAAGAAACGAGAACCACCTAGCCGGCTAGTCACGTGGAGACTGCATCGCCGCGAGGTATGTGCCAAGTTTCCTTCCTACCTTGTCCCTAGTCGTAACTGATCGCAATAGTTGAATATCAATATAGCATCCCCGCAAATACAGTCCACTTAATTTAGCATAGAAAGCCCCGCACCCGCACCCTCCGGTGACGTCGACATCGCCGCGGCGTCACCAGCATTTTTAAATAGATTCTTAACATCAATGAGCACCGTAGTCCGGTGGTCTAGTGGTTTGACCAGTGGAATATGATTTTGATGTCCGCATATTTCTTATTAGTCTTATTCGATTTAAAAATACAATGTGGTCTAAGATGCTAAACACGCTAAGGCTGGCTCTCAAGTGCAGCTCCCGGAATACACCAACAGGTGCTTGGCCATAGATGTTCAACTTCAAGGTGGTGGCTAGCCAAGTGAACTTAGAAAAAGCCCTACCCCCATGCTATAATTCCATAACGATGCTTTCTTTGATCGAAAAACTCCAAGTCAGTTGCTAGGATTTGAACCTATATTTTCAATTGATATTTAATTATTCTCCAGTCAGATTTGTTTACCACTTTTATATTATCTTACTTTCTTTTTCCTCTACTATTTTTTTACCTACTCTTATAGCTAAGACAATTAAGAAACAAGAGAGAAAAGAAAAAATATATGGATATAAGATATATTTCTTATATGATCAGATAAAAAGAAATTGACGTAAATGTGAAATTTACCGGAAAATTTTACATAAAAAAGATTTTTTTTACTGTTATAACATTATTTAATTACATTTATATTTAGATAATATAACACAACGTATTATTAAAACCCCATAGCATAAAATCTATGAGCAAAGAGAAGAAGAATGAAAAGTAGCGTAAGGTCATATATAAATCTTCAACCACCTGCAAAAGCACAAATATAAGTGTCTGTACTCTACATTATTTAAGTATTACTCTACAACAATTTGTATTTTTATACAATAATTCTTATACCTACATATAACGACACACAAAATTATCATCAAAAACAAGCTAAATTAAATACTTACAATAAACACTACAAACAAACTATATATTAACTGTAAAATAGCTAAAAAGGTCAATTTAAGAAAAAATTCCCAATTCTTAAATTTAAAAGCATATCCATATATATCACAAAATATATTAAATATTACTACAAAACCTTTAACAATAAACACCAAAATGTAGGTAACACAACTCACCCAATACCTCTAATCTTTTATTCTAAACATTAAAAAAACTTTAAAATAACTATTTTATTTCCACTCATTTTTAAACAAAATTATTTCCTAATAAATATTAATGTACAAATTAAAATAAATAAAATATTATTTTTTTTCTTATCAATCTATATTTACTTTCTATTTAGTGTAGTTAATATAGTAAGATACCAAACTTTCACACATACATATTATAAGTAAAAAATCGAAACCTTCACTTCTCATACACACCTCCACTTTTTTTTCGCTCATCACATCACCTACACCACACACCACAACATTTATATTTATGGTATACACTTTTAAACTGTTGCTCCTTAACACACAACGGTGGGAAGGCTTACCAGGAAGTCACCATTTATCCTACCTCCGAGCAATTTAAATACACTCCACTATCTAGGTTAGGTACTCCGGCCGGTATGGGTGTGGTGGTTGTCCTCCCATATGTATAACATTAAATACGTCACCATACTACTTTTGTTGTAACTCTTGATTATATTTTGTAACTTCTAGATAAACAGAATAAATAAACAGTAAGAATTAGACATAATAATTGTATGAGAGAATATTTACTCACCAAAAAGGAGCTACCAACTATACTTTCAATTTTTTTATTTTATGTTGTTTTTGTATTCTATTTCTCCTTTTAGCTCCTACATTATCCATACTTTCCCATATTCACTCCAACAAACTACTTTTACGATTTCATATTCAAAACGAATATAAAAATAACAATCGAATGAAACCTCCCAGCAGCACAACCAAACTTATCAAAGGAACCACCCAAAGGTAACATATAATTTTCGATTGTTAATTAATTCCTCATAGCACATAATAATATGTGGAAATAGATTGACAACCACAGCCAGTAAGACTGTATAATAAAATTCAAATCTTATAATTATTCTTGTTTTATTTGTGTATCTATTCAATATTGCTCTATGATTCTTAGATTCTGCAACGACATCCCACAAGTCTTTGCGAAAATGTTGAAATATTTTGTCATACACATCTTTATTCTTTTGCATTTTAGAGAACTTTATCACAATCATAAAACATACACCTAAATTCGGTGCTATGTTTATAACTTCAAATAAACCTTCAAAGTGTGTTAAGCAAATAGTAATGCACAGTTGTGTCGAAGCAAATATTAGAAGAAAATAGATAAAGTAGTAACCCAATAATGATATCTTTGTTCGCCCCACAAATGGGTAGACGAATAACTTTGAACCTATGTTACTTATATAATCCATTTCGTATAAGAACTCGGTTTTTAATAATTTTAATGTTTTACCCATATTGAATCACGTCTATATCTTGAGGCATCAATACACTTACTACGGACATAATGGTTAATGGATATGTAACTTAGTTTAATAATAAAATTGCTTGATTAGAGGTTAACATTGGACATACAGAAGGACATGTCAATCTTCCTTGTAACAAATTGGTAGTTTTATATAAAATCAAAGTGAGACTTAATGCCACTCATATTAAATAAGACATTTTAGGTCATTCAAGAAACAATTATGAATTTATGAGAAATTATTTTTTCAGGATTATGAATTTGTATTAATGATTCGCTTATTACTTGAGTATTAGATAGATAATTATAATGCCTGTAAAAGTTAATTTATATCGTATCTACAATTTTACAAGTTACTTTTATTTAAATGAATTTACTGCGAAACAATTTTCCACTAAATTGTATTGAGTATAGAGGTATTTGAATCGGTCTACGTCACTTGCTTTTGATTTGCATAATATTAAAACTCCAATAACGAGGTATCGGTCTGGAAAATATATAAAATGTGCACTCCACCTGCCACGAACTTTTAATAGATATAACCAAAAAACTGTATATATACTTATACTAGCGGGCCCGGCAGACGTTGTCCCGCCCTGATTATAAAAAAAATCCTTGACAAATTATATACTAAAACTCCTCATAACACTTTATCTACTTCCCATAAACCATTCAGTAGTTTTTAGTTATCCCACACCCCCTTTTTTTATACTATTAATGAATATATAAAAAACCTAACCGAGTTAATTATATTTATAGTATATTAAATATAGTTTACTTAGTTATACTCATATAGGGTGAATAAGTACAAGAAGCATAGTTGGGTATTAATTATCGATTGAGAAATGTCCTTTTTTTTTCAAAATCACTACGCTATTTACTTCGTCTACTCACATACACCGTAAAACCAAAAACCTCAAATAACTCGCTCACTACTTTTTAAGATTATATTATCTATTAATTTAATAGTATTAACCAACATAAGTCAAGTTTTCCTCCCAATTCTTATAGGTCAGGAGGTATTACCAATGAAAAATGCAATTTTTTTTTTTGGCTAATGACGTCAATTTTACATTCCCAAAAGGGAAAAAAAAATTCACATTCAATTTTAAAATATTATTATTCCTTTTTTTATTTTAATACAAACCCAAAATTACAAATATTTAGATTTTACGGAGAAAATATTAGAGCTTAAGAAAAACTTACTTCTGTTTCGAAAAAAAAATATTTCAATTTTTTTATTGATAACGTTCGTCAATAGCCACTAAACAATAGTAAAAAATGCTAAAAAATATTCAAACAGATAATGTAATGGTACTGGACCGTTTTGTTTTGGCTTATAATAATTATATATTACTAGCGCTCGTCCAGTGGTCGAACTTCGACTTTAGAAAAAAAAGGATTGTGCGGTTTTATGAAACCACGGTAAAAGTGAAACTTTTTTTCACACTATAGACATTTAACTAATAATAGTCTATACACTACACGTCAGCTCTCAACTATAGGCGCCACCATATTGCCCTGCTCTCTACGAGCGCCTTCACTTTATCCCTACTCCCGCCACCATCACCACATCAACACACAACAAAAATTTAGACAATAAAAGTTTCACTTTAAAAAACTTTCCAAATTTTTTATCCTCATCTAAAGCTTGTCATTAGTTACTAAATAAAAAAAATGAAAAAATCGTCTAAGAAACAGAGGAGAGAGATGTCATTAACCATTTCTATATTGCCTATTTAAAAGTATATAGATATAAAAATGATGTTTGTCCGCCGATACACATTAGGGTGGAGTGAAAAAAACAAATTTTTTTTTTCTAGCCGGGCAATTTGTAGCTTATAAAAAACAAAAATTTTTTAAAAAAAAAAAAATATTTTACTCAACATCTTGAGCCAGCCCACTCATTTTTAAAACTAATTACGAGTAAAAATATTTGGTTGCAAAAAAAAAATTTTTGAAGGCGTTCTAGAAACTTCAGAGTATCCTCTTTTATGCCAATTAAAAATCACAAGTTAAAAAAAAAATTTTGTGACTATTGTTTTAATTTAAAAAAAAAATCCCAAAAAGTACCATTCCTCTTTAGGGCACTAGAATAAAATTTGAGTTGGAAATGATCATAATTGCCAGTTCTTAGATGTTTTAAGAGATTCAAAGACAAAAAAATTTTTTTTTTGCAACCAAATATTTTTACTCGTAATTAATTTTAAAAATGAGTGGGCTGGCTCAAGATGTTGAGTAAAATTTTTTTTTTTTTTTCAAAAATTTTTGTTTTTTATAAGCTACAAATTTGACCCCGAGGCTAAGAAAAAAAAAAAAAATGTTTTTTTCACTCCACCCTAATATACATAAAGTTCACATCCTGAACGCCGAAAGTCAACTGTTACGATGCGACTGAAGTTGGTACCACGTTAAACCTAGATAGGGGACTGGCTCACATGTTCAAGTAAGAAAATATTGATGGGGACTCAGCTTTACAATTTGATTGATAGTTTGGTTAGAACTAACTACTTCCATATTTCGGCACTGAAACATAACTATGCATATTTATAACCCTTGTTACATTTATATGAATATTTTCCACCAATGTAGCATAATTCAATAAGGATAGAAATAGGTCAAGAGGCTCTTAAAGGTAGCAAATGCTTATAATTTGCTCGCATTGTTCGGTAAATCGCAGAAGGACTCACTCACCGTATCGTTTTGAGTCCTTTGATGCATGAGTAATATGAATTAATCCGGAGAGCGAGCATGTCATCCACTTCATGCTAATGCGGGCGCGGGTATGGCTTTTAGAGCTTTGCAATTCCCTTTGGTTATTTATTATGGGGAACGAAGTATTGACATCAGAATTAATTACTATAATAAAATTAAATATGTAACTGATAACTGTTATTAATTGTATGTATTTAAATACTGCAAAGTTCTTTAATAACTAAACCCAACTGCTATTAAAGTAACTGGCATTAAAGTAATTGCAGTAATTTTTAAGTTTTCGATATTAAATGCAGATTTATAAACATCTTCATTTATAACTAGCTGTGCCCGCGACTCTCTCTGGGTGGAATCTAATGTAAAAAAAAACAGTAAAATAAAATCACCTGAATGTATTAATAAGTCCATGTATTTATCTACTTTTCACTCGTACTGAAGTCGCGTCGTCGTTAAAATTACAATAACTTTTGATAGCGTGAACCGATTTTAATGAGACCAAGACTAAATGTTATTCGAGGATATGCTTTATGATTTTCTTGGTGGGGTTTTATCATGAACGTAGTACTTTTACAGTGATGTCTGTGGTAATATAGAACTAAATCGTCATACATCAAAATTTTTTCGTACCAGTCATAGAGAAAAGTACTTTTTTGTACCGGTTTAGCATAATTACAATAGATTTGTAATATATAATGATATAAAAAAAATACAATTTTCATATATTTTTATTGTGATAAAAATTTTGTTATTTATTTGTACTGATTATTTAAGCTATGGTCCATAAAAGAAAGCGTTGTATATTCTAAAACTATCAAATCTCGTAACTCGTTTCCGTGATAGTAAATAGAAATACATTACAATGAAGTGAAGGCAAGTCGTAAAGTTTTACGCACGTATGTACATCGATTCATTATGAAACGGAAGTGTCATTGTTGTGGAATACGATATTTCTAAATGTTTGCAGTACGCACTATTACAGATAAAAATTGACGCAATTTTTGTTTAAACTTCAAAATCCTTCGGTAAATTTTGTTCGAACGTAAAAATTTCGAGAAATTTCTTGTCTCATTGCTAGGTATCTATTTTTTTTACTGTTAAGAGATGTGCGCCAAATTTGCCATATAAACGAGATCACTTTAACTAAGAAATATAGTAGTGGCTTTTGCCTTCGCTCGCATTAATATCCCTCTGGAATAGTTTTCTTTTTATATTGAGAGATACCCTTTATGACCTTTTTGTATACACGACCATGTGTATGCAAAATTTACATATATTTTCTATACATATAATAAGAATGTAAATCTAACATGAAAAAAAAAATTGTTGCAGGTGTCTGAGAATACGTAATAGAATACATTTCAATCATTTTTAGAAATGTCTCTCTATTTGTATGAACAGGCGTCATTGCTAAAGTACTGAGTTCACAATAAAACCTCACCAATAAAATCGTAATGCATATCCTCGAGAGTGACTTAGTCACAGTTTCATTAAAATCGGTCCACTCTATGAAGAAATATTGTCATTTGAATGACGGCTTGAGGTAAGTACGAGAGAAAAGTAGTAATCAACGAGTGTACTAATATTTTAAAGCTTATTTGTTTGATTGAAAGCGCTAATCTCAGGAACAATAAGTCCGATATGAAAAGTTATTTCAGTGTTCGATAGCTTATTTATCGAGAAAGGCTATATATCATCACGTTAAGAGCAATAGGAGCGGAGCACTAATGAAGAATGTTTCAAAATCGTTTTTTTTTCCTTTTCAGAGATTCCGCTTCGTGTTAGCGTTAGACCCAAGTAAATATTCCACGCGGATGAAGTCGCGGGCAGAAGCTAGTACTTAAATAAAATTGGAGTACTGGTTGTGAGGCTACATTTATATCAAAACATATCATTACGATTTTCTTTATGAGCAGTAATAATCAAAGTTAACAACTCAAAGTAAAAAAATTTTACAAAAAAAAAAAAATAATAAACCGCCTTCGATGTGAAAAAGTAATAAGCGAAAAATAACTGAATTATTAAATTAACCAAATTAAATAAAAAATATTGATTTTTGCGCTACCTAATAATATATTTGAAGTCAATGCCAACCTAAGTTCATATCATCTACATACAAAGTTTTGGTCCACTCTCGTGTCCCATGAGTATATCTGTATAGTATACATATTTTATTACCTACAACAAATTTGAACTGTAGGTTGACATCGATTTCAAATATATTATTAGGTAGCGCAAAAATCAATATTATTTATTTAATTTGGTTAATTTAATCATTCAGTTATTTTTCGCTTTTTAGTGGTGTTCGCGTATAATATGCTTGAAAACGTTCCGTTACAATAAAACCTCTGTAGCTGTCTACCGCCATGCAGTGGAGGCGATCGCGATCGCTTCACATTCGAAAAACAATTGACTACAAAAATGTCTGCAAACTATCGTCTGTTATAGTGAGTACTATTTTATAAATTTGAATTCTTTTAGGGCATTTTTCAAGTGCCTTATTAGTTTTTCACATCGAAGGCGGTTTATTTTTTTTTTTGTAAAAATTTTCCATTTTTAGTGTGCATAAATATATCTGGTTTCTAATGGGTATAATAAATCGGTTCCAATTTCACGGAAATACGCAAAGACGAAGTGGGTGAAAATCAAATAAACGATTTTTCATCCCCTTAAGGGTTGAATATTTTCTTCAAATTTCAAATTCAAATTTCAAATTCTTCAAACATATGGGACCACCTCTAAATATAACCAATTCAAATAAAAAAAGAATCATTAAAATCGGTTCATAATTGACGGAGATATCGATTAATATACATAAACTAAAAATAAAAAAAACATACAACCGAACGTAGTAACCTCCTCCTTTTTCGAAGTCGGTTAAAAAGGGTTATTATGGTTAAATTGTAATGTTAAAATTACAATTAAAAAAAAATAAAGATAGGGCAGAATTAGTCCAGAGAAACGCGCCAAAGCATCAGCTAGTTACTAAATAAAATAGCGTACCGAAAACAAAATCTCAAGTTACGAATATTTACATTTACATACACGTTTATCACAAAACAGATAAAATCGTTTTAAATTTGGTCGAATCCTTCCAAAAATATTACATCATTACGGTTGAATTGAGAAACTGTTCCTTCAAATTGAGAATCCAAAAACGCATTCATCTTTAAATTGCGTTCATTTCGGGAATACGACTGTAATCTATAAAAAAAGTACTTATGGGACAAGCTCCATGTTAAACAGACCTACATGATTGTAATACCGACGAAGCGGTTACTGAAATGTTGAGGTCTAAATAAGTTGGATAAACTACACGAGTACCGTATATTGAATCCTTCTCTTTGTATTCGTATTTACACACGTATATTTCCATATTCGAGCCATCGTTATACAGAGCTGTAATACCCATTTTTAGGAAATAATAAAACTATGTCTTATTATGTATCATCATTCATAATTTACATCTAAACAAAGAAATATTCATTCTTTTTTTCATGAAAATTTTTCAAATATGATTTTTTTTTATAATTATTTCATCCTTATAGTTGATTTTAATATAAAGAAGAATTTTATAAAAATATTAAACTTATTAATCAATTGCCGTCACGAATTAAATATTTATCAACTCTATATAAATATTAATTTCAAAAATGAAGATGTCTCAAAGAATAATAGGAAGATGCGACGGTTATGAGATTGATATGTTCCTTTAAGGCTTGTACAATGAGAAAAGAGCGTTTTATTCGGTGTACGAGGTCTCACACGTCAAATTTCACATCCTGAATAGCTAGCACCCCTTCCCGTGGAATCTTTATAAATAGTTGCGCGAAGGCGGTGTTTAATTTGACGGAAATCCGTATCTCGGTTCAATGCATGCCAGGAACTTTATGGATTGTGCTAAAGTGAATAGCATTTGGATTTAATTGAGCCTCCTTTGATTACAGCCGGGGGCATCTTCGTTAATCAGTACCAGTAAATGTTTAATAGGACATTCAATACAGTATAGGATTCCAATAAAACTCTATAATATTCGTAACTTCCATCTGATTGAGGCTTAGAACCATAATACATGTATCTCATTAATGCTTTCCCAACGTTGATGTATATAATTTTTGTCATAATAGACAAAACAAGCACAACAAAACTGCAGTCGACGCCAAACTTATTGACCGCTCTGAACATAGTTGCGCAGAATACAAATTTAGGTATAAATATGTATTATATTATATACACTATTTTATCAAGACAACTTAAGGATATATAAATGCAAATTATATTGCTATAATAATATTTTAACTTGTTTTTCATTAAACTCTTGCCAACATTACGCGCATACCCGTACTTACTGCTATATTTAGAGTGGACAAAAAAATTTGCGAGGACTGTAGAACAGACTTGTTTGATTCATAACTAAAATAAGATAAATAAATCAAAATCTTTGGTATGCTTAAGAACCAGTGTTACTTCGTAAGATATACTTATGTGTTGAAATATAGATGTTATCTGGGACATAACATACTTCTTGGTGATGTTGATGAGAGTCTATAGATTAGTTTGAAGTTTCAGTTACGTAAAGCATTGTGATAAAACAATAGTTGTAGTGCACGTGGCTAATGGTTGAGTAGCTACCACTCTAAACTTGAATATCTATTGCCAAATATAGTACGTTTATAAGCAGAAGCACTTGACAACCCGGCTCCTTTTTAGATGGACGCATTCGGTATCATTATCATATTATGTAGCCTTACAAAAAGCTGTAGATGGAATAAAAATAAATTTGTCACACTGACAAACTGTAGAAGAAATTGTGATTGCATCTATCTTTGTAGATGTTACAAAACGGGGAACATATAGGGGTTTTTTAGTAAAGTTTACAGCACTGTACCTGATGGTAAGATAAGTATAATCTAAAGACTGCGAAATATACGCTGATTACGAACAGTTATAAACTACAAAAAGCCACGAGGAATTTAGCAATTCAGTCAGGAAAACTCACTACCATTCCGTTATCAAATGTGGACATATACAACAGTCTGATTCGAAGGCCGATACGCTTACGTGTGCCCAAAGGGTGGGTTCTACTCCTGGCTTATGGCGTTCGCAATTCAATCGATTATTGTCATATTCTATCACTCATCAATCATTTAACTTATTTATAAAATAGATGTTTACACCTATTCCTTATATTTTCATTTTAGATGAAAATTAGAGTATTTTCAAGAAACTCGACGGAGAAAATGTAAACAAAGGACCCTTAAGTTGTTACAAGTGGCTCATATTGTACAAGCGCTTATTTAAACTCCAACGAACGATAAGTACGCGCATTGTACTAATTAAAACAGAGTCTGAACTCTTCTATTTGAAGCACTAAGTTGTAACAGTACACTTAAACAGTAAATAAAGCAGTAAATTAGTTTCAGTTTCCCTTTGTGAGCGCACTCCGATATTTTATTCAGTCAAGATTTCTTCATATTTAATGAGGTCCTTAGTGAGTGTTTTATATGCACTACTCAGGAATGTTGTCACTGGAAAGCATGCGCTTAAAGAAATTAATGAACAAAAGTTGGTTTTAAAAAAGTTCTTGGTTGTGTTTTGCATGATTGTTATAGTTTCTTTACAGCTCGTACCGAGTATTATATTATTTTGAAATAGATAACACAATGACTTTAAAGCTTTGATTGAAATATGGTATTAGTACTTTGTTGAAATTAGAATAAAGTTTGAATAATTCAAGACCTAACGTGAGTGATAAATCTAAATTCAGATTAATGAAAACATCCTGGTGGTATTATAACCTAGTTATAATATCTTGATTAGATGACAAATTGAAGTTGAAAACCTGTTATCATAACTTCATAAATACCGTAATTGCGTTTGCAAAATCAACTATGTGGAAATCTTAATTTTAATGAATAAGATATTTTTTAAGGGTAATATCAAAAATCATCTTAGTTTTAAAATGCAAGGTTATAAAAAATCTCTATAACCTCAACAATGTCAAACTTATCGAAAGGTAAAAACTACAGATAGTAAATTTTATAACCACAACGATGATAGCAGATTCAAAACTTCCTCTATAATAACTCTTTTTATTTTTTCGTTAAACATACATGGCTCATTCTCGAATGTTTATCATCAGAATAGCAGAAAAGGGAATGCGGTTCGAGAGAAACCCGAAACGATTTCATTACTTATTTTAATAGCCAATAAAGTTCACCCAATTTATAGCGACTATTACGTGTGGAGAATCATGCGAGACGGTATCCAGCTCTCATGAATAATGTGCCAGACTTTTAAACTTTAATAAGGTCCTTGTGTGTGCTGTATAAGGAACGATGGCAATTTCGCAATTTTCCCTTAGTTTGCCTCGCAGATATACGATGTGGACGGGCTGCGAATTAAGCAGTTCTAAACTTACATGTGAAGGTTTGCTTGTTATTTTGTTCGTTAATTGCAATGCCTTATTAATTATTATTAACTTTTGAGCGTTCATGGATTTATACTTACTTTTCTTATATTGTAGCTCAGCAAAATGTCTGCACTATGCCTGATGGTAAGCACAGTACAATCCAAGAACAATGGCGACCACCGAGAGACACACTATCCATCACTGGTCGCCGCTGTCATGCCGGCCTGCGAAAGTGTCTCTTCACGTTGCGCTTGAAGGACCCCGTATCATAAGAAGCAGGAAACACACTGGACGGAAGATTGTTCCACAGCTTCACGGTACGGCAAAGTTAAGACGTTGCGAACTTTTTAGTTCGTGCTCACATAGGTTTTACCGTAAAACTGTAAAAAGAAAACTTTAAGAAAATTTTTATGTTAATATGTCACATTGCCACGATGGTGGCTCTGCGATAGTATGTTCGGACATTAGCAAATCAGTGACACAGCTTTCGCAGAACAAACATCAATTTCCTTAGTTTGAAGCGATGGTGGCTTATTTGGTAGCGTGTTCGGACACCGTGTCGATGGACGTAGGTTCGAATCCTAGCAACTAAGTCGGAGCTTTCGATGAAGGAAAACATCGTGAGAAAACGATAGCATGATGGCAGGGCTTTTTCCTCACGTTGGAAATCTGTTCCTAGGCGCTTGTGGGTGGGTGTATTCCGGCAGTTACACTTGAAAGCCAGCCCTCACTAGGTTTAGTGCGCTCATTATCTTGGACAACATCGTCATACATAACATCCGATGGGATTGTGGTCAAACGCTAAAACCTATAATGTATTTTGAAAAGTAAAATCATATCACGGTGTAAGGGTGTTCGACAGCTGCACTTAGAAGCCAGTCCTCCTCCAGGTTTCGCATATTTACCAACTTAGATTATATCGTCCTATACTATCAGATGGGATTGTGTTCAAATGCAATAACAATAAATACAGAAATTTAAATAAACGTATCCTCGTAACCTCACATTACTATATTTTGTGTATTACCATAATAATTATAGTAATATGAACTAACACTGAAATGTGATGTACGTAGTAGTATCTACGTAGAACTTTTAGATAACAATTTATTTTCATAGTGGTGTAATAAATTTACTGAATTTTATACGTTTACTGGAATAAAGCGCAGTAATAATAGCAATCTTAGAACCGACTGTGGTAATGAAGGATATTTTTAAAATAGATGGGAACGTGAGAGGTCGGCTATCCTTCTTTAAGATTAATAACTAAACTCCCATAGTAAAAAGCTGGATATTTATAATTTAAGCTCATATCTTATAGATCTTGTTTATATTCTCTATTTACTCAATGAAATGTGGTTACGTTTAGTCCTTTTATATCATGGTAAATATCGACTAGTAGTAGTGATTGTCCTTCCAGCTAGGATCCTAACTAATGTTATAAATATATGTGTTACTAGCGGGCCGGGCGGACGTTGTCCTGCCTTGATAATAAAAAAAAATCAAAAATTCAACCACAGCGCTACCTACCGGGTCCAATTGTGAATCTAAACCATTCTCGAATCTCCACGAACACACACAAAAAATTTCATCAAAATCGGTCCAGTCGTTTAGGAGGAGTTCAGTCACATACACACGCACACAAGAAATATATATATTAAGACTAGCGGACCGGGCGGACGTTGTCCTGCCTTGAAAACAAAAAAAATCCTAAAAGTCGATCGCAGCGCCACCTGCCGGGTCCAATTGTGAATCTAAACCATTCTCGAATCTCCACGAACACACACAAAAAATTTCATCAAAATCGGTCCAGTCGTTTAGGAGGAGTTCAGTCACATACACACGCACACAAGAAATATATATATTGAGATATACAAGCTGAATGATTAGACAGTAGCAATATTTATGGAGGTTACTCTGTACTCGATTCTCGTACTAAATCAACTTAAAAAATATGTGCTTAATATTTGACCTAATTATCTAGAAAACCACAACAATTATACACAATTCTCTACGCGTCTATGTTAAAGCATAGTGTTAGTGACTGTCGGGTGATTTCACTTGACTTGGAAGTGAACGTGGGAACGTCAGGAACAAAACAAAAGAGTTTATTGTCTATTTTATTATCGAAAGTAATTAACTCCCGGTCGCCCATTATGGCTTTTGGCACCGGTCATTACACATAGGTTTATTACGATTGTGTTTATACTTTTGAAAGTGTTAGAACAAACTTTAACTTAGGTTTTCTTTGTTGTTTATTAGTAATCGTTTCGATATTATTATTTTATAATAGGTCTTTACCTATAAAATTGCCGTTCTGCAGTATTGGCCATTTCAAATCAAAATAATTTTTGTTTGGCTAAGAATTCTAATTTCAAATTAATTTTATTTTAAAAACATGGATTTCTTTTTCCAAAAGTAGTCATTTGTTTATTGATTAGTGTTACATTTTCATCGCATTTCAATCTTGTTTGTCATCATGGATACGTTAAAAATTCGAGTAATTATGGAATATGAGTACCGTCGTGGCAGCAACGCGGCACAAGCGGCACGCAACATCAACGACGTTTACAGAGCTAACACTAGAAACCAACTCACCACCTGTTATTGGTTTGCTCGCTTCCGTTCTGGGAATTTCGACCTGAAAAATGTACCTCGCGGTCGTCCGAAGACTTTGGTCGACAATGACGAATTAAAGGCGATTGTGGAAGCTGATGATACACAATCTACGGCTGAATTAGCAGCAGCTTTCGACGTTAGCGTCAAAACAATATTGGTCCATTTGCGTTAAATTGGCAAGGTAAATGGGTGCCCCACGAACTCAATGATCGCCAGCGCGAAGTACGCGTCGAGACGTGCCTTGCACTGCTCAACAGACACAGAAATGAAGGAATTTTGAACCGCATTGTTACCTGCGATGAAAAATGGATTCTGTTTGATAACCGCAAGCGATCAGCAAGTTGGTTGGATCCTGGTTCAGCACCTAAACAATGCCATAAACGAAAACTTACCCCTAGAAAAGTGATGGTCACTATTTGGTGGTCTAGCGCCGGTGTGATTTCATCACAGCTTCTTACCAAATGGGGTGAGCATTACTGCAGATGTGTACTGTGAAGAACTGAACACAATGATGGAGAAGCTGGCACATCTCCAACCAGCATTGGTCAATCGCTCGTCTCCGCTGCTCCTGCACGACAACGCGTGACCTCATACTGCACAGCAGACGGTCTCCAAGTTGCAAGAACTGCGGTTGGAAGTTCTCCGTCATCCGCCCTACTCTCCAGACCTTGCGCCTACAGACTACTACTTTTTCCAGAATTTGGATAACTCCTTGGCGGGAAAGAAATTCAATACCCGAGAGGCAGGACAAAATGCCTTTGAAGAATTTGTTGCCTCCCGTCTAGCTTATTTCTTTAAGAAGGGCATCAATAAACTGCCACTGCGTTGGCAAAGATGCATTGATTGCATGGGTGATTACTTCGATTAATACAAATAAAAAATACATGAAAAAAATTCGTTTAATTTTTTTCATACAAAACAGAAATTTCATAGGTAAGACCTAATATGTTAAATGTGACCATGAAGTGTCATATACTAGAATATTGCGGGTGTTTAACCTTTCACCTGGTATATGTTATCTTTTCACGAGTTAATTACTCAACCGATTATTATTATTATTATAAAATGTTGCATACACATTACCAGGATTACAAAAAAAGACATAGAGTAATTTCATCCAGTAAAAATAACTGTTACTAGGGATATAAAAAATTAATATCAAAGCTAGTATTTTAGATAAAAATACTAAGTTTTGTTATTAAGATAGCCGTTAAAATAATTTCGAAAAAGGAACGAAGTTTAGTAGTTCCCTTTATAACTGTACCATTGAAATAAGACCAGTTTCACAATAACAATAAACAAGCAAAGAAACAACTATTAGATTGCATTGAAGCGGTTATATCGTTTCTTGAGTTATGACGTCGCCTGAGCGACAGATTGCCGGCATTACAGTAACGAATCGCTGCAGACGTGGACTCTGGGTGTGGGAAGGTGGATGAACCTTCGATACATATTGTACTTTATAATGAACGTTTACGTCACCAAGACTATTAAGCAAATTTAATTGTGTGAGTTCATTCAAGCAGCTAAGGTAAGGTATATCATTATAAAACTTCTTTGTTTATTTGGTTGACCGCACGCACTAATCTCAGGAACTGCTGGTCCCATTTAAAAATTCTTTCAGTATTAGATAAGTCATTTATCGAGGAAGGCTATAGGCTATATATTGTGACGTTAAGACCAATAGGAGCGGAGCACCAATGAAGAATGTTTCAAAATCGGGATTTTTTTTCCTTTTGAGAGCTTCCACTGCTTGTTAGTTAGCCCAAAGTAATATTATTAGTATTCTACGCGGACGAAGTTGCGCGCCGAACCTAGTCATTTATAAATATAGAAATGCAGGTGAAATTACTGGTAGCCGCTACAGTTCTTTTAACTACAAAATTATTTTTGCCGAAATAATACGTGTGTTTGCTGATCAACTTTTATTATATGTTTGGTTATATAAGATGTAACTAGTAATGAAGTTAAATTTCATGGACATAAAATGCCAGTGCATTCTATTGCGAATAGTTTATTTAAACCATTAAATATTAGCTGATATAAAAGAGTAGATATTTTTTAAGAATTAAAATATTAAAAAGTCAGCAGTATCATAAATCTAACTTTCATACTTAAATCTCAGTAACAGCCTTTACGTGACAAAGCAAACTAAAAATGTTAAACGTGACATGGAAAATATTTTTAATCAAATCAAATAAATTTCTCACCAGGATTCAGTTTTATCCAATTATTTAGGTTATAAATATTGTGTACATAATCCTTACATAAAATATTTCGATATAAAAAAAACATGTACCACGTACTTGTTTTTTTTTTTTTTTATATCATAGGAGGCAAACGAACAGGTGGGTCACCTGATGTAAGTGATCACCACCGTCCATAGACACTTGCAACACCAGGGGAGTCGCAAGTGCGTTGCCAGCCTGTGTAGGGAGGGGGGGGGGGAGGAAGGGAAGAGGAAAGTGGAAGGGGAGGGGAGGTGGGTCTCCGGCGCTCTCACTGACCGAACGAAACGCAACAATGCAAGCACTGTTACTTCACGTCGGTTTTCTGTGAGAGGGTGGTACTACCCCGGGCGAGCCGACCCATTTATGCTGAAACCAGTAATAGTTTCAGCGTGGCTCTACCACCTACTAAATATATACTAAATACTTGTTTGGATATTACTTTCGGCCAGGAATTGGTTGGCTGTTCCTCGTCTCTCGCAATCTACACGTATTTTGTTCATACACGGTGCATCCTCAATGGTCACTCTTCCCTCACATTATCCGAACTTATATATTTTCCAGTAGCGTTATAAACAATACATTACAAAGCCGAAAATATACAACTCTATTATTATACGTTTAACCAGATGATACCCGCGTCGTCGTCTGCGTTAATATTTTATTTACAGAAGAAACGACATAAAAAATTGGTTGTCTGTAAAGCCGGTTTAACCCTTAATTCGACGGAGATTTTTGTAGCAAAAAAAACTGATTTTTTTAGTAAAGTCATTTATTTGAATATGAAATAAGTACAGGAAAATGCTAAAAGAAATTAGTGCTGTACAGTTTTTGATAAAACACATGTCCGTCACAGCGGACATTGTCAAGTATGTAACAAATTACTTGCGAAACAACATGTCCATTGGGGCGGACTCTACCAAATGACTAACAGAAATGATAAATAAAACAAATACACATCAAAAACAAAAAGAAATGTAATTCTAATCAAATATAACTATGAACATAATAATTATTTGGTATGAAATTTCAAATGGCGATTACGAGGGTTGTTTCCTGTTACAAAACATAGTCTTACGTCACATTTTATGCAAAAGACAGTAGTCTTTTTTTATTGCACTCCATGCAACGACCTTCTTCCTCCGTCGATTAAAAATGACCAATATTGTCAAAACGCACACAATCTACTGGTTTGGGTTTACAAGGCTTCCTTATCGTGGTCTCTTGTTGGTTAGTGCGCTTAGCTGACCTGTTTATTTTGATCAAAGCAGAAAATATCTCGTACCGGAAATCTTTCAATTTAAGCTTTGCTTCTGATTTTCTTTGGGAGTAGTGCTTCCTGTACAAAATCCAGGCATTATTGATACAGATATCAATTAATTGAGCAAATATGCCTATGTACTAATTTATACAAGAATACATTCAACCACATGCGATATTATGCAAAAAAAACAATAAATGTAACAAAAAAGTGTTAATCGTAGCGTATTTGGCAATGTTCGTGACAGCGGACAACTAGTTAAATATATACTTCACGTAGTAATCGACAATGTCCGGTGTGGCGGACAAGAGATTTAGGGCGAGATAAAATAGTGAAAATGAGTGTAGAAGCTCGTGATTATCTTATTTCCCAGATGTATATAATATCATAAATATAAATAAATACAGAAATCGTCTAAAAGTTAGTAAAAATCAATAAAAATGAAATAAAATACCTTGTGCAAAACGGATGACTTCGGCGTCGACGCCATTTTCGACGAAAACTGGCATTTTGAGTGTTATTATTATTCAAATTATATTTTCTACTAAATCCTTTATATGTTACCAACACACTAAAATCAAAATCTCACGTATTTTTCTCTAAACTAGTTCAGTAGATTTTTTTAAATTAGTTGTTCGTCACAATGGACACTATCGAATTAAGGGTTAAGAAGCTCTTAAAAGGGAAAAACACCCCGATTTTGAAACATTTTAATAAGCTACAATAACAATAAGCTATCTAACAATGAAAGATTTTTTCAAATAGAACTATTAGTTCTTGAGTTTACCCCCTACAGCCTCACATACTTTACCTCTTTATATATAAATTTCTTCTGTACGTGTGTATGTCACTGAACTCCTCCTAAATAGCTGGACCGATTTTGACGAAATTTTGTGTGCGTATTCAAATAGATCCGAGAATGGTTTAGATTTAAAATTGGATCCGGTAGGTGACGCTGCGGTTGGTTTTTTTTTATTATCAAGGCAGGTCAACGTCCGCCGGGCCAGCTAGTATTACCCCAAACATTATCTTCGTGTAACTAATGCTTTACACAACGCACGCCGAGATAGATTTTAGATTGCAGGATTTTGTCTAATGTACTTTATATTTATTTTGGCAAATTTAAATAATCCATTTATGAATTATAGTTTAAGTGTTATTTTTATGTACAAGCTATATATTACTCTAAAGTTTTATTAAATTTAGAAGTTTTTGCGAGAAAGAGTAACAAATATCGATCCGTCCTCAGTAACATTCAAGTATATAATATTAATAGTATTAACGGACAGATAGCAAGATGTCTCTCCACGTCTCTTTTTATAATATGTAATAATAATGCTTCTCGAGTGTATTAAATATCTATATTATTGGTATCAAAATCAACTCAATAAAGGAACTATTCGAGGTATGCTGTCAAAAAGCAATATAATAATTAATTGTGGATAGTCGCCACTATCCCCTAAGAGAAGCGGTCACCGGCAGAATTTATGGTGGAATTATTATTGAAAAGCTCCCTTAGTTGCGGGACAAATTGTTCCGTTGCCAGCGGCGACGCGACTAGGACGCAGTGGGGGCGCCGTGGCCGGAGCGGACGCGGCGGTTTGATGTTTATTTTCCAATGTTAAATTAAGTTGTGAAATTTATTTTTGAAAGAACACAACGTTGTTGTTAAATTTTACATTTTTTGTACTATGTTTGTGTCTGGAGCTTGTTTTTGATAAATACTAGCTGTATCCGCGACTTCGTGCGCGTGGAACCTGACGTATAAAACAATCACTAATAAAGTCATCTGAATGTAGTAAATATAATTGATATCTACTTTTCTCGCGTACTTAAGTCGCTTCGTCATTAGAATTACAATAACTTTTGATAGGCCGAACCGATTTTAATGAAACAAACACTAGATTTTCCTCGGAGGTATTATTATTATTATTTTTAGAAGGTTTTATTCATACAAACAGACAGACAGACAGACAGACATTTCTAAAAATGTTTGAAATGTATTTTATTACAAATTCCTAGACACATGCAACAATTTCTAAAAATCTAAAAAGTACAGACACGTTAGATTTACATTCTTATTACATGTATAGGTATGGGCAAAAATTTGGGTTATATAAAATTGATAATGATCTTGTAGTGAGTTAGTTATACTTGTGTTATAGATCCTTCAACGCTCATCATACTTTTAAACTTTGATTTAGACTTGTGTCTCTGCTTCAGTTATCTTCGCAACTACATAATTTGCTACTCCAAATCGACACTCGACCAGTAAACAGTGATCCTGTAAATTGGATTAAGACTTGGTACTTTATTAGCAGTCACCATAGATAAACATCTATTTTGACTTTTCTATTATTTTTTGTTTTCCATAAATAATAATTGTATGACAGAATATAATAGCCACTCCCTCAGAGCTCAAATTATTATTGTGGCAAGTTATTTGGTATTTTCCTGACTCTTCTCGTTTATAGGGAAATCTGCGAATATGTGGTAGTACTGTCGTTCTTAAGTCAGTATGGCTTAGATCAGTCACTATTATATGTTCCAGCTTTTATGAGGGATATTACTGAACTTGTTTTATCAAATATCATGTTTCGATGAACGCTAAATATAAGTTGAATAATATATTTAATTTTAAATTCTTCTCAACAATATATATTATTATTACATACTAACTTTGCTCGTGGTTAATGTACACGACACGTGGTAAATGACCTATTCCTAGGGAAAAGTATATATTTTTTAATCAAAAGTAGGCTATATATTTTCTCGGTACTCTGACAATGTATGTGGTACATTTCATGATGTCGAGTAGTTAAAGCGTGGTAACGTAACCAACAAATTTACTTTCTTATATATAATATATAGTATTAGTAAGGATAATAAATAGTGCGGTTAGAGTAAAATATGTATTATGTAAATATTTTCATAGATGTTAAAATATCTAACAACTTTTATGGTGATTGCGTGAATAGTATATAAGCTGATTTGCTGCCACGCCATCTATTAACGGATATTAGTACTCCATGATCAGTGATACTCTTTGCGTTGAAGATCAGTTGAACGCAAAAGTAAATATAATGCAGCGCCACATGGTGACAAGTTATAGTAAGATTATTACTGGTTTCAGCATGAATGGGTCGGCACGCTCGGGGTAGTACCACCCGACCCACAGAAAACCGACGTGAAGTAACAGTGCTTGCATTATTGCGTTTCGTTCGGTCAGTGAGAGCGCCGGAGGCCCAACGCCCTTCCCCTTCCTCCTCTCCTTTCCCCCTTCCATTCCTCTCTCCCCGAACACAGGCTGGAAACGCACTTGCGACTTCCCTGGTGTTGCAAGTGTCTATGGACGGTGGTGATCACTTAACATCAGGTGATCCACCTGTGCGTTTGCCTCCTATGACATAAAAAAAAGAAAGATGGATAACATGAAAACCTCCTCCATGTAAAAAATACTTAACAATGTGTGTCAACTTGCATGGTCACTGGTAAAAAGCTTTGAAGCTTATCGATTTCATATATGAAATAGAAATCAATATAATTAATAGAAGTCAAAATTAACTGTAAATCCTGAAACGGAAGTTGATTAGACAACTATTAATATTATTAAAGATACAAAACATTGCGATAAAATACAAAAAGATTGATAGCTTTGGCCTAAACGAAATAATATTCGGTTGACTTTGAAAGCGTAAAGCAACTTATTTTTAATTCTTTTAAAACAATATTAAATCACCTACCGATGCAGTAATTCTAAATACGAAAATAACTATAATGTCTTTCTATTTATTACTTTTTCATGACTAAACCATCAAACTGATCGCAATGAAATTTTACATGGAGTTGGCTTGGAACCTGGAAAAGAATATATGTTTTTCGTTCTGAATACAACGAAAACCATCCATACAAGTCCCGGCTGTTCAGATATGACATGAGACGTATTTAAAAAAAAAGTAATTATGTAATGGACTTACGATGGATAATAATTGGTTGAATGAAGCCATTATAACCATAAATATATTGATTATTAGATACCATTTTACAATTAAATGATGTCCAAAAGCTACCTGTCCCTAATCAATGTTCCGATAGAACAATAAACGTGTGTCCATCCTTTTCACTATGAAATTCAATAAACTCGGACATTTAGGGTGGCCATGTCGGTCCGTCAAGTGGAAACTTTTGGATTGCCGTCAGCGTCCGTCTTGTCAACGAAGGGGCATCCTTTTGTCCATAAAATTACTTTATTTTGTGGTATACCTAACAAGGGTTTTCAGTAACTATCAATTCGAAATTGTAATAGAGTCGGTGCTTTGTAGTCTTTGATATCTTCTGTATAATATTTGAATTGGTTTCCGCTTTGTTGAATTTAAAAGATAAAGGTTATTGTTATTCTTATTAGATACTAGCTGTTGCCCGCGGATCCGCACGAGCTTTATAAATCATGATTAAAGAAATGTAAAATTGTAAGAAGATGCAGAATTACAGAAAAACTCTTTCAAATACATTTGTAGATACGACATACGCACCACCTATTGTAATTTAATTGTACTACGTCTATGATCTTTGCGTAAATGCAAGCAATAAGTTAATAAAGGTACATATAACCAGACAAACGGCATGGCAGCTCATAAGAAACATTGTTTTTTTAAATAAATATGTATTTCCCACTTTGACGGAGTAACTTAGTGGTTATTCTTGACTTTCGTGCTTTCCTTAGAAACTGATTTAATTAACTTAATGTTCTACTTAGTGTTAATGTTCTATTATATTAATGAATTTGAATTAGAGGGTTATTACCTATGGATAGTGCAAATATTTTTAAATACTTTTGATAATGGATTGGTACTAAAATGATTTTTTTTATAGTTTTTCTAAAAGGTGTTGTTGTTGACGCTACGTCTGAAATTTGGGACTGAAATTGTGACGTTACATTCTTTCTACATTAAATTAAAAGACGAGATTAATATAGATGCTTCGACCTTCGTTGTCTATTAAACCTTATGGTCATTGGCGAATATGAAGAAATAATGCAATACTTTCGGGTAGTTAACTAATTTATTTTTACCAATTAAAAGTAACTCTTACCATCAAAATTTGAAAACGACCCATATAACGTTATTTTGCATATTATAATTTAAGCTAGGTGATATCCGCAACTTCGTCTCCGTTATTTATTTTTCTCAACAATATGTTTTATGTAAAGACAGAGGAACAGAAAATAAAATAATTGAAAAAGAAAATCTGCTTATAAAATTTCTTTGTAAAGAATATATGTATTGTGTCTACTTTCCGTCACCTAACAATGCACACCATACCGCTTGCCCCACCGCGTCCCATATCTATGAACACAAGTACTTAGAATAATCGTAATTTCTTAAAACGTGAATAAATTTACATGAAATGAAGATATCCTGATATTTCTTTTTTGTTAAGCACTAACGGTGTTATTACAAAAAAGTTAAATACATATTGAACCCTGGTTTTAAAAGGTCTCGTATTAAATGCACCGCGATCGCTGAATGTTCGCCATCTTGCTCTTTTGTCTCGCTTTGGTTACGTTAGGTTAGATTTGTGAAAAAACCTTTTTAAACCAAGTATTTAATACTTATTTAACTTTTTTTGTAATAACACGGTAAACGTCTAAGAAACCGTATTAAAAAATATATCAAAATTTATTCTAGTAGTTTTTGAGTGACGCGCATAATAAAACGAATAAAACAAGTCTACTTTTTAATTTATGTAGATTTTGATGAAAATACTCAAAAAAAAATTATATTTTTGTAACAGCTCTGTAGAACTGGATTGAGTATGAAATATAAGAGGATCTTTACTCTCGACGTTGAGCGTATATTTGCTATAAAATTATAATATTGTAACGGTAGACGTGGTCGGCGTTATGCAAATTTCATGCGATTGGAATATTTATTGGATGGATCGAATTTGTAATTAGATATCTCCGTCTTGTTGTCTCGGTCCTCTGGGAAATCGTATCGGCTTGAGCTGACGTCGCGACCGTGTACGTATGGGATAGATAGCATATAAATTAAGCTATTGGAATAATATTATGTTGTTTTGGAAAATAACTTATTTTAAACTTGTATTATTTTTATGTTCTAATCTAAATTTAAGAAGTATTCAAAGTTCTGCCAAGAATTTTATCGTAAATATAAGTTTTGTTTTAACAAACTAGCCTTTAATAAATTGTTTACGAAAATAACTTTATTTTGGTAATCTGTTTTTATTAAGTATAAGTTGTAAAAAGCATTTAGAAACTTAAAATACATGGGCAATGTTCATAGTTTTAATCAAAAATTTGTATACTAAAATCGTCATATTCTTTGATTTTGCTGTTACGTTCAACAATGTTCCGTAGTTTTCTTAGCACTGTCTTATTACATTGACATATTTATTATACTTACTATCTTTCGCCGGCGGCATCGCTTGCATAAATTTAGATTGAATTGATACCTCAGTCACAATATTTTTTTTTTGGATTAAATGGACCCTATGGCCATTTTCTGTGCTCTTGTCAGCGTGCCTTCAAAATTTTATCGGTTGATTAGCTGAGGACCTCAAAGAGTAATAGACTTTTACCGATCCTCCCGATGATGTAACGGTAGCGAACCATCAGTACCAGCCCGTCTCTTCAAGCAAAGCGTGTTCACGCCCACGCCCGCGTAACCACAGAACACGCTGCCATAGTCTGGGGGTAAATTTCGCTCCTGCACACCAGACTGCCCCCCTCAGCAGCGGCTCAAGCCTAGATCTGTTCCCTCGGCGTGGAGCTAAGGCCTTCCATCATTGCAACATTACACATATCACCTCCACACACGTGCACGCACACATGCTTACACATGAAAGTGGAAGGGTTTTTTTCCCTTATCGAACTGAATTAGTTCAGAAAAAAATATCCCACACAAAATAGATATAAAAGTTATTGAGGTATATATGCTTGGTACACATATATATTTCGCCAACTTATATACGTATGAATAAGTAGTTTAGCTTGGGTTAGCTCAGTTAGGTCGCGAATTGCATAAACTAGGCAACAACCCAAGCCGAGGTGTACCGTGCACCCTTGAGCTAGTTGTCAAAATAAAATCGGCCGAGTGCCTTAAACGCTCGCCTTAGTAGTCCGGTGAAGTTGTCAAGGCCTTGCTAGGCCAATAGCGTAGTCCGTTCGAAAAAAAAGACGTAACAGACAAACTCACAATCGCATTTATATTATTAGTATATACATTTTTTATATCTGTAACATTAGGGTGTCCGTTATTTCCCAAGTTGATTTTTTTTTTGCTGCCGCCCCCTGAAGTTTTAGTTTTTACCCTAAAAAAAATTATCCAACGTAAACAAGCTCTTAATTTTCAAGTTAAACCGTGCCCGTGTCATGTTACTTTTCCCATTTAAATAACATGGGATTTTTGTACTTTTTGCATTTTATTTTTTATCTCCGAAGCAAATGAACCTACAGCTTTGATAAAGAAATATTCTAATACAAAATTTTGCGCTCTACAAAAAAGGTCTCTTTGGTTTTTTCGCTAAAATCATTCCTTTAAAAGTTATACGTAGTTAAAGTTATGCGAATAATTTATAATCAAATTTTTCTATCATTTCTGGCAAAAAGCGATCTATTCTCTCAAAATATACATTTTCCGGGACATTTTTGAGGTGGATCCTGAAATACAACGAAGTCTCTTCGACATTTGTTTATTCATAGTATTTGTTTACGTGCCATTTTGGTTTACGGTACCTCTTGCAGCATCGGCTCCATCTCAAGACTTAAATTTTGTAAAAACTGTATATCAATATAAGATGATTGATAAAAAACTTTCTGAAGCGGTCTTGCACAAATTTAAAAATCATTTGTGGTATTTAAATGCTGAAGCTGCTGCTCTAGCTTTTTTTGATCCAACTATACCAATTTCCATGAAACGTAAAATGATTGAAACATTAAAACGCCATGAAAATATGGATTTTGATTCCCCTAAACGCTACGTAGTAAACTCAGACAGTGAAATTATCAACATACAAAAAAAGATATTGACTTTTTTATTAATTCTAATTCGAGAAAGTTTTTTGATCGATTCAACATAAACAAAAATTTTTTAGAGATTGATGTTGAAACATGGTCAACTAATAATGATTACTTAGAAGGTTTGAATGTTGTGAATAATCTGCAAGTTGTTAATGATGTAGCTGAAAGAGCAGTTCAGTTAACTCAAGATTACATTAACATTTTGACTACGAAAGAAGACCAAAAACAGTATTTAATACAAGTTGTACGAGAATACAAGGATGCTTTCCCTAACGCTACAAAAAGCTGCTTAACAAAGAAACGTGACTAAAAAAAGAAAAAAAAAAACTAGTAATCCATCGTAATATTAGTTGTCATGCAATGTTTCCATTATTGTAACTGATAAGATTATTCAATAAAATTTTTATGACAATTATAAGTGAGTTTTATAATTATATCACAGAAAACTTCGATAAAACTAAAATAATTATGATAAAAATGATGAACATGACTTTAACTGCGTATAACTTTTAAAGGAATGATTTTAGCGAAAAAACCAAAGAGACCTTTTTTGTAGAGCGCAAAATTTTGTATTAGAATATTTCTTTATCAAAGCTGTAGGTTCATTTGCTTTGGAGATAAAAAATAAAATGCAAAAAGTACAAAAATCCCATGTTATTTAAATGGGAAAAGTAACATGACACGGGCACGGTTTAACTTGAAAATTAAGAGCTTGTTTACGTTGGATAATTTTTTTTAGGGTAAAAACTAAAACTTCAGGGGGCGGCAGCAAAAAAAAAATCAACTTGGGAAATAACGGACACCCTACTGTAACATGTTAATAGTAGTAGTATAAAGGCCAATCTTAGTTACTTTATTGAAACAGTGCGCATAAATACGAAATTTAGTGATGAAACTAAAGGGTGGTGTAATTGTTCAAAAGCTTTTTAATTGGGTCGAGTTTTGTAGTTAGGGTAGTACAGCCTAATTAGGGAATTTCATATTGACTCATCCTCATTGTGTTGTTACTTGTAACTGGCCAGTGGCTAACAGTGACATACAGTCGTAGGGTTTATATAACGATAGAAAAAAATAATTGTTGAGTATTATTTTCTTTCTAAAGATTTTCATGAATCTCTGGTTTGTCGTATGTATATTTATATCGATATATATTACAAAAAGCAACATATATGTCTGTCCGTCTGCCCGTTAGTATGCATATTATTCGAAAATTATTAAACTAATTTTTACATTACATAGATTTTTTTTTATGTCATAGCAGGCAAACGAACACGTGCGTCACCTGGACACTAACAACACCAGGGGAGTCGAAAGTGCGTTGCCCACCTATGTTTAGGTGAAAGAGAGGGAGGGGGAGAGGAGAGGAAAGGTGGGCCTCCGGCGCTCTCACTGATCTAACGAAACGCAACAATGCAACCACTGTTACTTCACGTCGGTTTTCTATGACTACGTCGTCGTCGTATGTTTATTTACTATTTTCATATAGATATTTTTTCATGCTATGAAAGTCGTGCTAACAGTTATTCTTGAGTCTCATTGCAAATCTTGTGCTCATCTTTTTTAATTATTATTATTTTTTTTATATTATTTTAAATTTTTTTTAAATTAAATGTTAATCCTGAACAAAATAAGCTCAAATTAGTTATAAGCTGGTGTTTTCATATAAGTTTTATAAATTAGGAAATACATATCTTAATATATATATTTCTTGTGTGCGTGTGTATGTGACTGAACTCCTCCTAAACGACTGGACTGATTTTGATGAAATTTTTTGTGTGTGTTCGTGGAGATTCGAGAATGGTTTAGATTCACAATTGGACCCGGCAGGTGGCGCTGCGATCGACTTTTAGGATTTTTTTTGTTTTCAAGGCAGGACAACGTCCGCCCGGTCCGCTAGTATATTTATAAATTAATATTTTTATGTGCTTGCATTTTTGCTCAACTGTATGTCTCCTATCGACGAATTACAAAACGAGCATCGTCATAGGCGAGGTGGGGTAAGTGGACGCTGTATTATTACGCCCAGGGATTTAGATCTGAAATAATCCGAGAGGAGAGGGTCTTCTCGCCACACCGTCAGCCGCCGTCAAATCCATTGTTAATGAATGAGGGACGTTGCCCAATACTGATGACAATTGTGCGGAAAATGTATTTTTATTAAAAAAAAGGTTATCTAATTTATATCCTTACTAATATTATATGTGTGAATAAAGGTTTGTTTGTTTATTCGTTTGTGTGTCTTTTTACACGCCTTAACTATAAATAGTCATATCATCGATCGTTATAAAAAAAATTATAAGCATTGTCGAGAGTAAAAAAACGGACATACGGTACTTTTATCCAGAAGAAAGTATCGTTCTAGAGGGATCGGCTAAATCTCTATTAACGCGAGCGAAACCGCGAGATAGGACTAGTGTTTATATAGTTATGAAATCATTATATTGTATATTTATTGCTATGCACAGATGAAGCAGGAATTGTTGAGCAAATTATATTTAAGGAAAAACATTATAAGGTGGTTTGAATTTATCGCTGTTAGGGATTTGCAGAATTATTGGTGAAAACAAATTTCATTTCCTATTTTTACCCATCGCTTAGTACACTTATGGGTTTTATATGAGCTTTAATTCAAACGCATAAATATATTTTTTAATAAGTTAGATTACACGGAAAATGCGCAATACATCCTCATGAAAATAACGTTTAGTAAATTTAAAAAAATATATCTTTGTAACATTACTACAAATTCTATAACAGGAAAAAATATATTCACAGGTCCAATTTCATAGCTATTTATTACTAGAATCACAAAATCTGTATTGTAATTAATTTCTTGTTTGAAGCTTATTTTTGTACATACATACATAAAGATAATGAACAATGGTATTAATAAAGCAAGGCGACCAAATTCCCATTAAATGCACATTAATATTATAAAACTCAAGGGAACGTTTTTTGTTTCTTTGTGTCTGCTAATCTTTGGATTACTAGACAAATTTTAATAAAATCTTCTTGTATTTTCTAACTTATTTATTGAGGCAGGGTTATGAGTTATTAGCATTGTGCTACGACTCTTACAAGTGAAGTATATACTTGCAAAAGCATAAATTACAAAGTATGCTAAGTGAAAATAAGGTTATATAACAGGCGGGGAATGTCGAGTAGAGAGGACTATCAGGTGCCGAGGGCGGTTTGGCCACCTCAGCAAGAATTGAGCATTACCGAGAAGACACGCAATGTGAATGCCTACGCCATGGAGATACCACGCCACGCAGCCCAATGTCATAACCTGTACCGTACACAATAGACATATTTTAATAGAGTTATTAAAATTTGAACACAAATTAAACTTAACTGTAGACACAGTTAGCGAAATATAAGAAAGGCCATTGTAAATTGATAATGGTTTCAAATAAATTATGCAAAAATAAATTACATCCTGTTCTCGAATATAACAAACTAGCATCTACCCGGGACTTCGTCCGCGTGGAATAGTTACTTTGAGCTAACGCTAACAGCGGAAGCTCTGCAAAAGGAATAAAAACGATTTTGAAACATTATTAATTGGTGCTCCTCTCCTATTGATCTCAACATGACATATATCCTGTAGCCTTTTTCGATAAATGAGCTATCTAACGCTGAATGAATTTTTCAAATCGGACTAGTAGTTCATGAGATTAGCGCGTTCAAACAAATTAACCCTCCAGCTGTATAATATTAGTATAGATTCTTTGAGCGGTACAAAATTGTTTTTACAACTGTTGTGATGTAAAAAATGAATTGTTGTTCGCGGTCCTCAGCTAATCTTTATTCCGACACGGTCAATCCGGCACTAGCATCTCCTATTTATCACATCCCGGCTCGTTTGTTAGGATATTCGTAAATATTTCAAGCGTTATTGCCGCCATCAACATAATGTTATGGGGCGAAATTTTACAAAACGGAAACAAGAGATATAAAGCTGCGACGTGGCGATGAATATCTCTCTGTTTGTGTATTAATGTTGCGGAGAGAAACGATATCATTCACGATTGATACTGTCTGCGGTTCCTCTCGCGTGTTTTATTTAGATTTTAGATAAATTTGAACTTCTCATGTAGTTTATGTTGTTGTAAATAATAAATTGTTTTGTAATGGAACGAGAATATGAGTTCTACAACGCCTACTTAAATGGAAATATATGCGAGGTAAAATAACAAAGACGAGGACAATTGTCTTTGGCAACGCATCTGTGATTCCTCTCTTGTCCATGGGCGGCGGTGATCTCTTACCATCAGGTGAGTCGCATGTTCGTTTGCCACCAATGATAAAAAAGACAAGGTAAGG
The DNA here is from genome assembly GCA_036509395.1 of Antheraea yamamai. Taxonomy (NCBI): domain Eukaryota; kingdom Metazoa; phylum Arthropoda; class Insecta; order Lepidoptera; family Saturniidae; genus Antheraea; species Antheraea yamamai. Next base: position 7,622,687 of record AP028435.1, on the reverse strand, counting down.
TTGTGGTCAAACGATAAAATCTATATGTATGATAAAGTATAATTTACTAATAGTGGTATATATTGAGCACGTGGTAAATTAAATTCAGGAACGAGTCAGAATAATTTCACTGATGAATAATAATCATTACTCCTTAAATAGTTCTGATTTTTTAAATCTATATATGAAACGATTTACAAGAGAAAGAGGGAACTTCCAACAAGAACAAAACAAAAAGAAAAAAAACGACACATTCATTTCATTTTTACTCCTTGGCTATAAGTTTGTACGTATATATTAATAAGCAATTACTACATAGATTCGATATTAAATACGTGATATTTCTTTTTCTTTTAAGTATAGCGCTGTTGAGCGCATGCCTCATCCCGATGTCAGGCACAGACTTAATTAGTGCACCGACTCACATCGCATTCGTGATTTCAGACGCTTCATCCATGCCCGTAGTTCTTTACTTTTTCTAATTACTTATCTAAAGTACGTTATAACTAAAATATGTTTGTTTTGTTATCGTTAAATTAAATCATTAAATGCTATTTCGTAACTATCCGAAATCATCAAGGACGCCTTTTATAAATGACTAGCTGTCCCCCGCGGCTCCGCCCGCGTTTTTTTAAATGTTTTAAATAACTATGGTGTCATAGTTACAAATGTTTTTGAAAAAGCATTTCTGTAATGTACACAACTACTTACAATTTTACATTACGCCATATACTGTAACATGTAACGTGTACATTAGATATGTGAATACGAATATTATATCGAATGGGATGGGATTTATCATCAGCAACATACCTGGAACTTTAAACTACTATGTACCACCCTCAGTGCTCATTAACACTATATAAGAAAGTAATTAAAATTTTAAACTATACATTATTAAACAATATGTGTTAAATTGTTTATTATATAGACATAACATGCCCATATTGTCGATATAATTGTATTATTCTTATACGTTGTTATAATCACTGAGTTATGTAGATGCAAACGCGGTAAATAAAACAAAATGGCTGCCAAATTGACCAAAACGATAATATAATTCAAATTACATACATTTATTCTTGGAGTCCAGTACAGCGCATGTCTCACGCGCTTGTTTACAGTAAACAAACTATTTTTATTAAATTCACACGAACGAATGCACAGGTAACAGTTCATCACTTCATAGTGTAAAACAAAGTCCTCTGGTCTGTCTGTTTGTCTGTTCGCGATGAAGTCAAAAACTACAGAACGGATTTTCATGCTGTTTTCACCAATAGGTAGAACGGTTAATGGGGAAGGTTTAGGTATAATTTGTCAGGATTTTCTTTTTATTATCAGGGCGGGACAATGTCTGCCGTGCCCGCTAGCTTAAAATAAAATAGCTCATTAGCTAGTTATCTGCCAGTGAAAGTCCCGTGAAAATCAGTTCAAGCATTTCGGATATTCTACTGCGGCCGAAGGCGAATAAAAAACCAAAATTACTTTTTATAAGGTCTGCTATCTACCAGTGAACATCCCGTGATAATCAGTCCAACCATTTTAGAAATAGCAATGCGGACGAAGTCGCGGACACATAAAATAGAATATGTTAACCGCTATAATTTCGGCTGTCTGCCATAAAAATTCCCGTTAAAATAAGTCCAGCCGTTTTGGAGACTACGCGGAACTAACAAACAAACAAACAGACAAAATATAATAATATAAAAATATCGGCCGATTATATAAAAATATCAAAAAAGTTTTTGTTATTTGTAGTTATATACATTCACCGGAAAGTTATTATTTATTTTTACATACACACACTTTATTTTTATAATACGTAATAGAATGCAAATAAAAAATTGGAAACAAAACTAACATAGAATAAACTTTTTGAATAGGAACACAAAATAATCTTTGAAAATGTTTGCGATAGAAACTTACCACGTTACCATGGCAACGTATATAATACTAACGCTAACACGAAGCAATCAAAACGAAAAAAGTGCCCGATTTTGAAACATTATTCATTGGTGCTCCACTCCTATTGGGCTTAGCGTGATGATATATAGCCTAAAGCCTCTCAAATCAAACTGGTAGTTCCTGAGATCATAGCGTTCAACCAAACAAACAAACTCTTCAGCTTTATATATTAGTATAGAGTATAGATAAGGCAGGTTCGGAGAAACAACTAATAAGATAATAAAGTTTTTGTATTGGAGATATAGAATTATTTTCGTGAATGAGTTTTTTTAAGTATCATAAAATGGCTGCCAGTTTTCTATGTAACTATAAAAATTACGTAGCAGAAGCCCACCTGTGAATGAGTTTTTTAAGTATCATAAAATGGCTGCCAGTTTTCTATGTTACTATAAAAATTACGTAGCTGAAGCCCACCTGTGAATGAGTTTTTTAAGTATCATAAAATGGCTGTCAGTTTTCTATGTAACTATAAAAATTACGTAGCTGAAGCCCACCTGTGAATGAGTTTTTTAAGTATCATAAAATGGCTGTCAGTTTTCTGTATTACTATAAAAATTACGTAGCTGAAGCCCAGGTAATCGCGTGTTCACGAAACATCCGGAATATGGTCGCAAAAAAGATCACGGCCCAGTAAGGCTCTGGCACTTTTGCACCGGTCTGATTTCTGCGAGAACTCGCTGGCAATGCTGATGACTGTATAATACAAATCAACGAACGTGTTTACGGAAATTTTGTCGACCGACACTTTCTCGACCAACAAGACCACATTCAACAAAACAACCAAGTCAACAACTCAGACAACGAACCGACAAGAAGACAATTGAATATTTGGGCACCTGGTTAATTCAATAATGTGCTTTTTTTTTCAAACTGACTACGCTATTGGCCTAGCAAGGTCTTAACAGCTTCACCGGACTACATTCAATAATGGGTTTTTTTTCTAGAACTGTCTACTATATTGACCTGGCAAGGTCTTTACAGCCTCACCGGACTACTTAAACAATGGGCGATCGACCGCCGCATGTCATTAAAAGACAGCGATCACATGAAAGCGCGAGCTAACTGTACTGTAGCGCCATCTCTTAACGACAAACCAAAACATGTTGAACAATTACCTCTAACAAAACGCACTAAGGGCCGATTGCTCTACATTCTGTACAGGGTTCATTTTTAACTGCAGTGTTTGTATATCTTCGCTGATTTTAGTAAACTCATCGCTAATCGTATATGCTATTCGATAAATCGAAAACGATTTGCATGCCCCGATAGATATATTCTTGCTGAGATGTTAGAATCTTACTTATTTATTTTCCATAGTTATGATTTAAATGCACTTTTAAAATAATACACAAGTAGGGTAAAATCAAATAAACTTACAAAGTTAAATAATTAATAAGATGACCTATAGATAGGCACACTTAGTTACGATTACAAAGTTAAATGTTAGCGTTATACTTGATAATTCCAAATAAGTTCAAATATCAATAACAATCTGAGTGGTATTACTTTGCTTATTATTTTCTTTATATTTATTTTATATCTATACATTTACTTTTATTGTAATAAACATAATAATCTGGGCCATCGGCCTCTTCCCAAAAGAATGTATGGGCATAATCACCACGCCAGCCCACGACGTATTGGCGATTACAAACTCTGAGAAATCCACAGTTCTATGTTTTTCCCACATACGTTCCCACAATATACTACAAGAACATTTCTCAGGTTCAGGTGTTTCCTCACGATGTTTTCCTTCACCGTCAGCCGATAGTGTTACCAATTTAAATGAGTAAATGTATGCGAATTCCGAAAAATTCGTTGGTACATTCCGCGGTTCGATCCTGCGGACATCGAAATGATATTCCACCAGTCAAACCACTAGACCACCACAACTATGATATATACAAATTGTAATATCATCTTCACCGTTTCATTTTTACACAGATTATAGTATATTCATCGCTTGTAATTCAAATCCGTAGATAATTTTTTTTTAATACTAAAAATATGTATTTGAAACTATCTGATTAGATATTGTTACGAGTTAAGAAGAAATTTCGTATACAAATTTAAATATATAGGTTTTAAGTATAACAATTTTAGAACTTTGTTTGAAGTAAGTAAGGAAAAACTACGAATTGTTGAATTAAAAAATTAATTCAACTATCCCATAACTAGCTATATCCCGCAGGTTTACTCACGTGTAGCCCCTAAAATATTGAATTAGTGTCAACCCAATTAGGTACGCTTAAATGAATTCCGTATAATATTATATTTAACCGTGTATTATTCACTATTCAGTAGCAAAGGGAGGACTACAGCTTTACTGTTGAAATCGTTAGGGTTATGTTTGATATTTAGTTTAAAATATTGTAACAGAAAATAAACACACAAAACGGTATATATCGCTATATATGATGAACCTATTGCAGGGTTATGTTTTTCCTTAACGGCATTCTGTTGACCGAAGCTAAGATTATTTTTTTAAATATCGAGGTGCAATTAAAATTAATATATATTTTAGCTTATTTTTTATGAAACAAGTGACTATTATAACCGCTTTGAAAGCAGAATATTTCTTAATTTTAAATAAAATAATTGGATTTAATTTATAAAACCATTTAAAGATTTGATTTACGAACAATCAGACCACCGTTTATGTCACACTCTGACAGAAAGTGATAAATATATTTTAAAACGTTTCGGCGACGTAAAAAAGATACTAAAGTGTCGGGAAAAATGTATGCGAATTCAAAACAAATTGCTGTATGTGTAAATGGAGCGTTGTGCATTATTGCTGTAGAGCGACGGCGTATGCGAACACGATAACGGCAGAAAAAATGACACAGAAGGAATACCAACTTATTTAACTGTAAAATCGACAGTTATCAATAGTTTAAACATTACTCAGATAAATGTTGAATACAAAATATATTGTGTTTTTTATAGAAATAAAAGTTAGACATAATTTTTTTTTTATTTTTTTTTATTGTAGCACGGCAAAATTACTGCACTGTACCTGATGGTAAGCACAGTGCAAAGCGCATAACAATGGCGACCACTGAGAGACACACTATCCATCGCCGGTCGCCGCTGTCATGCCGGCCTACCTAAGTATCTCTTCACGTTACGCTTGAATGACCCCATGTCATAGGAAGGAGCGAACACACTGGCCGGGAGATTGTTCCACAGCTTCACGGTACGGCAAAGATAAGACGTTGCGACATGTTTGGAACGAAGCTACTTACGCTTTCCCTCAACTATATTATTCATATTTCAATATTTTCGTTACGTAAGGAAAAGGCGTTTTGACCCTCCACTCGCACTAACTCTCCCTTTCTTCGTGTAATTGTTGGATGTTTTATTTGGATAAATCATTAATTATTATTATGTTATTTGGATAAAAAATCTAAGAATATAAATACATTTATTTACATTCCAATATCTATCATATTCTCAAAGTAATTAAAGTAATAATTCCCATCAAAGTTTCATTTAATATTTTTGTAATTTATAAAAAAAATATAACGTATTGAATTATAAATTATATACAAAAAAAATTAAAAATTACATGAGGAGGACATAACGCTTTTACCTTACGTGACGACTTTTTCAAGTCACCTCCTACCGCAAACCACGATAAGAAGCTTCGTTTCAAAAAACTTATGACAGAATAAATATTATTTTTAGAAGTAAACCTTTTGTCTGGTAATATTATTTTGTAACGCATGCGACAAGAAATTGTCCCGATACGACACCTGAGCTGTGCTACAAACTATCGACGTAGTGTTCATATATATGTACGTACATGATTGTTACACCCAGTACAGCGTCTATTTTCTTCGTTTACACTATTCGCTTGTTTGAAAAAGGTCCGACAATTCAGTTTACTTCGAGCACTGTGGTAGAAAATATTTCGTTTCTTTTATTTAATGAAATAATTTAGAAATAATATTATCAACAACATAACTACTACAATATTAAAACTCAGGACTGTTTTATTCCGCCTGTATTGTTTTTTTCTTTTTTTTAAATTATATCGTGAGCTAGTAAAGGCGATATTCCTAAAATTGTAGTTTTAGAAGATATCACTACATATTATAAACTAAAGTTCTCCGCCACGTCTGTGTGCCTGTCTGTATGACTGTTAGCGCTAAACTAAAAAAACTACTGAACGTATTTGCATGCGGTTTTCACCAGTAAATAAAGTAATTCTTAAGGAAGATTTAGGTATATAATTTGTCAAGTTTATTTTATGAGGGCGGGATAACGTCCGCCGGGCCTGTTAGTAGGTACATAAAGTATTCAAAAGTAATAAAATTAACAAATTTAAGTGACGATGCCTCAGTGGTTTACATATTGGGTGACCGCGTCAATCGATGCAGGTTCAAATTCTTGCAAACTTTATGTAAACATCAGGATGAAATTAAGCATGATGGTAGGGTTTTTTCTAAGCTAGTCTGGCAAGTTATTACACTCAAGTTGAGTTCCGGCAGCTGCATTTAAGAGCCAGTCCCTCTATAAGTAAGCATGTTTAGCATCATAAACCGCTTTGTCATTTAATATCAGGTAAAATTGTGATCTATAAAGCATGACAAAAAGACGAGGCAGTCATAAAAACTGCCGATAGAAGTGACAACCCAAAACAATGGAACAACTGCGTTCTTATTTTGAATTTTTAAATCAAATATAGTGTAAACTACTTAAATTTCATAATTTGCATTCCGAGCAATAATGATATTATACAGTTATCTTTATACAGAATGATATTTATATACGATTTATTAATTAATCAAACATATTAAGGGATGTAAAAGCTCAATACAAAATATCAATATTACATGTACACAGACCGCTATGTTACGCATCGCTAGTGTGACGCAAACGCAAAATGTCATGAGCACGTTGGTGAACGCTTTACTATCATGTCGGTGACGCGAACCCACAAGTTTTTCGTCTACCAAAGAGCACTCAAGGAAGCTAAATAAATTTATACTTCAAAAAACAAAAACCTTACAGTATAGCGTTATGATTATTATTATCGGACCACAAATCATAAGATATTAAAGACTATTTTTGTCCATAGCTTTATCATAATTCTATCACGCAAAGTGTCGGCAGATTGATCTTCCTAGTGACTATATTGAATTTAAGTATGATATATGTGAAGAAAAAGAGAGGTTTCGTTTCATCTTTTATTAATATTTCTAATAATTTATTTTATCAAATAGGCATTTATTAAACTAAATAGGATCTTGTTAATTATTTTCATTTATAATAGGTACTTAATTAAATAGATGTAATGTAGCTTAATCCAAACTTTGATAACAAACCCATTATATTCAGAACGTAAAACCTGAACTAATTACATTTAAAAATAAACATCGAAAACTCTCGTAACATTCAACGTAATGAGAATAACCATAAACATTGAGTACCGCAACCAAAACAAGAGTATTTCCCCAACCATACCGGGATGGAATTCGCACGGGTCCTACCCGCTCAGCTAAATTAGACATTATTGACTGAGTTATTTAAGCACGTGCATTTTTGGTTATTATTATTGGGGCTTATGTAACCCTGGCCGTAATCCAATGAACTCTCATTACACCGCGTTCAGAGAATAACTTTATTTGCCCGTGCGGCTTTACTTGGAGCCGCCTGATGCCCTTAATAGGCACGCGCTTTGATAGACAACAAAGTAAATATTCAGGAAAATGAAACATAATTATTAAAAATTGCTTTTAATGTAGCGGGAAATTGTACATTATTAGAGTGTGCCTGCCTCATAGAATTTATGTTCTGGGTTTTACAAGATTTTTATTTTTTTCCTGATTGCTTTACCGTCGGTTTTATTTAAAAAAAATGTATCAGTTAATATAATTCGGTTTGCCTGTAGAACTTTGGATTATTGAATTTTCTCTTGCACATGGATATTTTGCATCTAAGTCTCATTATTTTTCAGGAAATCTTCTATCCAAATTACTATCGGAACTCTATGTTAATGTTAGTTAGTTCAATGTTAGATAGTTAGTTCAATACCTTACATCCTATCCACAAGAACTGAACTGGATATAAAAATATTTCATAAGTGGGGTTCATTGAAGTATAACTAATGTAACCAGCGACCGAGATTTCATGATATTATGATGTGTGACATTTTAATCGAATGAGTGAATAAATACTTCATTACACCTTTTAATTTGTTCTCTTACGACTGCTGTGAAGCATTTTATCCTAGTTAACCGACATGCAACGTTATTATGGAACGAAAGATGTTACTGTAGGTACCATAAATATATACGAGCTAATACTAAGGTATAACTATAGCATATACACAAATATATAAACTACTTGCTGACCCGGCCACGCGTTGCTGTGGCTCATATATTTGAATATATTTCATTTTGAATTAAAATTATGATAAAGTATTTGGTATTATGAGGTGATGGGTTTGCCTAAAAACTTGATACAGAAAAAGCGAGGTTACGTAGTAAAAAGATTAACAGAACACGTGCACCATAAAATAAACTGGAGTATAGACATTCAAAACTAAAACGTGGCGCCATCTATGAGATATCTATAACAGTCGTTCCTGCAGTTTTCTGTCAGCAAAGTAATTTAAAGCGCCATTTATTCGAGACTAATGAAGCTTAAATTAACAACAATAATCAACATTGACAGTCATTTAATTTGTAATTAAAAATTATGAGGTCATTAATAGAAATATAAATTATCTTATTTCTGAGGTTGGACCAAATTATACATAAATAAGTGCCACCTTTCATAAAAATCGGTTGAGTAATTTCGGAGTTAATCGTGAACAAACATCATGACGCTGGATTTTTTTACATATTTAGATAAAAATAGTACTTTCAATTTCTCAATCTTATTTTTTTTATTTTCTCTCTATCGCTATGCCTTTTAAATGAAATTTTCGATCTCTGTTTAGTATGTACCCTTAGAATTTAATTCCATTCGAAAAGGTATTATATAAAAAGAAGTCGGTTAATCCCACACGTAAATATATAATTCTAACGTACTAACTTCCAAAATATTAATATTGTAATGATTCAAAAACGTTCTCGTTCATTAATTTAACATTCTTTTTAAGCTTCCAGTAATATTTTAGTCACAGCATGAGTGTAAAAATAAAAAAGTAATCAACCTACTTTAGTAATTAAATACTTTACTTCTAACAAATGAAAAAAATACAAATTCGTTAAAACACAAAGTGCTAATTTAATCTTCCTAATAGATACAGAAGCGCTTTTCCTTCTACCATACACTACTGGTAAAGTCTGGAATTAAATTGAAGTTTTCTGCGACGGCGGCAAAGACCTGGCTGCCCGTTCGTGTTTATGACTTCTATAGGGAAATATCATTGTACCGGTAAATGGAAAAACTTTTATTCTCACACATGTGCACGATATTAGGTGTATTTTCATATTTTCGCCGGAGGAACCGATGACTTTTTTATGTTTATACCCTCGTAAAGATGCTGGTCGTTTGCGACAATGTCACCCGATGTGTTTATGCTCCGTATATGAAATTTTTAGGGTGTAACGATTATTATAAATACATTGTTATATATACAGTATGATTACAAAAATTATGTAGTATTTAAATGTAATATATTGATTTAGATATGTTTAGACATCTGTGACCTGTATGCTTATAATTATAGATAGAATTAGCTGTGCCCACGACTTCGTCTGCGTGGAAGCTTCTGTAAAAAACAGTGATTAATAAAGTCATCTGAATATATTAAGTCCATTTACTTGTCTACTTTTCTCGTATACTTACGCCGCGTCGTCATTAAAACTACAATAACTTTTGAAGAAGTGGACCGATTTTAATAAAACAAACACTAAGTTACTCCCGAAGATATGCTTTACGATTTTCTTACTAAGGATTTATTATGAACCCAGTATTTTAGCAGCGATATGTGACAAACAGACAGACAGACGGAAATTTTTAAAAATTATTAAAATGTATTCTATTAATTATTCCTATACATCTACAACAATTATTTTCACGAAAGTCGTAAATGTATGTATAGATTAAGTATTCAGTTTTTCACTTTGTTTATCTTATAAACGAGTTATGGTTTTTTTTGTCGATTTAAAAGAATATTGCATATTTGTGTACGTTGGTTATATCTTTTAGCACCAAATTCGACCACTACATGGAGTCCTTGTTACATCCTCTGTAGGGTCCAAATATTCTGATCTGATACTTTAAATTCTAAGACTTCGTAAATGTTGCTTACATTACCGTATATTTTGATATCTATATAACTAAAAATCGAACCGATTTTCCCTCCTCTCACAAGATACTATATAACTTAACAGGGGCTATACACCAGCGAATCCCCAAAAGATTACTCTATCTATTGACACTAAACCCGCCGCATATCTGATGGCACTTGAAAACAAACACCGCTTTAATCAATACATCAAACAAAACTTAGTTGCAGCAATAATAATTAAAACCGAATCATTATATGGAATATTTGTTGAGGATCCGAAGGGTCGTCTGGCCTGAGGCTACCCGGCTATTGCATAAGTAAGACATAGTTCCCTGTAATCTCCCTGCATTCGTGTAATCCTGGTCGGCAAGATGATGATTGCTACCCATTTTAGTTTACAAAAGGTAATCCTTTAAGGAGGAAACTATTGGGGAATTTTGATAGGTACCGCGCTGTTAGTGTTTACGCTGTAAATTTTCGTATGTAATATCATAAACCTCTTTGATTGGGTACGTTGGAAGTTTCAAAGGGATGAAATTTGAAAGTGTTTCGATGTTGTTCGACGTTGGCTGTTTCTGATTGTCGCCTATATTATTTTCCTCTTTATATATAAGCATTTATAAACTTAGTCGTATGAAGATTTTAGTGTTACATATACAGATATAGCATGTTTATTGCTTTGCCAAGGCTTATGACTGGTAAATAATCAAAATTTACTGTTTTAACTTCAATATTCTTCTATGTCTTCAAGCGCTCTTGCAAAGTATGTAATTAGGGAGTAGTTATTTCCTCTTAAGTTAAGGACATTAGTTGTTGACTATCTTTCCCGCAGTAAAGAAGTTAGGACACGTTGGTATATATCGTTTTTAAAAAAGGAAACTAAAGTCTAATAAAATCAATAGAAAATGAAGGTGAGGTTAGGTTATATACATGTAAATTATTATTTGAAAAATTAACCACTCCTTATAATTGAGTAAGCAGATCGCAATAGAATGCTAAATATTATTTGAAATTAACATATAAACCATTTTTCAAATTCTACATAACTGGATTAGTAAATTTTAGTAAGTAACTGAGACGAAATATAGAAACACGCAAAAAACAAATACTTTGTAGTCTCAGTTTTTTTAATACCGCGATAACGATATTTATACTTTATGACCCGAATTCCTTTTTAAGACCCTTATCATCTTTATTATACAAAATGCTTTTCGGATTTAGAACGGTCTGATGAATTTTAATATATGAGATGTCATTAGAATCGCCTGAGTTGTATGAGTACTCGTAGTATACTAGCTAACTAATATTTAATACTTTATTTAATTTTATTTACTATATATGATGTTTAAATAAGATTGGTTTTGTAGCCAGATTTTTTGAATTTCCTTATTAATAATTCCATACTTTAAGTTTGCCATTAATATTAAAATATTCTTAGCAAATGAAAAATGTTTTAGTGTAATGGTGTTCAGAAGTTTGAAATTTTTCATTTGGAGTACCTTCATTAGAGAGATTTATATCATGAAAACAAGCATTGTTCATGCATATATCTGTTTTTGTAGGGCCAGTCGTGTTTCCGACGGCATAATGCTTACGTCCTCTCGAGGAATAAAAGAGCATTTCATCGAGGAATGTTCCCACTGAAAGGGTAACTTACAAAAGCCTTTTTATAATACTTTCGGCAGGCATATGCCGTATAAACAGACCCCTCTCTTCGCGGTTTTAATAAACACGAGTACAAGTGTGGTCGCTTAGAAATATATTGGACGGGTATTGTTTTGTTTGTCTAAATAACTTTATTTCGGTTTAATCGGTGTTTCATTGAAATAATTTTTTGAATATTTATATGTATAACAGCTTTTTTACTAGTTGTATATACAAGAAACTACATATTTACTTAAGGTGTTGTCTATTTTCTGTCTCCTAGTTTTGGTGTCTGAGGCTCAACAATAGACTAGCCTTTTCAATTATGGTAAACGTGACTGCGGAATAGTATTTTATGTACCTAGGTATATAGGAGATGCATTCCAAGGTTAAAAAAAAACATATAAAAAATCCATTTTTTGATATAAACATTATCATTTTTATTAAGACTGTGCGAAGGTTTAAGGAATGTGTTTACTGTTTTGCATTTTTTAATAAGTCATTTAATTTCTGATATATAGCTTCGAAGCCACGAGTGTGAATGGCAGTATTAGTTAAAACTAGGAAAGCCTTATACTTTAAATCTAAATTATTGTTCTTTACATAAGTCCTAACTTCAGGAACAAAACAATTTCGAATCCAGTCAGTTATATTCATTCATGTGTGATAGAGTGCATTATAAAGGCGCACGACGTACCACCGCGGCATACATTAAAGTTCTCAGTTTTAATAAATCCTGGTAACACGTAGTCAACTTAATTGAATAACTATTTTACGTTTACTTCATTGTTGCCTAATATAAAAATGTACTTGTTACTTATTGCTAATTTTGGATCTGTCAGTACAGAAAATATTTATAATTGTTTTATCCGGGAATTTTGAAACTGCGAACAAAATAAGTTTACTGTACACATTATGTCAATTTACAATATATATAAAATATAAAAGAATGTTTATAATAAACACTAATTAAACCGTACCTTCCACTTATGTGGGTGTTATTATTTTATTATGAAATAACGTACGTAGAAAGAGGAAATCAACTAATCTTAAATTCAATTCAGAAGTTTACATAAACAATACAAAAATAGGTATATTATCCGAAGAAGTTTCGTATGATATTTCTCATACACGCAGACACTCAGGACCAGTGTAAACAAATTAAAAAAAAATACAGCGCGTATCTGAGACGTTCGATAAACAGGAAGGAGATCGTTTTCCGTGAAGAAAGTACGGGAAGCGCACGGCGGGTGGTTTAATATCCCACAGGAATAAACTCCAATTTCAGGAACATCAGCAGTACACAAACAAAAATATTCTAAACAGACTATAATAGTGAAGTATCGTACTACTCCAGACGCCACTTATAATAGTTTACGGCAAACAGCGCCATAACAATTTAATATTAAGTTTGCAATGTCTAAGATAAATGCGTTAAGAAAGCTGCTCGCTTATATTCCTGCCTTAGTTTTAATAGAATAGGGGATCGTTAGTTTTTAGTGCAAAGTGCGCTTTCGGAAACTGTTCTTACTGGGATGGAAATGATTTGTGTTTTCAATGATACGTATCTATTTTTATAGTGAAGTTTATATTTATTTATATGGATACATTTGAAGTGCCTTTTGTTTAAGTTTATCTCCGAAAAGGCTACACTGATTTTGATAAGACTATTACCAGCAGATAAAGACATTATCACAGTATTGCCTATCATCATTACATAGTATAAAACAAAGTCCCTTACCTCGTCTGTCTATTCGCGATAAACTCAAAAACTACTCAACGGATTTTCATGCGGTTTTTACCAATGGATAAAGTGATTCATGAGGAAGGTTTTAGTATATAATTTTTATATTCAGGGCGGGACGACGTCTGCCGGGCCCGCTGGTACTACATAAATTTACGATTGTCCATAAAGGATAAACGGTAATTATAAAATGTAACTAAGGTAACCTATATTGAACAAATAATCCCATCAAACAGCTCAACTATTCATGAGAATAATGTTACAAATCCTGACTAAATTTAATATATATTTTCTTGGGGTGTGTTGGCGACCCCCCCTAACGCGGCCGTTTGGAATTTTTTGTGTGTGTGGGAGTCGGAGGTTAGATGCAATGGCCGGGGGGCGCTGCAGTTGCTTTTGGTTTTTTTTATTATCAAGCAGGACAACGTCCCCCGCCCTGATTCGCATATATGTTTTACAATAACTTCTAAAGTAAATTTCATAATTATTTATCATTACATATTATAAAACAAAGTCCTCCGCCACGTCTGTCTGTCTGTCCCGTTCATGATATGCTCAAAAACTACTGAACGGATCATGCGATTTTCACCAGTAGATGAAGTGATTCATGAGGAAGGTTTAGGTGTAGAATTTGTCAAGGTTTTTATTATTATCAGGGCGGGATAACGTCCGCCGGGCCCGCTAGTTTTCTATATAAATAAAATAATACAGATTAAAGACACGGTTGTGCACACATCACGCAAAAATTACTGAATGGAATGTCGGTAAATATTTTCACTTTTTCATATTAGATGGTTCTTAACTAAAAACTGTCACGATATGTCCATTAAATATAAAGATTACTACATACATTATTTATATCGTCCTAGTAATTTGAATTATACCCGAGATGACTAAAATCAAATTATAAAAGAATTAATAAACCTGTTTCATTCCAAGATATAGATATATCGTGATGAACAACACTGCACGTCATCCGCACCTCATCAAAATATCACGTTACAGAATCACAAATTCATTCCGGGATGCCAATTATCCGTGAGCGTTCATTTTCCGACTCATTCCCCGGTGTAATGATCACGTGGTGATTTTGACAGTTACTCCGGTCGAGGCTGATACCCGTTAAGAATCACGGAGAGTTTACACTGGCTTTAAAAATTTCCTAAAAATAATAAATATATTTTAATCACATTTTTAATATAATAATAATATATAGATAATATTATTAATTAGATCAAAATTCGTAACGACTGCGAATTAAAAAACACTGAGCCAGCGAAAGTAAGTAAGTAAGCGTAAGTTTTTTTTAATAGTAAGTACAACATAATTTGATACAGACAAGCTTTATACTAATACTAACTTTTCCCGTAGTTTCGCTCACGTTAATGTGAATTTAACTTATCCCTCTTTTCTAGTCTCTCTTTTCTGGATGAAAGGTAAGGTTTTATGTACCCCTTATAGTGTGTATGTTGAATTTTTTCATGATCGGTTGATTAATTAAGACGAGACTGTGTCACAGCCAAACAAACACTTTAGTAACACAATAATATAATTTATACTTCTAAGGAGATTGAATAATAATCTTAACTAAAGTTACAAAAGCTGATGGGAATTTGTTTGCGAATTACGCTTTCACTCCTTAACTACTCAATCCATAATCATGAAATTTTTCAGCCATGTTGTCAAGGGCACAGAAAAAATATCGGGTACCTTTCATCAAGAAAAAGTACTGTTACCGAGCGATAGGTCAAATCTGCATTAGAGCGAGCGAAGTCGCTGGCAAAAGCTAGTCTTAAATAAATTATATGGGCAATGTACAGTGTAGAACCCTCTCAAGGGGCATGAACCGGGAGATGCGAATGCAAATGTCAGTCGTTAACATGCATTGCGCGAAGTCGACCGTCTAATTAGGAGAACTACCATGACACAGAGCCTAAATATGATTATTCGAAATTGCCACGAAACCTCTAATATTACTGCCTTGTTTTATTACTATTGCATCCTAAAAGGTGTTAATGTACCCAATTAATGTGCCGTAAGTGTAATATTGAAGTACTTACAAGAGTTTAAAGTAAAGATTTAGTAACATCATTTTTTCGATATACTGAATACTCAATACCAAACAAAATCATAGTTATTCTCTACTAGCTTTAGTCCGCGACCTCGCTCGTATTAATGTAGATTTTCTTTCGGCATATCAGATTTTATTCCAGGATATATCACATTCTCTTTTTCTGTACTCCAGGCATACAATTTATTCATTAGTTTTTATGCCGGACGACTGTCTAAAAATACTTTTATATTCTTGGGTAACAAACAGTACTTGTTTCTGATTAGAAGGTACACTTTCATAATTTATATCCCTCTCTGTACACCTGATAACGTGTATACAAAATGTCATGCAACAAAGAAAAACAAAGAAATAAACAGACTTTAAATTCATATTTAGAATATTAAAGTAAGGATATTATTAGGATGAAATCAAATAAAAAATACTTAATACCGTTTAGGCCTTCAGAAGGCGCTTATTAACGTCAAAGCTACCACCGGTTCGGAAAAACAACTCAGTCATCAAGAAGAACCGACAAGATATTCGATTTGCTTTATCTTTTCATTATACACATTTTTACAAACATAGATAGTTACATTTGTTTTTGGTGGTGTCAATTCCAGACATCACCATCGTTCACATATTGGTTCACCCTGATTGAAATGTACTTTGCTAAACATATTTCTTTTATTAGTTTATTAAGTTTATATTATAAATTACGGCTTGCTATTAAGATTTTAAATTAAAAATATATATATATTTACTTTAGAATTTATTGAATTGGTAGTTCGGGGACGCAGTTAAATTAGTTCTTTAAGCTTCTGGAATCGACGGAGCAAGTTTGTCCTCGCCTCCACTACGCCCGCCACTACCCTCCCCCACACGCTAGCGAAACGGGCATACATTAAAAGTTTACCGGCAAAATATCAACAACCGTAATATTACCAGCCATTTACGAGAACAGTATATATACCATATATAGTAATTGTAGCAATATCATATAACAAATGACCTTCAACATTATTTATAGATATGATATTCAGTATAAAGATTAGTCGACCTAAAATAGTTTCTTAGGCTTTTTTTCCCGAACTGACTACGCTATTGACCTAGCAAGGTTTTAACAGCTTCACCGGACTACTAAGGCGAGCGCTTAAGGCACTAAACCGATTTTATTTGACAACTAGCTCACGGGTGCGCGGCACACCTCGGCTTGGGCTATTGCCTGATACATGCAATTCGCGACCTATCTTTTTTTTTTTTTTTTTTTTTTAACGTGGGGAAATCCCTTATGGATACCCACCCTCCCGGGGGAGAGAGTGGGTTATGTCCGACTCGCACGGACTAAAACCCCACGGTGTACCGACAGACCGTTGTGTGGGGGCGGCAAGGGATCGTTCCAGCTAATCACCTTGTAGAGCCGCCCCCACGGTCCGCCCGGCGGAAGGTGACCGCCGGGCTCCTACCTATAGAGGGACAGACCGGGTACACACCGGCTGCCCCCCCTCGTCCGCCGGACCTGTGCAATGAGGAGATGGGCCCCCCGGCCCATCCCCTCAGGTCCGGCTACGGTGGCGGGAGGAGTTGGGCGAAGCGCCGCCTCCTCCCGCCTGTCCTCCTTTGGCGGAGACGGCCACTTTGAGGATCTGCCTCGCGAGCCCTCTCCGCCTCCTCCTTCTGCGAGATAACCTCCTCGCAGAAGGAGGCCATCGCTCGCCAAGCCTGTTCGCTGCCGAGCATGGCCGAAACCACGCTCGGCAGCGATAAGTCCGTTCCCACCGCCGCCGCCAGAATGCGGCGCTGCTCCCCCCACGCAGCACACTCAGACAGAGTGTGCTGCGCGGTATCTTCGACAGCGCCGCACTCGTGGCAGGCGGCGGTCGGCTCCCTGCGTGCGATCCGGTGCAGGTACCACCCGAAACAACCGTGTCCGGTGAGTACCTGCACCAGTCGGAACGTCAGGGAGCCCCACTTCCTCCCAATCCACATCCGCAGGACCGGGCGGACGGCGTCCACGATAAATCGTCCGAACCGCTCGTCCGCCAGGTCCTGCTGCCACCTTTCCACGGCGTCCTCCCGCAGACGCCGTCTCTCCGCTTCTACCTCCCTGGAAGCCGGAGGCTCCCCCCTTCGTTTCTTCGCCGCCGTGAACTCGTACACGGCGGCGAGAACTCCTGCCTCCAGCTCCCAGGGCAGGGAGCCGGCGAGCGTAAAGGCCGCCGCCGAGGACACCGTGCGGTACGCCCGGATCGCCCTCAGTGCCACCGTGCGCTGCGCATTACGCAGCGCGCGCACGTTGGCGGCACCGAGGGCGTCGGCCCACACCGGTGCCCCATAGGCGGCCATCGCCCGCACGACTCCCATGTAGAGTCGGCGGCACCCGGCGCCCGGCCCCCCTATGTTGGGGAGCAACCGGCCGAGTGCCGCCGCCGCCCCAGCAATTCGCGGTCCGAGCCCCGCAAAGTGGGGCTCGAACCGCCAGCGCCCGTCCAGGGTGAGGCCCAGATATTTCATCTGGGTCCCCACCCTGATCCGGGCGCCCTCCACCACTATGTGGGCCCCTGGTGGTGGCCCTCGCCGAGGCCCATGAAAGAGTAGGGCCTCGGTCTTTTCGAGGGCCACCCTGAGGCCCAACCTCCTTATGCGCCTGACCACGAGGGTTGTGGCCATCGTGGCCAGGCGCTCCACCTCCCTCCCACTCCCCCCCCCCGGGCTACGACTAGGGTGTCATCCGCGTAACATATGAGGCGTGCCCCATATGGGAGCACGCCGCGGAGCACCCAGTCGTAGCCCATGTTCCACAGGAGTGGCCCCAAGGCCGACCCCTGTGGAACCCCCCCGCCTTGTGGCCCGTCGGACCATCCGCCCGTCGCCGTCGACATAGGCGACCTCCCTACCTTCGAGGTACGCCTCCAACACCCGCCGCAGGTACGGGGGCACTCCGAAATATCGGAGCGCCTCCCGTATGACACCATGCGGCAGGGTGTTGAAGGCGTTGGCGATGTCGAGTGACACCGCCAAAACCCTGTCCCCCTGGGAGGTCGCCTCTGTCGACAGCGACTTCAGGAGGCACAGGGCGTCCACTGTGGAACGCCCTGTCCGGAAGCCATATTGCGTGTCCGCCAGATTCGGCCCCACGCCCTCTAGGTGCTGGACGACCCGGGAGGAGATAATCCTCTCCAGCACCTTCCCGGCGTCGTCCAGCAGGACGAGGGGCCGATACGCGGACGCGCAGTCCGGAGGGCGGCCTGC
Organism: Antheraea yamamai; assembly: GCA_036509395.1. Lineage (NCBI taxonomy): Eukaryota > Metazoa > Arthropoda > Insecta > Lepidoptera > Saturniidae > Antheraea > Antheraea yamamai. The sequence goes on along the minus strand of AP028435.1, from coordinate 7,603,802 downwards.
CTTTGCCATGAGGCAGAGCCGCCCAAGCTTCCAGGGCTTCGGGAACTGCCCGACCAAAAGACACCGGTCGAACAGCTCCCGAAGCCACCCCCCCTAATTGGCCCAAGGCGAGGCCGAGCACCCGACCCGGGACCCCATCAGGGCCGGGCGCTCTTCGCCGGTTGAGGAGGCGCTCGACAGCCCTCCCCATCTCCTCCTCCGTTATCGGAGGGGGAGGACCGTCGAGCACCTCCTCGACTACCTCCCGAGGCGGAGGCATGGGAGGAGCTGATAGCATCGGAGGGTCGGGGAACAGTTCTCCCACGACCCTCGCTACCACCTCCGGCCGGAGGGTCTCCGTCGCCGGGGGCGCCCAGGATCGTAACTTCATTCGTACGATCCTGTACGGGCGCCCCCAAGGATCCCCCTCCAGCGTCTGGAGCAGCTCCTCCCATGCTGCTTCTTTCGCCCGGCTGATGGCAGCCTGCAGGGTCTTCCTGCACTCCCTATAGCTGCCATACAGCCGGGCCTCCGCCTCCGGGTCCCTATGCCGGCGCCGGCGGCTGCGCCCGAACAGCCGCCGGGCCGCGGAGCAGGCCGCTCGGAGAGCGGCGATCTCCGGCGACCACCAGTACACCGGCCGTTTGTCTGGGCGGTGTACGCTCCGCGGCATCGACGCGTCGCAAACCTCCGTGAGGGCTGCACGGAGGCGGGCTGCTGACGCGTCGACATCAGCCCCTGTGGGGGGGGGCATGGCCCAGGCCTGGACGATGGCCGCCTCTTCCGCTAATTCACGGTTGAAGCGGCTCATCGCCCAACAGGGGAACTTCGCGCCCCTCCGGGGGCGGGTGCCAATGCCGGCTTGGGAGGTGGAGACCTCGAACCTGATATATCGGTGGTCCGATAAGGTCTCCACCTCCTCCAGCACTCTCCACCCCCGGACACGGCGTGCGACAGACGGTGTGGCGAACGAGACGTCCACCACCGACGCCCCGTTCCATCGCACGCACGTGGGGACGCTCCCCTGATTGAGGAGGGACAGCCCCAACTCGGCTGCCCACTCCTCAACGGCCATGCCCCTCAGGTCCGTGACTGCCGCTCCCCAGGTCCTCGATTTAGCATTTAAATCCCCCATGAGGACCACGGGGAGCGGCGACAGCCGTCTGACAGCTCCCTGCAGGGAGCCGAGGTACGCCTCGAACTCCCGCAGGGGCTTGTTAGGGGAGAAGTACGCCCCCACAATGGCGTACTCTCCCCAGACGGCCGTCACGAACCCGGCCCCTCTTTCTCTTGCCGCCAGGGACGAACCTCGACCCGCCACGATCGCCACGGAGCCATTCCGGTCCCCAGCCCACTGCGGCTGGGAGGGAACGAAGTAGGGCTCCGTGGCGACCGCGAGCCCGATACCCCACTCCGCCACTGACTGCACGAGGAGATCCTGTGCAGCGGCGCAGTGGTTGAGGTTCGCCTGGAGGAAATTGCATATGGACCAATCCATTATTGGTCCATTGCAACTTCCTCCTGCCTGGCGGCCACCACCCTTGGACCTGTGCCCACAACCGGGAGGTCCCTACCCTTGGTGGTGGGGGGCCTGCAATTTCGGCTCCCCATCACGTGCCCTGAGGGCCTCCCGGCGTCAGCACATACGGCACAGCGGGTCACCTCCGCTTTACATTCGGCCGTTTTATGGCCTGCCGCGCCGCAGCGGTAACAGCCATCCCCCCTGCTGGACGAGGAGGGGCACGTGGGGCGGGTGTGCCCCAAGCCCATACACTTAAAGCAGCGTAGGGGCTTCTCGTCCAGCAGGTGGACGCGTACGACGCTCCACCCGACCAGGAGCTTGCCGGCCTGGACAAGCTCCTTGGCCGCCGCCACGGGGAGCGTCACATGGACTGCGCCGAGGCCCCCCCAGTTCCGCTTTATTTCGCCGACCTTCAGGTCAGCGACCCTGCAGCCGGCCTTCGCCGCCACGACCGTCTCAATCTCGAGGGTGGACACCGAATCGTCCAGCCCGACGATCCGGATGTCCGCCCTCTTTGTAGGTACGACGACCGTGGCGATGTCGGCCAGCGCCACCTTGAGCTCCCGGGCCAGTTCGGCGGCCTTCTCCTTCGTCTGCCCCGGGAGCTCAATTTTCCGGGCTCCCGTGGCCGTTTGCCGGACCCGGACCTCCCCGACGCCTATGGCTGGCAGGGCCACGGCTTCCCGCGCCTTCACCAGGACCTCCCTGTATCCTATCCCCCTGTCGGCCGCGGTATCTTGCAGCGTCACAACAACCGCAGCCGATTGGGGGACGGATGGCAGTTTCGGCCCTGGTGGCTTCGCCTGCGGCTTTGGGGGCGCCTTCGGGGGCACCGCGGCGGCCGCGGATGCCTTGGGCTGCGAAGCCGGGACCGCCTTCTTCTTCCTGCCCACTACTTTAGTCCACTCCGTCGTGGTAGTAGAGGCAGGAAGCTCAGCCCAGCTCATGCCCAGAGGTTGGGCGATCGGGGCCTGGGCCACCGGTGCCGGCCTCGTGGGCGGAGCCCCGGCTCCTCCCTTCTTTTTGTCCGCCGCCAGAGGGGGGCGAACTGGAGCCTCTGGCGGGAGGCGACTCGCCAGGCTCTCCAGACGTGCGTTCAGCATGTTGCTGAGCGACGTCTGGAGGGAGCGCTCTAGGCGGGACACAGCCCCGGCAAGGGCCTCCTCCCACTGGTGTGCGGGAGGCTCCGTCGGCGCCATTGCGGGAGCAGGAGGCGGGGGCATCTGCCTTTTGGCATTCGCCTCCTGCTTCCACGCCAGAACCTCCGCCTTAAGGTCCTCGATCTGGCGGCGGAGGTTCTTGGTGTCCCTCTGCAGCTTCTTTACTTCCGCCGACTCCGTGCGGTCAGCAAGCGCCTCCACCACCTCCCGCAGGGTCTTGGCTGCGCCCTTCAACGCCTTAATGCAAGGCCCCGAAATATTCCGTGACTTCTTCACGGTCTCCAGGATGGCCGTCACCTTAACCTCCGCCAACGTCCTCAGGGTATAGACATCCAAGTCGTCGGTGTCTATAGGGTCGGCCTCCGCCTCGGAGCTCGCCGCAGATCCTGCCTTGGAGCCGGCTCTGGACCCAGTGGCCGAGGCAACGACCGAACCGATGTCGGAACCCGCCTCCGACTCCGCCGCACTCAGGCTGCCGGCCAAGGCCCGGTCAAACGACCCGTCGGCCTCCCCCATAACCCCGCGAGTACCCACGTTGCGGCTGACACGCCTCGCAGTCCCCCTGCAAGAGGTGCTCACCTTGGGAGCCGCCCGTCCCTCCACCTCCGTATCGGAGTCCATCGCCACGCTCGTGCGTTTTTTAGTAATCTTTTTGGCACTCATGGTCCACCGGAGACCACAGGGTCACCAGCAAACCATGAGGCAAAAAGAACAGAGTCCGCGCAACGCGCCAAGTCAATCGGTAGGCAAGAAAACAATCCAGAAAAACAAAGCCAGGTCAGAAACAGAGTAAATTCACAAAAATCCAAAAAAACAAGCCAAGTCGCGCGCACAAACAAGTCCAGAGTCAATGAGAAAGCCAAAGTCAAAAAGATAAACGAGATCCACCAGAAATAAACACACATAAACAACGCATTACGTTGTAGAGTTGACTTGGCACTAATTCGCGACCTATCTGAGCTAACGTAAGCTATGCTAACTATTCATACATTTATGAGTTGTTGATACATATATGTGTACCAAGCATACATACCTCAACAACTCTTATATATATTTCGTATTGGATAATTTTCGAAACTATTTCAGTTTGATAAGGAGTTTCTTAGGCGTTTTTTTCAATAATATCAATTAATTACGGGTACTTAAAATTATTGTAATCAAGAGTTCAGAAAAAGCAAAGTATTTTATTTTTATCTTATGGAATGACTAAAAAATACATAATTTTGGACTTTATAACTACATTTTTTAATGCTATTTTATAACCATAGTTTATTGATTTCAATAGAAGAATATAAACCATATCTAATAATATTTTTATGCGTTTAGGTGTTATATGTAGTAGATGGATGAATGTGACAGAGTTCATTGTTTAATACTAGAGGAAGCGATCCAAAATGAATGGTGCAATAGCGTAATAGTGCCTGTCTTTAATAACAAGGGTGAAGTGCAGGACTGTAACAATTATCGAGAAATAAAACTGATGTCACACAGTATGAAGATTTTGGAAAGAGTGATAGCGAGAGGAATAGGAGAGGAGACTGAAGTGTCTCAGAATCAATTTGGGTTTATGCCTGGTCGTGCGACAACAGATGTCATTTTTGCATTTCGGTAACTGTGCGAAAAATACAGACGTGTACATAAGAATTTGCCTATGGTGTTTATTGATATGGAGAAGGCATATGATCGAGTACACCGAGAAGTTCTGTGGTGGGCTCTGAAAAAGAAAAGAGTGCCTGAGAAGTACCTACAACTTTTTCGTTGTATGTACTGTCATGCCAAAACACACGTTAGGTCTGAAGCTGGAGTTACCAATAATTTCAATGTGGCTATAGGTTTGCACCAGGGTTACAGCTTTAAGCCCTTATTTATTCCTTCTTGTTATGGATGCGTTAACATCAGACATACAGGAGGAGGCACCCTGGTGTATGCTGTTTGCTGATGATATTGTTCTTGTCGGCGAAGATGCTACCGAGCTCCAGAGTAGGCTGGTAAAATGGCGAGAAAAATTGGAGAATGTTGGTTTGAAAATCAGTAGAAAAAACTGAACATTTGTTTTGCGACTTCGGTGGTCCATCCAGTTTTTCTCCTATAGCTTTAAATGGTATATCGTTACCAACCTGCTCTGATTTCCGGTATCTCGGTTCTCTGATCCAAAACGACGATTGCATAGACAAGGACGTGAGGAATAGGATAAATGCAGGGTGGATGAAATGGCGAAAGGTGTCTGGTGTAGCTTGTGACCCACGAATGCCCTTGAAAAACTTAATGTTGTACGCATTTGAGTGCTGGGTGACGAGAGAGACAGATGAGAGAAAATTACACGTGGCAGAGATGCGAATGTTAAGGTGGATGTGTGGTGTAACTAGAATGGATCAGAGGAAGTTTGAAAATAGCACCAGTGACAGAGAAGTTAAGGACTAATAGGTTAGTATGATATGGGCATGCCATGAGGAGAGATGAAGACCGTGTAACTAGAAAAGCTTTGAGTATGATAGTCGATGGACATAAGAGTAGAGGAAGACTGAAAAAGGTATGGATGGATTGTGTGTAAAATGTGTGAATACTGAGATGACATCAGTGCAAAATGAAAACATATTGTGCCGACCTTACTTAAGTGGGATAAGGGTAAGAAAATGATGATGTTTAGGTGTTATATGTTAAATGATATTTCTATAATCGTATGAAATTGTACAGAAAACTAGAAAGTACAATGAGAACTTTTTTGAATTCTGCTTTGAATTTGTTTACCTCTAATAGATTATATCATTGTATTTCATACTTTATGTATCAATTTTATTATACAAAACTCTTAAATTGACAAATTTAACTTCGAATTGACATCAAAAATTTATTATTACACAGAAAATTCGATTTCACCTCAAACGTTCCAATAGATTGGCAATTTAGTCAATTTATTAGTTTTCAACATAACCCGAGAGCTCTTCGGCCTAACATATTCGTATTCAACTATTCCAAAGTAATTGACTTTGGTCTCCTCTCCGTTGTGTTTTAAGAGGTAATCTACATTTTCAATTACACTATAATAGCAATACGCAACTGTAAACCGACCATTTTAATTGAACTCCGTTGATATTCGCCTAGTATCGTTACATCGAACATCAGGGAACAGTCTTCTTTATTGCAAAGGTCAAATTATGCTGTGCAAATATACAGTACCGTGTGCTTGTCTGTCAGTGAAAGTAATTAAGTTACGTAGCACAAATGAAGGGTTTTGTGCTATCTGGTACAGGTAATTGCTTTGTGCATCTATTGAGATTAGCGTTTTCGATGAGAAATTAGTGAAGTGGCAATATGATATATGAAATTACAGGTTCATTTAATGAAGTTGAAAAAAATTACTGTTTAAAATAAACAATTGCGCTTTCGCTTCGTTACTTCTCTTATATTTAAGTTACTATAAACAATAATATAACAGATAATCAGGGAAAGAATGGAATGAAATATCTTATTGAATTTCAATTGTTAACTTCTGATACTCCAGTCCATAGACCATGCGAGTAGCTACAGCATTATTATCCTATTGAACACGATGTTTCCCTTTACACGGCTGACAAGGCTTTAAAAACTAAGAAGTGTTGGTAAAAGGCGAACATCTAGCCGTAAAAGAATTTTTAAGAGTGGTAGAGCCACGCTGAAGCTATTATTGGTTTCAGTTTGGGGTACCACCTTCTCATAGAAAACCGACGTGAAGTAACAGTGCATTGTTGCGTTTCGTTCGGTCAGTGAGAGCGCCAGAGGACCACCTCCCTTCCCCTCTCCTCTCCCCCCTCACTCCCTTTCTCCCAAACACGGGCTGTCAACGCACTTTCGACTCCCTTGGTGTTGTTAGTGTCTATGGACGTTGGTAATCACTTAACATCAGGTGACCCACAAATTCGTTTGCCAGTTATGACATAAGGAAAAAAAAAGATATATCTGGATTATAAATCAATTTAATATATTTAGGATAAAAACAAAGCTAATATATACTACTTTTATCACAGATACTTTCAATACATACACCACCATAAATAATTTAAAGACACAAACAAATATACATGTATTTTTTAATACATGTAATCTATGGTTTTTTTTATCTCAACTGATATAAAACACGTGTTGTAAATTCATATTTAAATAACTACCTTGAATATAGTTATAAGTTTTCACGACAACTTGACAGACAATTACCAGCCAACTTCATGGTGTTGCTTTTAGGTGTCGGTTTGCGCGTGCACCGTAAAAATTCATTATTTTTTCCAAACACGCCAAAAGAAGTACAACTTAATAAATTAAATATATATATCATAAAAGGATAATGGAACGAAATCTGTACATTAAATATTGTGAAGAATAAAAAAAATACTCTGGTGGGGTTTAGAATCAATGACAGAACACACTCCTATGGTTTTAATTTTTTTTTGTCTATCTGTCGTTTGTACGGGATTCACGCAAAAAACTACTAGACAGATTTAGATGAAATTTAGGATTGTTATAGTTTACACACAAATCAAATCAAAAACACTTTATTAAATTTAGGTCCTAAGAAGGCACTTATGAACGTCAAAACTACCACCGGTTCGGAAAACAACCCAGTCACCGGAAGAACCGGCAAGAAAATCGATCTGGTTTATCTTTTTAACAAATATATAGCATATACCGGCATAATATATAGGACATATTGTACATGTATAGCACATTTGTATGTATGTATATGTTACTTATAAGGAAACACAAAAGAGTTACTTATATAGCTTTTATTTATACTATTTATTCACCAGTTACTATCATACATTTTATCGTTGTATATCATGATACGATTGAACAATATTCAATTCGGATGAACTGAATAATGTTAAATATTGTGGGGGAATTTATTCAAGAGTATGTGCGTATTATTATAATATTAATAAAGGTCTGAACACAAAGCAGGAACGGTAACAAAGTGGCCATCTGTACCGTAAGACACACATGCTATTGGACCCTTTACCAATTATTATAATTAACTATAAGAGGAAGTGACCTCTGGGGCTTTGGGTAAGGGGGCTAACTTTCTAATGCCTCGCTCATTTAAAGAGATTGATGCGAACAAGACATCTAACTTAAGTCAATAATAAGTTTCGAGAGTTTATATTAAAGCTCCTTGTCTGTTACTGACAGTATGGAAGCAAGTAAGTTTCTAATGTAATGGATAATTTGAGCGTTTAAGTAAAATAAATAATAAAAACATTATATAATAATACTAACGGGCGCGGAAGACGTTGTCCTGTCCTGATTATAGAAGAAATCCTTGACAAATTATATACCAAAACTCACGATCCCAAACTCACGAATCACTTTATCGACTGGTGAAAACCGCATGAAAATCCGTACAGTAGTTTTTGTGTTTATCGTGAATAGAAATACAGACAGACGGCCTTTGTTTTATACTATGTAATGAAGCCATGTTACGAGAGAGACAATATTATAAGCCGAGATGCTGAAAGTGAACATTAAAAATACACAATACCTAATTGACTGTTATATGTATAAGTGAATAAATAATATCAATATAATGTACAAAATAAAATCGCCACTCGCACCTATCTGTGTGTACACTTTGTTCTTTTAAACTACATAACGGATTTCATATAGTTTTACGTTATGATTTGGAGAATATCTCTCAGATAAAAAGTAAAGAAAAATATATGTATTGTAATGAAGTCGTAGAAAATATTTTTCTATGCTCATAATGGTAACGCTGGCCTAACCATGCCAGATAGTATATCGAAATACCGTGTTACGGGATTGTATAATGTTGACGAAGAAGGCCTATAGAAAATCCGCGATGTTATATGTCGGTCTCTTAAAGATAATCTACAGTAAATTTTTTTATATTTTACCAATGTAGTATTTGACTTTATCTAATAAAAAATTTTAGGTACGTTGTGTATTTAATGTAAATATAGATTGCATTTTAGGCATTATTACATTGAATATCTTAGTGGATAACACAGATCTCAAATTACACGCCACAAAAAAGTTATTTCTGTGTTGACAGTACCAAAAAATGTATCCGACAATACATGACTCCAAATCGTTTACAGACTATAACTTCACTTTAATACGTTACACACATGCGAAGTTGGAGCCATATGTTAGATTTAGAAAGGAAGAAGTCATTTATTCATAACGCACTATACAATACAGTGTATACAAAAGTAGATAAAAGTCTGCCCATTCCAGTATTATAACAAGGTGTCCAGGTCAGCATATGTTAAACTGTCATAAGACGCACTGAATGCTAATTTTCCACTGGAACCCATTGCAAGATATGTTACCTAATAAATAGAATATCAATAATAAACTTTTAAATATAGTATATTTGGGGGAAAATAAATCAATTAATAAGAAGTAGGGTACATTATATACCACTTGAATATACATAGGAAGCATTGCAGGCAAAATAAAACGTGTATACCTAAACACAAACTGGATGTTTAAAAGGTAGACATCTACAAACATTGTGCCATTAATACAAAATGTTGACGTGATAACGACTTATAAATCGACGAATGCCGGTTATACGCATGAAAAAGCATGACTCGTTGTCACGTTCCGCCTGAGCTGAGCGTGCAAGCGACAACGCGGGACAAACGATAGAGAGGCGCGATCGACCTAAGCGTTCGTCTTGTGACGCATCTATCTATATATAGATCTAGCCTCTGCTCGTGACTTCGTCTTCATCTCAGCGTGATGATATATAGCCTATAAGCCTTTCTCGATAAATGAGCTATATGACACTGAAAGAATTTTTCAAATCGGAACAGTAGTTCCTCAGATTACCCCCTACAACGTCACAAAGTCATAAACTTATATAATTCATAAAAATATGCAATTTTTCGTCAATGTTTTCTTATGACCTTGTCACGTAAAATTATCATCCGTAAACCGACTTTATTTAGGATGAATTTTAAACGTATTTAACGCGTTGAGATCACGCCTTGTATAGGCGTATTCAAAATAATTTAATTTTTTTTCGCTTGTTAAATATAATTTTAACACCATATTATTAAACCTAAGTAAATACAGAAAATCAAAAATCGTAACTCTATTCCAGAAAGTTTTGCGTTGCCAGCGTAACTCATTATTTTGTCTGTATGTATCCAGACAAGCAAATATTTGCAAGATGAAGTTGGTTCATTATAGTTTTTATTTTCCGTTTTATGATGTTGAACGTGATTGGGTCTAAACAAGAGCAATGAATTCGCTGAGCGAGTGAACTGGCTCAAACAAACCACCAATAAAACGTTCGCCGATCAATGTTGACTACTTAAGTGCAGAACTTGGGATTGGATAAGCAGAGATCGCTTTGTGAATGTTTGGTCTAGACTACTTATTAAAAATTTATTTTCATAGAAATTGTTAATGCATTTCTGATGCTTTCGGTTTTCGTATAATATCTCCAACATCGAATTTATGTGTACATGTTATTTTTATATTAATTATAAGTAGAGATGTCATTTATTTAATACAAGTTGTTGTGGAATTTGTCTAGTATTTTTGTTTAGTATAAATGAATGCGTGTGGAAGTTACAGGTCCGACGCTCTCACTGACCGAACGAAACGCAACAATGCAAGCACTGTTACTTCACGTCGGTTTGCTCTGGGTCGGGTGGTACAACCCCGGGCGAGCCGACCCATTCATACTGAAACCAGTAATAGTTTCAGTGTGGCTCTACCACCTAAAAAATTATGACGAAACTATATCCTGGTGGTAAGGCTTTCTCTACGCCTGCCTGGCTCTAGCTATCACCCTGAAGTTGAAAATCTATCACCAAGCACCTATAGATATGTTCCGGCAGCTGCACTGGGGAACCAGACATCCAATAGATTTATCGTGTTTATCACCTTAGACCATTATCATCGTTTAATATCAGGTGAGGTTGTGGTCAACAGCTAAAACTTATTGAGTATAGAAAATAGACTAAATTAGTAGTGTGTTACATCACTTTATAACTAACTTCATGGTGTGTTGTGTCAACACATGCCAATTCAATTTCAAGCTAAGATTTTTCTTGTAACGCGCCAATAAAAGTAAAACTTCGATATAAATCAAAGAAGACTAAATAATACCCACATATCGTGAACGTTAATATTTATTAATATAGTTTGGTCTTTGAGCAGAGTAATAGAACATTAATTATGATCGTTCTGAGGCTGATATACGATTACAGTGAAAACCCATCTTTATAGACTTAAGACGGGACCGTGTAATTATTGTAATGAAATACATTAATACTATGGAGGGTCAGAAGGGTTGTTCAGATTATGTTAACTTTATAAGTCCTTTGTCTTGCCTTTAGCGATGTAATCAGTGTTTATTATGGAGAGTCGGCTTGGTATTTAGGAGAGAGATATTGCATGAATGAATTACTTTTTATATTTATTTTTGCGATAATAGTTTTAGATATTAGTTCTTTCTACATTTTAAGCAATTTTATATGTTTATTATTACGTATGCTTAGATTGTTTATATATATTTTACTGTATGTTTGTCATCACTACATAATATTAAATAAAGTCCTCTGCCGCGTCTGTCTGTCTGTTTGTTCGCGATAAACTCTTAAACTACTGGACGAATTCTCATGCAGTTTTCACCAATACAAACAGTGATTTATGAGGAAAGATTTAGGTATAGGTATAGAACGACATAATAATATTTATCAAGGTTTTTTTTTATTATTATGGCGGGATAACGTCCGCCGAGCCCGCTAGTTGTAGCTCAAATCATTGAGTAAAACTTGTAATGTAAAGTATACAGCTTTTGTTATTCCTTGATTTGTCATATCGATTTGCATCGGGCCATAAATACAGTTTATTTTTTATTATTATTATATAATTATAGGATACCCATAATCCTATAGTATTGTGATATTAAGATAAGCTTTTCTATACTTAATAGATATATTTCGATCATTTATTTAGTTTCATTTTTCAGACACTTAGACCTTATCTAAAAATATATCATGATACCTTTATTGAACGTATAGTTATAAAAGTTTTAAGAAATTACGTTTTTTATAAGCACTACGCGTTCAGCGAAGTGTAAAGTGGGGTAAGCGATGTGCCGCGCATGCACAAGAGATAAGAAGTAAACGGACAAAGAAATTTTGTAGGCAAAGTATTTTTTTTAATTTCTCCTCCGTTCATAAAATATGTTGTTAGGATATTAATAATAAACAATCTAGACGAAGTCGCGGAGGTCAGCCAATTGCTAATTATAAACATACAGACAGCACTGTCTCTCAAATGCTGCTCCTAGGACATACGAGTATTATATGGCTGGAGACTGATTTTCAACTCGTAATGGAATTGGCTACGCCAGTATAACGTAATACAATATCACTTATATTGCACTTTTTAATTTGTACATTGGCGAGCTTAATATCACAAGGCATTTTCATTAAGCTAACCAGCAGTATTGTTATCAAGAATAAAAGTTATCGTATGTAGTACAATTATAAAAAAGGGAATAAAATTAATAAACAAAAAAGATATAATAATAAAATTAATAATAATTATCACTAAAATATATTTTTTATTGTTTTAACATATTATTTAGATATACATACCTAAATATTAGAAAAGGTAACTGTCTATCTGTTTATCTTCTTCTTAGTGTGCTTATATCTCGAGAACCTCGCAACCGATTACTATTTTTATATTTTAAGGCTTTTTGAGTATATTTTTTTGGTAAATTCGGTGATTACGGAACAAGTTATGATGTTCAAAATAAATTAAATCGAAACAAAATGGCTAGCAATATACTTCATTACAACATTTTACTTAGAGCAAAAAATGGTAACCAACATAATGCATTAGATTATGGTTTAACATAGATATTAATAAAATAAAGCACTTATTATTTAAAATACTTTACTAGAAACATCTTAAACATAATTTACTTGACAAGAGCGAGGCTGCGGGCACTAAAAGCATAATATCTTAAGATATTTTACACCTAAGTACTATTTACTCAATGACATTTATTTTGTATATAGTGTTTATATTAATTATATATGCATTACAATAATTGATGTCGGTTATATGAAGAAGGAATAAAATTTAAAAGTGCATATCTTATTATAACCTTTTACTTTATTTGTTCAGTTCGATTGCTTTGTTTTTCTTATAAAGTTGTCTCGTCGAATCAAAGGAAATTCGATTTCACTCGTACGTCAACCTGTAAGAAATAAACAAAGCGAATCGGAATGTAGTTTGGTGGAAACTTTGTCAATGCATACGTGGGTAACATATGCAACTCGGGGTTTGGGTCCGCGCGTAACGAGTTGGGCGCGTCTCACGAATACCTGAATATGGCAGGGATTATTCTTTTTCTTGTTATATTTTAAGACAGTTTATTCTATTTTTACTCAACAAATTCAGAGTCACATGGTTATTACAGTTTGATGTTTTTATCACATAGAAATCTACTAGGCAGATACCGAAACGTAATACTTCAAGGCGCGTTGCTATGAATATATAACTTTCAAACAAACAAAACATCATGAACAATTTAAAAAATATATTCAAAAGGCTTACACCTATACTAATATTATTGGTTAAGTTGGAGGGTTTGTTTGATCGAGCGCGCTAATCTCAGGAACTACTGGTCTAATTTGAAAAATTCTTTCAATGTTAGATAGCTCAGTTATCTAGCAAGGCTATGTAGGCTATATATCATCACGATATATCTAAGACCAATAGGAGCGGAGCAACAATCAAGAACGTTTCCAAATCGGGGCTTTTTTTCCTTCTGAGAGCCTCCGCTGCGTGTTAGCCTTAGCCCGAAGTAACTTCCACATAGACGAAGTCGTGGGCAAAAGCTAGTCATTAATAAACTTAAAGAGATAATATTTATTAAGAACTTCTCAAATAAAATAATGGAATCAGTGGTACTGTTTGATGTGACAAGTGTGCAAGTGGTCGCCAGGTAGTCGAAATTCAACTATAATAGGGACTATAAACTTTATTTGTTCCCATCCTAAACTTAACTAATATTATAAATGCGAAAGTGGTTGTCTTCGATTGTTTATTACAATACAATTTGCTTATTACAATACAAATTTTGCATACACGTTGTTAGGGTCCGAGAAAAGGATGCAGGGTATCTTTTATTCCAAAAAAGGTATAATTCCCGAGGTATAGACCAGATGTACAATACGCGCTGAGAGCAAACGCTTGTAATTATGTATAGTAATTATCTGCATTGAGTATGTATTAAGTTAGAAACTATTTCTACTTTTTTATCAATGAACCTCAAGTTCATCAATAGCTACTAAACAACAAAAAAATCGGTTAAGATTTTGTGCATACCTTATAGTCATTGAACAATCCGCATCACACATACATTAAAATATGTATTAGAGTAAAAAGAAGTGTTCAAAGAATGTATAAAAAAATCGTTTCAAAATACCGAACGAAACATTCTAGAAACGCTCAGGTATTCGGGAAACGCGCGGCATTCGTTATAAATGCTCTCGAATCCACCTTGCGTTTATTTTGAACAACAAAAAAAAATAGCAAATTAAATTTCAGACAGGGTAATTATAACTTAAAACTCTTTGCGTAAGATATCCCGTACACTTGGGCCCAGTTTATTAAAAATATGTGTTTTATATTTATTTGAGTTATCTACGAATATCTGGAATTGACACCTCTCTCTGTGCATCTCGAGCTTTCTGCTTGTTCTTCTCGATGACTAGATTGTTTTCCGAACCGGTGGTAGTTTCGACGTTCAGAGCGGATTTCTTAGACCCTAAATTGAATACATTATTTTTAATTTTGATCATTGACATGAAAAACCCAAGACGCACAGTCTCGAATAAAAGTAGCGCTCAAAACCGGCCGCGAAAACTCCACAATATACATACATACGTGGTTATAGTTATGCGATAAACTTATGATTTTGCAAATTCAACCTTACCTGAATGATTTAAAGTTGTTTTTACAAGGATGCAAGCGACGCCAGAATATTTGAAATGACTGCATAATCCAAAATTATGCACTCATTTTTGTGTGCGGGTTGTAAGACGTTAAGTGTGCATTTTGGGTTTTTGTATATCAATAATTTTGATATGAAATTTCAGTTCTTGGGTGGTATATGCGATCAAGAAACTCCGACATCGATTGATTGGCCAGCATAAGAGTTGACAAATTTAAGTATTTTTAATAAAGGAGATTTACATACTGCCTATTTTACTCTAACTCACTACTAGAAGGCACTCAGCCCATCAATAATGTACAGTTAAAACGATTTTTATAAAAAATCGGTATGCTTAAATATCTCGTTGTTCAGTCAACTATAATACTTATTACAATAAAAAATACAGACGTGTGCGGATCCGCGAGCACACTTAATAACTAATAACATTATCGTAGCCAATACTATAAACGCAAATGTGGGTTTGTTTGTTTTTTGCCACACTTTCAAACCTTACCAACTCAAATGAACATTATGAAAATTTTCATACATGCTGTCAAAAGTACAAAGAAAGACATAAGATATCCGTTTGTTCGCGATAAAGTCAAAAATGACTAAGCGAATTTAGAGGGATTCACGAGGAAGGTTTAGGTATTTGTCCAGAGTTTTTTGTAAATTGGTTGAAATATAACGATAATTGTTAGAAGTATCGGAAAAGGTTAAGCCGCCTGGGAGCTTTTGTGGAAAACGCTGCCCTTTGAGATGTATCAAAACAATTAAGGTACGCAGTCGAAACTGCGGGAATTAGCTAGTATAGTATAAAGTAAGCAGACAATATTTTTATACTGGCGATAGATTACAAATCTCGACGTATTAATGTATTTTCAACTTATTTAATCAAAACTAAACACATTAATGAAAATGATTGTCAATAATTCACAGGCATTTTAAACTATCTCCCTATATCTACTAAATACATGGAGTAAGTTATATTTTAACTTACAATTATATAACTTCACAGTGCATCGTTGTATCGAAATGTTTTGCTTTAACACCGGCACACTGTTTTATTTACGTTCTAAAAATTGTGTTGTAGAGTATATTTACTCTTGCAAGTATTTTCTTTTTTAAAACCGTCACTCGCAGTGTATCAACTCGACAGTCAATTTTAACACGATTTCGTCGCCCTACGTAGCCGTAGAAATAATTTTCACGTCAGACGCAATAACTGTGCGACAATGAAATCTGAGTGAAACGTCATTTTTGACGGTGAAACTTACTATATACGACAGTATAATATTTACGTGAAATATTTAAGTACGTTGTAAACACTATATCTGATAACAATTTTATTATCAAACATTATATATAATTTCACAAGTAAACAATAATTTTTACGTCATCACAGCCTGTTGATACCACAGTAAAACTTATAGAACAATGCTTAATGATCTAGACACAGCACAAGAATAAAAATGATACTAATAATCTACGCAAATAAATAAAATTGAAGCATCTGTCATACAGCGCGACTGGTTAGTCGCCAGCAATATTTTTACAGGATAATCATTAGTGGATTCACGTTCTAAATTAATTTAAAAATATTTATAGATATACACTAAACATCAGATGATTTACGCAAAAACGAACTGGTGTAATAATACGGAAAGCAATCACACCATACCGCGCAGACCCACCCGCGTCCCACACTTCGACCCGCGCCCCGCTTTCCTTTGTTCAACCGTGCGGCATTCTGACGATAAGCCGTTACGTAATGATTAACCTTGAAAATCGCCCCTTTAATGTTGTTCATTGAACAGATGTGATATAGATGTGATTTTTTTACATTTAAAAGTATCGTTTGCATACTTTTAAAAGTTTTAGAACAAACTTTAACTAAGCTTCTCTTTGTTGCTTACTGGTGTTTGTTTTGATTTTTTTATTTTATGTGTTAAATGTGACTATGTACTACCAAAGGATTGAAGGGTGTTAAACTTTTAAATAAGCACCTGGTATAACAGGTTCATGTCTGAAACTATTGAATTGATTTTGACTAGAGATTTGCTATCAGATAGAGGAGTTTTTAGAGTATTACCAAAGCAACATATAAAAATAACTAAAATAACTAAAAACGAGTAAAAAAATAATCAAATACACAGCACAAATAAAACACGTTGTTCCCACGGAAGGAATAAAATCACTTTTACATCAGAAAAAAATTGTAAGAACCAGCCAGGTAAATATGACACAAGTATCAATAATTGTTAAGTTACTGTTCACAATAACCTTTTTAAAGTCTTCAAAAAAACAAACTGCAACTGTAATTAAATTGTGTGCTGTGAAAATACATTTTAAATATTGACATTTATGCAAGTTCTCTAAACAAATACTCTTTCATGTGTTCAATCAACGAGAGAATAAGGAAAACGTATTATATTACCTCACGGTCCCACTCAAAATTCATTAAAACATGTTCCTTAGTCAAATGTAATAATTTATTTAGGCAACAAAAATCCCCAAAAGTAATATTCATTGAAGTGTATTTAACGTTGAAACAGAAATGGGAAATAGTGATGTGCGTTGTTATGGTTACGAAAGTGGCTGTAATTTAAAAATATTTTGTCGAAATTATACCACCAATTCTCAGTAAATAATAACAAGCATATAACCATATAAGCACCTGATACCTATAAGGTGTTCCATGCATTAATTACATTGAAAAAAAAATAGATTTTTTAATGAGATCATTTTGTTGATCGGCTGTCTAGGTTCATTCAATAAAGGTATATGTTACTAAAATAAAATTATATGTTACTAAAAGTTCCAATCATTAACCAATTATGAAAACTTATAGGGTTCTTCCCGAATAACTACAATGTTTCAAATTTGGCATGAAGGAAAGATTTTTCGCTGTAGTTATGATAAACTCTAAAATAATATGTATCAAATTTCAACCGGTAAAATTATATTTGGTATGGTATGTATTTAGCGAACATCCGAAAAATAAAAGTTTGCGCGCCAGAAACTGTGGAGAATGTAAAAATAATATATATACAAATAATATTTACGTAATATACATAGTCTGGCCATAAATACTGTTACAATTAAAAATAAACAAAATATTACATTTGAATTTGGAATCTGTAATTTTTATATGATT
>AP028435.1:7463138-7585993 GCA_036509395.1 Antheraea yamamai | reverse complement strand
TTTTTTTTTCTTTGTTTCAGTATTTATGGCAAGACTAGGTACATAAAATTACAAAGACTACAAGGCGTGAGTCTTTCTTGTTTAATTTTTTTCTAAGTTCGTTCTTCTTGCCTGTTATAATTTGTCTTCATTGTTAAATATATGTTTACATAAATATCACACCAGCAAAACATCATGTTATAAATGATCGCAATTGTTTATAATTGTTTTGAATTATTCGATTGTAATATAAAAGTATAAGTGACGTCACAAAATACGACTGTATTATTAAAATAAGTACTCTGCGGATTTATAATTTCACATCACTAGTTCCTTCGCTGCGTTTCGAGAAACGTATTAGCGTATAAATAATTTAGCATATCTTTCCCCGCATTATGTCATTTACGGTGTTACCTTTTAGACGAGTATTTACACAAAAGAAGAGCGAATCAAAAATGATAATTGTATGCAAATCTTGGGATCGCTCGGGTCTCACTCGCTAACGTTGGCTTTTTAAATAAGAATATTTTAAAAGGATAATTTAAATACGTATCATTATTTATCACTCAATTGTTCACATAAAAGTTCGTCTATAGAAAATGAGGCTTCATTTAAAATTATTCATTCTTGTTGAAATTAAAATATATTCACTTGTCGGACTTACATATGTACTTACCGAATCTTTTGAAATCAGACATAAAAGTAGCTTCAGCTAGTAAAAATTAAATAATATTAAACTTTTTAAAAGTACCGTACTTCTCAGCATAATCCCATGCTTAGGCGAATGGGCACAATGGTTATGAAATTCGCTAGAGACTCAAAAGTCATATCATCTCTTTCATGTTCTAACTGAGCATAGTAACACGGTGGAGCTTGTCAGAAATATATAGGGAAAATTATAAGTACAATAAATTACATTTTAAATCTAATTTGTTTTCACACGCTCAATAAGGTAACCTTTTAATTTAAATTCCTTAATAAGGAATATCGAGTTAGTACATTATTAGTGTACTGAACTACTATGTAAGAAAAACAGCTGTTACCAAGAATGACGACTACACGTTTAAAAAGTAGAGAAAATTGGTACAACATTATTACTATTATAACGAGTATTTGCTACTAAGATGTTTTTTTCGTATGTGTAAAAATATTCTAAATGTAGACGTTATTAATTATAAACAAAATAGAGGAATAAGATAAATAATAAAATAAATTGCATAAAATTTGAAAATGACCCAACCATAACCGAAGTGGATTGTAACAAATAGAACGTGATAATACATATTACCACAATGTAACTTCCGATGGTGCTCGATCGGCGATAACGACAGTTTTTCGCATTTGGGCTCTGAACTTCAATCTGATCATCTGATTTTAAATGACGATTTAGTCTAAAATGGTAAACGCATCAAACCTAGAGCGGGACTCGCTCTTGAGTACGGCTGCCGGAAAACACCAACACGTGCTTGTAATAAGAAAAATATAGTCAAATAAAAAACGTTTTTTAAATTTCAATACAACATATAAGCTTGTTGGGTGCACCGAGAGGGTACATAAGTGTATGGTAAAACTTATCGAAACGCACTACCGCCAGGTCGGCGACGACGCAGAAAAACTTATTTTACGATTTCCGTTTCGAAAAGCATCACTTTATCGAACTGTTGGCTTGCAAAGAATTTGTTATTTACGACGCTTGTTATAAGTTCCAGAAATATGACAACAATTTATTGATATTGTCTCGTTTCTACTTTTAAATCTATTGAATAAAACATGATCAAATGTACTTACATTGTTATTTACATTAACGATTTATTATGATATTCTTTTCCTGTTCTGTTTTCTCTTTGTTATGTTTAGCAGATTTGGGAAAAATTTGTTAATTGGAGTTATGGCTTAATATTGTAAATGTTGAACACACGAAGGACTCGCTTCAATGCACACATACCTACAGGTTTTTAGCGATAGATTTTCAAATTGAAGCCCGAATTATCTAGGCCTTTAGAAAATGTTCCAAATTATTGCTATGGTTACATTCATTTTCTTGACGTTCAGTAACTGTAGGTTTTGAACCTATATTTTCCTACTGTGTTACCAATTAGATGTATAATTCCTTCGCTTAAATTTGTGCTAGTAATAATCATTATCTGATACACAGAAGCCAAAGCAACATTGTTTCTTTACTTTGGTGGGTCGCACGAAAAACTAACTTGAATAGTACTTACCTATTTTATTTTTATAATTAGTAAATAAATTACGCTTTTATTCAGTAGTTTGTTAGAAAAAAGTATTGTAAAAAATAAGATAACCCGATATAAAATTCATTGAAGCTTTACATCCATACATGCTTATATGAACATAGCTAAGCTTTCTGAAAGCAAATTTCCCATACAACGCCTTCCTTGTCACGTTGACACTACGTGTTACTTTTAACAAAGGGCAAATCCGTGTGAAATGACACAGGCTGACAGCATCCAAACGCCGTTGAACATTATCGCCAAATACCCTTAACTCGATTCGTTCATATAATATTCATGACGCGGTGCAATCTTTCAAAAATTGACACCTTTTACCGGGGTTAACGGGCGCCCCTCCGTCCAGACATACAAGTTTTTTGTACTCCAACCGGTGAATAAATTACTTAGGACACAATGGTCGAGTTTTACGACTCTTTTAATTTATTGTGATGTGAAATAAGTTAAAAAATGGAATACTCTTATCGACTTTTGAAGAAAATTGCTAAACTGGAATGTATGATTTCGAATATTCTAGATATGTCAATACGTTATTCCCATTTTCCATAATAAGCTTCTATGAGGAAACATAATGATAGTCTAGATCACAGGTACTCAACCGTTTTTTTAAACGGGCCACAAACACGTTTCACTTTTGGTGTCGCAGGCCGCAAACTACAAATATTTAGGTATTGAATAAAAAAACGTAATTTCAAATTAAGAACGTATTAATGTAGTGAAAATTTGTTGTCCAATAAAAATAACTTGGTATGACCCTTATATCATAAGGAACGCATTGCGGTCGGTTAGCTGGGATCTATTTAATTTACTCAGCGTGCTCATAGCTTTTCTGATGGACACGAGATTTAAAATAAATGAAAATAAAGTATAATCGGGTGGACCAACTATAAAGACCCGGCGGGCCGCAGGTTGAGTATAGGTGGTCTAGATAATAGTGTAAAAAGTGTCTGTGTCTGTTAGTAAAGACCTTGTTAACTTTAGTTATTGAGGTCAATCAGGACAGACTTTCATTTTATTTATATTATAATTCATTTAAATTGTAAGTACATATTTCTATTTTAGTTCATTAATAAAATTTAAAGTACTTCCACAGAGTTAGTTCTATAAAATAACCGTACTCTAACTACGAACATATTTGATTTCCATTAGAGATATTGGTCAACATAAAACGGTACAGGGGAAATTTTTAAAGGGCTGACCTATGTACACATTACTTAGTAATAAAGCTTTAAAACAAATAGCATGCTCCCAAAGGAACTCCGAGTGGAGTGGAGATCAAATAAATGGGAGGTGAGGACCGTCCTACGTCACTCTGAACCGCGTAACTCGAGTTGATTGTTTGTAGAACGAACATGGATTTTTCCACTTGATTGTCTGATTAGATTTTCTTGAGGGTCACTTCTTATGTTGCCAAACAAATATACACTCTACACTAATCGCCTTATGTTGGATAAATTAATATTTCTGTAATATCTATATTTTGTTTTTTCCTTTTTATTCTTTTCGTAAGCACAGTGCAATACAGAAGTAATGCCTATCGCCTAAAGATATATCGCTGTCGTCGCTGCCAAGCCGGCTTCAAAGTCTCCTACAACTGAATATGCACTGGCTGAACCCAAAACAAGACAAACTAAAAGATTGTTATTTCACTAGATCTAGCAACATGTGCATGGTATTTGTGACAAACTCAGTTATAGGTCTTTATCACCTCTCTTGACTACTGTAATTGATTGTACTTGATCAGTGCAATCCAGAAGTAATACCTATCGCCTAAAGATCTATCGCTGTCGTCGCTGCCAAGCCTGCTTCAAAGCCTCCTACAACTGAATATGCACTAGCTGAACCCAAAACAAGACAAACTAAGAGATTGTTATTTCACTACATCTACCAACATGTGCATGGTATTTGCGACAAACTCAGTTATAAGTCTTTATCACCTCTCTTGACTACCGTAATTGATTGTACTTGATTGTGTAAGAAGAATACCTATCGCCTAAAGATCTATGCTGCTGTGTGACAAGCCGGCTTCAAAGCCTTGTATAACTGTATTGTAATGGTTACCAAACAAGACAAACTAAGAGATTGTTATTTCACTAGATCTACCAACATGTGCATGGTATTTGCGACAAACCCAGTTATAGGTCTTTATCACCTCTCTTGACTACTGTAATTGATCGTACTTGATTGTCTAAATGCGCTGTGTGTTATGTATTGTATTTTTCTTACACATTGATACACATACATACTAAGATGATAAACAGGTTAAGCCTACAGGGGATTAGCTCTGAAATGCAGTTGTCGGAACACATCTAAAGGTGCCTTATGACAAGTTTTCAACTTGAGGATGTTAACTAGGGTGTTAACTAACGTATTTTTTCACCGCAAGCCACAACTTATTCGCAACGATTTGAACCTACGTCGATAGATTTCGCTGAGCCATCACGATTTCATCATACAGTTGGGCTCATTTGTCGTTTCCTACGATTCGACAAAATATATTAAAATAAGCTCAAAGAAAGTTTATTTTTAACTAGCATTTTTCTATGTACAAGTACTTTATTTATGATTCTATTTCTCAAGAAACAGTTTGTATAAATAACTGTTCAAAGATTGTAGTTTTATTATACTTTTGCTTTCTGCAAATGTATCGTGCACAACATTATTTATGTTTACATAGTAAATATAACAGCTACTAGCTGATGCCCACGATCTTATTATACAACAGTTTTCGTATTTCATGGAGGTGTTTGTCTCAATTAATAATGGATTTTTTTGTTGTTTTGATATTTTGATGTGAATCATCTATTGACGAGGGTAAACCTGATTTTCGCTTGGCGCGACGCAACTTTGCAATATTAACGAAATATTCAAAAACATTTACAACCCTATCTGTATAAAAATAAGATTCAAATTGTTTTATCGGCCACTCGTCATACTAGTGTTACGCGGCACGCGCCGACGACCCAGCACCCTTTGATAAATGCCGCCAAACACGCAGCGTCTGTGCCTAGATGAGTTTTTGTAATTTTTATTTAATAAAAATGAATATTTATGTAATAAAACAAATAAACAATCATTATTTTGTGGAACAAATTTGTAATGCTTTATCTTTTCATTATGTCATAGCTGATTGCTGTCGTAATCTGTTCTTTTAGGCATATAATTTATACAAAACAGTTTTGATGTTTCACATCTGCCAGGCGTCCCATGACGGCTCAACTTTTTCATGTCTATAGCATATATATATATATATATACATATATATGTATATGTTTATGTTATATTTATCTTTTATGTGTTAAATTTTATCACTACGGCTTAGCTCCTAAAAAAAGTGTAATGATATCCTAGATAATACTATGAATATTCCTTTATTTGTCAGGAACAGTCCCACCAAAATTGGTTAAATCATTAAGGAAATTATTCCGGACACACAATAATCACTGCAATATATATGGGGTATTCCATGCCAAATCGACCACTTTTGAACCTTACCCCTTTAGATTTCGCTGAATTTTTTTTATCTTTTTCTACTCGATGAAAGACGTTTTTCAGAATTTTTTTATCCAACCCAAAAAAAGTTATGAAGCTTTCAAAAAAATGACTCTTTTATTTTCAAATAGCCATAACTCTCTCAAAAATTGACTTTTCGGGACGTTTTTTTTTTCAAAATTTTTGTTTTTAATTGATTTTTTGGAAAATAAATAAAAAAAATTTAACATGATCGCTTCTATGAAATAATCGCGTTTTTTGTATAAAATCGTTATTTTTTCGAAGTTCGTCGTTCTAAATTATATTTTTTTTTCTCAAAAAAAACTTCAATCAATTCTAAAATTATCCCCGTGTATCCCAGAGTGGGCCGATTTTTTTTCTATTGTTTTTATTTAGTTGAAAAAAATTTTTTCAACATTTTAAAAATGCAGATTTTTTTTTTGTCATAAATATTATTTATATAAATAATACCGAATTGTTTACCAAAAGATCACCCAGATTATGACAGGCTCTACAAAATAAGACCTATAGAAAAAAAGCTTAATAGCCAGTTTGGTAAGGTGCCTATAGATCAAAGACTGTCAATTGACGAACAAATGTGCGCCACAAAAATGAGCCACTACATCAAACAATATTTACCAAATAAACCTCACAAGTGGGAGTTCAAACTTTATCTACTCTGTAGCTTACAAGGATATGCTCATAAGTTCGAGGCTTACTCTGGAGGAGGCTCGAAAAATGAAATGTTAGCAGGTGAACCAGACTTAGGAGAGACAGGTAATACGGTTGTAAGGTTAGCTAGAATGATACCACGCCACATAAATCATATAATATATTTTGATAATTTTTACACTTCCCTACCCCTTGTGACATATTTGGCAAAACAGGGCATTCATTCATTGGGAACAGTACGCGTTAACCGTGTACGCAACTGTAAGTTGCCTGATAAAAACACCATTATGAAAAAAAATGTACCCACAGGATTTTATGAGGAGAATGTGGCGACTGTAGATGGTACAGAAGTAAGTGCTGTTGTGTGGAAAGATAATAAGCCAGTCAACCTCCTTTCTACATATGTAGGTGCAGAACCACCCACCACAGTTAAACGTTTTGATAAATCTAAGGAAGAGAGAGTTGACATTCCATGCCCAAAGGTTATTCAGGAATACAATGCACATATGGGAGGAGTGGACCTATTAGATTCATTCATAGGTCGTTACCACATCACACTGAAAAGCCGGAAGTGGACCATGCGTTTGTTTTATCACTTTCTGGACCTTTCAATTATAAATTCATGGATTATGTACAAAAAAGTAAATAAGATGAAAGGCAACGATAAACTTCTCAATTTAGGTAAGTTTAGGTTCGAACTTGCTGAAAGCCTTTGTAAGATAGGTCTTCCTGCAAATAGCAATAAACGTGGTCGCCCCAGTACTTCTTCAATTCAAAAGGAACTTGAATTGAAGAAGTTCCGAGGACCAGCTCAAGCTGTTCCGGCCAAGGACGTACGACTGGACCAGACGAGCCATTGGGCAATTTGGTCAGAAAAGCAGCAGAGGTGCAAATTTCCAAAATGCTCTGGTATTACTTTGAAAATGTGCCAAAATTGTAAGGTATCTCTGTGTGATACTAAAAAAAATAATTGTTTTTATAAATATCAAATAAATTAATTATAAAATAACTTCTGTTTTTTATTTCATCCATACTTACGTTTCTTCAATGGTCGCGCAATGTTGTATATAAACAACATACACATTTTTGAAAAAAAAAAATATAAATTTGGATGCTAGATTTTTTTTATTTTTCCTTTATTATAATACTGATCTTGCATTAAATATGATTTTTTCGAAAGGTTTGGAAAAATCACGCATTTAAGGGTTAAAATCATATAATTACATTAATTATGTTATATATATAATTTTTATGAAAAAAAAAAATTCTGCATTTTTAAAATGTTGACATTTTTTTTTCAACTAAATAAAAAAAATAGAAAAAAAATCGGCCCACTCTGGGATACACGGGGATAATTGTAGAATTGATTGAAGTTTTTTTTTTGAGAAAAAAAAAATTAGAACGACGAACTTCGAAAAAATAACGATTTTATACAAAAAACGCGATTATTTCATAGAAGCGATCATGTTAAATTTTTTTTATTTATTTTTTCAAAAAAATCAATTAAAAACAAAAATTTTGAAAAAAAAAACGTCCCGAAAGGTCAATTTTTGAGAGAGTTATGGCTATTTGAAAATAAAAGAGCCATTTTTTTGAAAGCTTCATAACTTTTTTTGGGTTGGATAAAAAAATTTGAAAAAATTCTGAAAAACGTCTTTCATCGAGTAGAAAAAGATAAAAAATTTTCAGCGAAATCTAAAGGGGTAAGGTTCAAAAGTGGTCGATTTGGCATGGAATACCCCATATGTAGTACGTATATATGTATTGCTTTGGCTAGCTATTAATTAAGAATAAAAAAATGTAATGACTAAAAGATCTTAATTCTATGTTGTATGTTTTATTTGTATGATTTCAAGATAATGAATAAGTAAAAGTAATACCTAAGTAAAAATATCTTGAAGATCTATCATAAAGGTGTATTTAATATTAAAATACTGAAAATAAATTATTTTACAATTTTTCTGTGATGTCATGTGCAATTCTCTTTGCATATAATTTCCAATTAAGGAGAAATTTAAAATTAACTTACAAATTCAAAGTCTTGAAGAGATTACATTTAAATGAATCTTTTTTTATATATATATTTATGTATGATATTTATATATTATTTAATCATATTTGATTAAATTTATTTCTTCCCTATTCCTCATAATCCTATGGCGCCGACAGGCATTTCAAATCTCCTTTATTGTCCACTTGTCATTAAGTTTTTGTCTTTCCTCCCTTCTTTCACTTACAACTTATGGTGTTACACACACGGTTGTAACAAAACTTTAGCAATCGCGAAAAAAAGTAATTTCCGATTACAAAATAAGTTTTATATTTTTTTCTGCTTAGTAAGTTAGCGTCAAATATAGCTTACATTAGTAGTGTCCGGTAAAGCTGTAAACCTGCAGGCAGCGAGCTCAAAAAAAAAAGCTTACATTATCTATTATATAGACTTGTATAAACCAGACGAAGGAATGATTAGTCTATTTTAATATTGATAAAATATATTTATTATATATTTTCAACTAGGTTTATATCGCGACTTCACTCGCGTTAATATAAATTTGATCTGTTCCTCGGGAACGGGAACAGTTACTTTTTTACTGAAAGGTATCCCCTCCATCATAGATAAAAAAATGAAATGCATAGGATTTTCTCTAGACCTGGCGAAGGCCTTTGATACTATAGATATTCAATAGCTTCTATATAAGTTAAAAAAGATAGGTACTAGGGGTATTGTATTTGATTTATTCAAGGACTACTAAACTAATTCAGAAGGTAAAAATTGATGACTATAATATATTTTTACTTACTATATACTTATTATTACTATTATACCATAATGATCCGTTAAGTATATGAGTCATGAAAGCATCACAAACAAACAAACAAACTCACATTCTCATTTATCATATTGGAATAGAAAATAAAACAGTTATTCCATTTCTCTTTTACATAGAACAAAACAACCTGGAGAGCATTACTGGAGAGAATAGTATGACTAATTTGAATAAATATGTTGTTACAATAGATTTATGTTAGTATACACTGACGTCGTATCAGAATACTTGAGATTAAATTCTTAAAATAGACTGTGCTGTAATGCGACCTTTAGCGTTGTGGTGGTCGTTTTTCACGGTGATTTACCTGACGTTTAAATTAGAGATTTGTTGCTGAGCAACTTTGGATTTTATCTACTATAATATAGAGATCATTTTTAGATTAAAAGCATTTTCAAAAGTAAGACCGTAGTCAATTTCTAAACACATCGACATTTAGTATAATGAACTCAAAGGCTAATTTAATAAAATTATCGATAATTCCTTTTTTTATTTTCTATTATCACAATTATATTATTATCCACACAGAAGGACCGTGTGTCATCGCTCAGATTTAACGACAATCAAAGTCGACAACAAATGGTTTCGGATTGACGTCACATTTATTGTGCAGATTTATTTGTTTCCGACGGCACCAGGAAACGCTATTATAATGGATACATTTTGACAGGTAATTTGTCATACTGATCAGGCAATGTTAGATACATTAACTTCAGAAACTTTTTGCTATTTATCTTTGGCGAGTGTCCCTGTCACATCTTCTAAGACTTAAGACATGCACGGCTTAGACTGATGGGTCAAGAAACATGAAATTTATTCATTAAAGCATTTAAATTAGAGGAAAGAAAGATATTTAGACACACAATTAATTTTTAGAAGTCGAATGGATCCTGAGATGTTTGCTAATAAAATATATCATCGGACACAATGCGTTTTTTACATATGGTTAAAAACAAGGGTTTTAACATCTACTGGCGCCTTTAACAATACTTCTTAGTTCATTATAATCATAAAGAGTGTTTGCGACAAAACTGACTTTCGCATTAACTTTAATCATCCAGTAATGTTTACGTTTATTGATAACAGATGGCACCACTGACGTATCTCGTTCGCTCACGCGTTGATTTCATCTTTGTCCTTGAATGACATGCAGCTGCCGGTCCGACACTGAAATCAATTCGTAAGCTATCCCAAATAATTAATTGTCCTCCCGTCTTTTGGTTGCTGAAATCTTTACTTTGTTGTCGATCTATCGTCTTGGTTGTATTGGTCAATTATAAAGTGAATATCAGGACGAAAAAAAAATCCGTTAAAATCTAGTTTAAACGTTAAAATAAATAATCATATCGACATCCACGAGGAATAATATCGTAATATGGTATTATGGGGTTTATTTGTAATGCTATACTCAGTATCTACGAGTTGGAACACAACTGCTACATTTTTATCAAAATATTTTGACCACTACTTGCAAAGATATAAAGCCGTTTATTCCGCCGGTATTCTCAGCCAGAATAATATTGATATACATTATCATAAAAACACTTTTGGTATATTGATTTCGTATAAATAATTCACCCCATTATCAAGATGACACGACGAAGAATGGTGACACGATTTTGGTAAACGGTAAGCGTTTTTTTATACTCGTGATATTTCACTCGTTACTCGATGGTCGTAATATATTATTTACATTATCTATACATATAATAAGAGATTCCCACCTATATATTGACTCATCACAATATCTCTGGAACCATAAGGCGTAGCGACTTGAAATATGGTAGGAATATTCCTTTCGCCGAGTAGAGGTCAGCTAAGAACGGATTTTACGAAATTCCACCCACAAGGAGGGTTGCGTGGGGGTAATCAGGGCGGGACAACGTCAGCCGGGCCCGCTAGTCTATACATATAATAAGAATGTAAATCGGCCGTGTCCGTACTTTTTCGAATTTCGAAAAAAAAATTGTTGCAGGTATCTAGGAATAAGTAATAAAATACATTTCAATCATTTTTAGAAATGTCTGTCTGTCTGTATAAACACGCATCACTGGTAAAGTAATGGGCTCACAATAAAACCTCATTATAAAACCGTAAAGCATATCCTCGGAAGTAATTTAGTATTTGTTTCATTAAAATCGATCCACTGTATCATAAGTTATAGTAATTTTAATGACGGCTCGAGTAAAGTACGAGAGAAGAGTAGTAATCTTTAACTAATTTGGTTGAACGCGCTAATCTCTAGAGAACTCTCTAAGAACTACTGGTCCGATTTGAGAAGTTCTTTGAGTGTTATATAGCTCATTTATCGAGGAAGGCTATAGGCTATATATCATCACGTTAAGATCAGTAGTAGCAGAACACCGATGAAGAATGTTTCAAAATCAGTTGTTTATTTTTCTTTTTGAGAGCTTCTGCTGTGTGTTAGCGTCAGCCCAAAGTAAGTATTCCACACGGACGAAGTCGCGGGCAGAAGCTAGTTTTAAATATGGTGGAGAATTGACACACCTTTGACTGGCTGAAAATTATCGGAACAATCCGGTAATAGTACGTTATGTTCGATTTTTCGCAAATAAAATTAGAATAGATTAAAATGATATAGTACAAACTTTTCATTATAATAATTTCGATTAATCTTTATCCTTCAAGAAATGAACCTACTCCTTTTTCAAAAGCCGGCAACGCATCTATGATGCCCCTAATGTCGCACGTGTCTATGTGCGGTGGTTATTACACACCATCAGGTGACCTGTTTGTTTATTTGCCGTCAATTCCATAAACAAGAGTTTTTGTTCAATAACACAGTAATATGTTACACATACCACAGAATTACTTTATCTGCATATATGATAAGAATATTCTTAATAGGCATTATTTACGAGGTAAAAGGCCGGCAACGCACTTGCGACTCCTTTGGTGTTGCTAGTGTTTATAGACGGCGGTGATCACTTAACATCAGGTGACCCACGTGTTCGTTTGCCTCCTATGATATAAAAATGTTGTACTAACTTTGTTTATTCCTAATTTCTCGTCTTTGAAATTACACAATTTGTTATCGCTATTAAAAACACAAAATATAAAAAAAATATATTTCATTCAACTATCTTTTACCTGTAAATGTTGTGTTTTGCGATTACGCTATTATTCCTCGGAAACAACGACAAGTCAAAATATTAAGGTGTCTGGGCTATAATATATGTCAACAAAATAGAATAGTTTCTGTAACCGAAAACATCTTATATATATAGTATCTTATAAATCTTCTTAACGTGGCTTTTCCAAACCCGACGTTCAATTTTATATGAAAAAAATGCACAGAGTTTCTCTACTAGTAGTATAAGTTTATTAAACGTATAAAAGACATCGAATATTTAGCCTCTTTTATTTAATTTAACAAAATACTCGTCGCAAAAAATTAAATTAATGAATTTTCATGTTGAATAAGAATCCCATATTGGCGTACTATTGCGGAGGCGGTCAGAATTCTCTTGCATTTACGAAAACTGCTGACGCCTCCTGCAGATAGAAGAACCTTGAACGAAAACTATTACTGGAAATGGCCTTGATTAGTTTAATTGCGATAAAGACGAATAAAGATAATTCCAATTCATAATTAGGATTTCATTTCCAGAAACGATACCCTACTATACAAAGCTCGTCCTATCGACCCTACCTAAAAAACGCGTACGGAGCCGCGGGCGACAGCTAGTATTCATATAAAAGTCAGTACGAGGATCGAACGCGCAACCTCTTGACTGAATGGTAGGGGTTACTACTATTGGTCTTAGCGTGAAAATATATAGTCTTCCTCGATAAATGAGCTATCTAAGGCTAAGAACTCACGAAACGGTTTTTACCCGTGCCCGCCACGGGCGTGGAACTGCGGTTTTATTTCTAAACTCACAAGACCGGTTATTTGGGCGGTTACGCATCCCTCGCGGTTTGATATCATCGCCCGCGAACGTGGCGGGCGATAATCGCAAGACGAGCGGTTGTAAGGCGGGTGGTTAGTGAATTAAACCGGGTGACTGCGGGTGACCGCGGTCCGCGCGATTCTACTAGTTGCCCGCCGGTGCAACGCGAGCCGCAAACAACCGTGCACACCGCGGGTGTAAAACGCGTCGTGAGATGTGGTTTCATTTTTTACATATATTTCTGCATTCCAAAGAAGCTGCGAGCCCGCAACCGCGGCGGGTGCGGGTAAAACCCGCTTCGTGAGTCCTTAGCCTAACACTGAAAGACTTTTTCAAATCGGACCAGTAATTTCTCAGATTAGCGCGTTCAATCGAACAAAATTTTCAACTTTATGATATTGGTATAGATAGAGAGAGAGACGAACTTCTTAGCCTTCCATGGATTCACCGTGCGGGTGCCGGGTCCATCGTGTGGCAGAGGGAGAAACTCAGAGCAGTTCCCAGGACTTGCGACCCAGGTGTAGGTTTAAGGAGGCCCCCTTTGAGATGCGCATCAACGCTACCTTCACTGCTCAAAATTTTCAACTTTATGATATTGGTATAGATAGATTTTAGTAGTTTTATATCAAGGTAAAACTACGTGATCGTGTGCGCTGTTGTAGTTAATGATCGCCGGCGAGCGGACCGCGCTAACTCGATTACTCGATACGGGTCTCGCATTGTGATCACATACACTATTTTGTTCACATTATTCAATGATCGTATTCGTTTATGTCGATCAATGATTTCATTTCATAAAATCATTTGTATAAACCCATAAAGTTAATACAAATATTTGCACATCACCACATCAGCCATTAATCAAAACATTGTAGGACTCGAGGCTTCTTCTCGAAGGAAGGTATTGGCATAATCACCACTCCAGCCCACGACTTACTGGCGATTTTAAATTACGAGAAATCCACAGTTCTGTATTTTTCCACATACAGTGGTACTACAGTACTTTATGTTTCGTCACGATATTGTTCATCACCGTCAGCCGATGCTTTTACGGCTTTAAAGCATTTACGCGAATTCTGAACAATTTGTTTTCGATTCGAACCGGCTGACATCGGATTAATATTCCACCAGTCAAACCAGTAGACCATCACTACACACTAAAACCTATAACGTATAAAAAAACATGTTAATAAGATTAGGAAAGAACATCATTAAAAGTATCACATGGCAGTATTTCGTCTAATTATTTGTATCGAGTATTTAATTAACATTAACATCTTATAGGCAATCACGTAAACTATTAGGAGCGAGCATTTTATTTGCGTTCAGTGAGGATTGTTACGATATTTCTCCCTAACATTTCTATTAATAGATTGATCCATTAGCAGTAATAAAAGCAATATTAAAATAGAACTCGACTGCGATTAGCGCGCAGATAGCGACTGTTAAACTGCATTGACGGCGCCCTTAGTGGCGTCTGCCGCGTACTCCTATTATCTGTTTACAACCCGCATTTTATTATTGGGGTTAAGACTGGGACAGGATATAAAAGCACTAGCGTAGAGGGTAGGCGGGGCTATGGGAGAGAGATCGGACGATCGTTAAGGGATGGTTTTACGACTATCAAACAATACTTTGTGAGATGGCATCCGGCAGTTCTGTTCGGTCGTAACTCAGAATGTTGCGGACTCGTTCGCGACTACCACTGTAATATAACAGGTGTTTTATTTTCATGGATATTTTAAATCGGTTTTTTTTCTACTCCTCTCATAAGATTAATTAATATTCTATACATGTAGCCATCAGATTTCAATCTGAGACGAAACAAAGGAATTGGTTTTTTTTATTACTTTTTAGTGTTTGACCACAATGTCATCTGGTGTTAAACTACGATGTACTCAAAGTAACCACTCTAAAACTGGAGGAAAATTAATTCTCAAGTGCAGCTACCAAAACACACCTGTAGGTGCTTGCCGACAGATTATTAGCTCGATGGTGGTACCTAGCCAGGGAGGTTTAAAGAAAGCCCTACCGCCATGCTATGGTTTCATCACTCTGCTGTCCTTCACCGATCCTACTCGTTCGCAAGGATTTGAACCCAGGTCGATCAGCACGGTTATTGAACACACTAACCATTGATGCATCGCTTAAATTTGCAATTGGCATTTGTTAGGTGGTAGAGCCACGCTGAAGCTATTATTACTGGTTTCAGCATGAATGGGTCGGCTCGTCCGGGGTAGTACCACCCTCTCACAGAAAACCGACGTTAAGTAACAGTGCTTGCACTGTTGCGTTTCGTTCGGTCAGTGAGAGCGCCGGAGGTCCACCTCCTCTCCTCTTCTCTATCCTCTCCCCCCTCCTTTCCCTTCCCTCAAACACAGGCTGGCAACGCACTTTCGACTCTCCTGGTGTTGTTAGTATCTATGGACGATAGTGATCACTTAACACCAAGTGACCCACATGTTCGTTTGCCTGCTACGACATAAAAAAAGTGGAAACATCATCGCAAGATATGTGTCTGCCGCTTCCACAGCCGAATCTTCCACAAATGTTCCCACTCTTAATCATTAATTAAAACAATACAATAAGAACATAATAAAGGTAATAAATTAATGTATGTATTTCTAGGATGAAAGAAAATAAATAGTTATAGATTACTGTAATATGCTTCATATAGGAATGAAAGCAAATATAAAAAAAAACACCAGATTAGCTAACTGGCAGAGTACAACATATCTAATCTTTTCCACAAAATGTATATTGAAAAATCAATCGTAATAATTAAATTCGGTTCATAAGAAGAAAGATATTTGTTCGTATTAAAAAGAGTTAACACCATTATAAATTACATATTTAAAAGAACACAATTGAAACAAAAGTTACTCGTAGAATGTTTTCATTTTTTTTCCATTTTATTTATTTAATAATAAAAGTTTGTATAAAGTCTCCTTCCCATTAAAGACTTTAGTATGCGTTCGTATTTGACACACTTAAAACTAGATGGCGGTAGTATCGTCAAAACGGTTAGGTTCAGAGTCATTTTAGCAATAAAGAAATGTTAAAATGTACTTAATTTTGAACAATAGCAGGTGATACCGTCAACTTTAATTAAAATATAAGAAATGAAACAAATATTTAAATTAAAAGCTATATTTTAAAAGAGTTAAACATATGTTGCTATGTAAACACTAAAAATGTACAAATCTATACATATAAATAAAGTGTCTGATTGGCCTAATCTCCGAAGCGACTGTATAGTTACTTTTTCTGGTAGATTCAATTGTTCAACGTATTATCTAAGTTACCGCTTGTACTTATACCTGTACACTTTTATATAACGGTTATGGGGGTTGTCCCCCTGCCCCCGCGCCCCCCCCCCCCCAGGAGAAACCCCCCCCCTCCTGCCAGTTTGCGCGTGTCGCTTTCCGGTTTCGCAGGTGTATATCCAGCACCCAGGGGGGGGGGGGGGCCCTCCCTGGGACGCTTTCCCCCCGGCGTGACAGCCGCGACCGGCAATGGATAGTATGTTTTTTCGCGGTCGCCTTTTTTTTTTGTTTTTTTTTTTTTTTCCATCAAACACAGTACATTCCCTTTCCCACCCAAAAAAAAAAAAAAAAAAAAAAATGTAGTAATGATAATAGGTATATAACAATAGTAGCACACAATCAGTAAATGTCTTATAGAGGTTAAATAGTTTTGACAAAATTTTAAATAAATAATACAAGATATCCAGAAGAAATCTAAACAAGACACATAGTTTGTATGAAACGACAAAAAAAAATTATGACAAAAACACCGTCTGGTTCTTAATCATATAACTATAGGTGTTTTTAATTATTATTATATGAAAAAATGGATGAATGTAAAATGAACTAAGAATATTTAAAAAATTGAAAGCAATTATGCTTTTTAACGTACTTACTACAATCCTAACTTTTTTAATGAATAAATGCGAATGTACTCGTAATTTTGTTTCGTATTTTATTGAAATTTTATAAAATTTTCCATACACATTGTACACAAAGGGACATAGGGTACTCTTCATCCAGAGGAAAATTATTATTCTCAAGGGATATGCAAATATATATTATATGAACATATATACCTATGTCTAAAGTGGCTATTTTTATTATTCGTTCGATTTTTTTTATCTGCAGTTACTGCAAAATTGTTAAAAGAATTACAATTTAAAGTAATCTTATTAAATTTTACATCTTACGTTGTTGAGATATTTCAAAGAGTCTGTGAGTAAGCTGCAAGAACCGCTGAAATTCCGAAATACAGCTGCTCTGAAATCTTTTCGGTACGTGCTCAAGCCGCACACTGGTGTTTAGAGTTAATGAACAACCCTTCACGTCTCAATTTGTATTTTAAATATACTACAGAATAACGCTATAAGCAAAGACCTTTAAAAGGAAAAATTACAAATGTATTTTACTCACTAGAAATTGTAGTGTATAAACAAGTAATACATAGGTTAAGCGAATCCATCATAATATGTACATGTGTACATGGATTTAAACTTTTATTTTCTTTTATCATATATTCAAGCTAAATAAATTAATACCATCCATCATTAACTTAATCTAAGTGTAATGACTTTTTTAATAAAAAGTAAAAAGAATCATTATTAACAAACTTATCAACACTCGAAGTTTGTTGCTCTAATGAGAGTGCGTAATAAATATTTTTGTAGTTTTATTTTATAATAATTTTTGCCCGTGTCTTCGCTCGTATTGATAAACGTTTTAAATTTTTCCGAACAATACTTTTTCTGGATGTA
This sequence comes from Antheraea yamamai, assembly GCA_036509395.1. Lineage (NCBI taxonomy): Eukaryota > Metazoa > Arthropoda > Insecta > Lepidoptera > Saturniidae > Antheraea > Antheraea yamamai. The sequence continues at coordinate 7,568,073 of AP028435.1, read as the reverse complement.
CAAAAATGTAAAATTTTATGATGATCGGTTGAGTAGCAGAGGTGTGACAGCGTAACGAACAAACAAATTCACATGGCATTACGCATTATAATATTAAGATAGCACGCACCTGCGACTCCGTCGAAGTTTGTTTCTCTATAGAGGACCATATTTGCACGAAGCACATTCTTTTCCTAAAATAAAAGTAACCTCAGTTACTCCTTGTAATATCTGCCCGTGAAAATCTCGTGAAATTCGGTCCAATCGTTTTAAAGATTAGGCAGACAATCAAACAAGAATATTAAAAATTGCTTTTTTTGTATATAATTTCATGTCCGTATTTAGTAAAAAGCTGTTATTTTGACATTACATACAGACAATTAAATAATAGTTATTTGAAGAGAACAAAGTATTTTGTCTGCGTTAGTTCTGGTTTGTATTTTATTTTCTTATGTTATATCTTGCTATTACCACTTAAATTCTTTTACTGATTTTAAGCTACCTCTGTTCAGTTTTAGTTTTACTACTACTTTTATACTTCTCTATAACGGCTATGCAGTCAACGTAAAATTCAACTGTACGGATAGCACAGTAATTTTTGCGTTCCATTCGCTGTCATATTGCTGAGTGCTGTGTGTATGAACTCCCACACGAAATATTTTGGTTGTGTGAACCAGTAGTCTCCTTATATCTAAAAAAAACAAAAAATTGGTTGTATTTCTTACATCCTTATTAATATTATTTATAAGGAAGTGAATTTGTTTGTTTATTTTTTTGTTACGCTGTCATACTTTAAAAACTCAACCGATCATTAAAAACATGTTTTCATAGATACAGTGTACGACATAGGCTATCTTGTATACAGGTAGAACCCCGCTGAAGCTATTACTGGTTTCAGCATGAATGGGTCGGCTCGCTCGGGGTAGTACACCTATAATAGTAACAGTAAGTAATTCCCCCCCCCCTCTTTTTTAAAAATTTTTTTCTTTTTTATTGTAATAATAGTCTCACAGAAACACCCACGTGAAATAACAGTGCTTACATTGTTGCGTTTCGTTCGGTCAGTGAGAGCGCCGGAGGCCCACCTCCCCTCCCCCTTCCCTCCTTCTCCAGATTCCCCCCAAACGCAGGCTGGCAACACACTTGCAACTCCCGTGGTGTTGATAGTGTCTATGGACGGCGGTGATCACTTAACATAAAGTGACCCGCCTGTTCGTTTGCCTCCAAGATATAAAAAAAAGGTGCAAACAAAAGCTAGTTAAAAATACAACTACAAAATAGAAAACATCCAGACGAGCACATCTATTAAGGCGCTTCACACTGTCTTGAAATTCTAGGCTTATTACATTTACATGGTATTTTGTGAAAGAGTCGTTACTGTGCAATAAATAAATAATATAATTATACCACTTATTATATAATAAAACGATTGAGAATATTAATAAATATACGATGTTAATTACATCGCGTGCGAAACATTAAAGTATCTTGATTATTCAGAAAGCGTTTTTAATTAAACGAGACGAGCAAGTTCTTAGGAAACATAAAATTTTATAACCCTTTAATAAGACGTTAAACCGCTGTTAAATTGTAGTTTTTACTGTGAATTATTAATGATTATGGCCGCAGTAATGCTTTTGTAATTTCACGGGTGTAAATTAGGGTGGAGTGAAAAAAACAAATTTTTTTTTTTCTTAGCCTGGGGGTCAAATTTATAGCTTATAAAAAACAAAAATTTTTGAAAAAAAAAAAAAAAATTTACTCAACATCTTGAGCCAGCCCACTCATTTTTAAAATTAATTACGAGTAAAAATATTTGGTTGCAAAAAAAAAATTTTTAAAGGCGTTCTAGGAACTTCAGAGTATCCTCTTTTATGCCAATTAAAAATCACAAGTTAAAAAAAAATTTTTGTGACTATTGTTTTAATTAAAAAAAAAAATCCCAAAAAGTACCATTCCTCTTTAGGGCACTAGAATAAAATTTGAGTTGGAAATGATCATAATTGTTAGTTCTTAGATGTTTTAAGAGATTCAAAGACAAAAAAAAATTTTTTTTTGCAAGCAAATATTTTTACTCGTAATTAGTTTTAAAAATGAGTGGGCTGGCTCAAGATGTTGAGTAAAATTTTTTTTTTTTTTCAAAAATTTTTGTTTTTTATAAGTAACAAATTTGACCCCCAGGCTAAGAAAAAAAAAAAATTTGTTTTTTTCACTCCACCCTAGTGTAAATGTATATATATGTATATAGAAATACATAGATATATATGTGAGTCACATAAACTCCAACACCGTTTGAAGGATCATCGTAATTATTGACACACCTAAGTATTTGGCATGGGGAAGGATTTTAAGTTATCCATTTAACTACAATATTAAAATGATGCCAACATGATAAACCAGTGACAAATAGATTAAACAAACTTCATTTAAAAGCCAAAGAGTTCCAATTTTAAATATTCTTAATGTAAGTGGCCAGTTCCTAAAATTTTTAGTACGTCCATTGGTGGCTCCAAATAACATCTTATTGTTATTAAGTTTTTTTTAAATCTATGCATTTATTTGTCAATTTCTCAGGATATTCACTAAGCAAGGTTTAAATTAATAAGACACATATAAGTAAATGGGATGGGTTAAGCCGTGAAGATATTTTCAATTTGATACGGTCATCTGTAACCGTGATGTGATATAATGATTAATGCTGATTATATATATATTATATATATATATATATATATATATGCTGATAGATTGATGCTGAATATGAAACCAGAATATGATGAGAATCTTATAACTATGGTATATAGCAATGTATGGTGTGTAGCAATGGTACATAAAAAACTTTGTAGTAAACTATACAGAAATATTATAATGTTTTGTAATGTAATTTAATGAATTTAAATGTAGACTTGTATATACTTGTAAAAATGCGTCTGATGTTATAAATGTTATTTAAAGATTACTAATGTTACTTTCAAAACAACCTTTCGCTAAACCTGTTAACATAATTTATACTAGATGGTGTGGGTTAAAGTTAATTTTTGAAACTATGGCCGATTTAATTTTAAGTTAGTAGCAATTGGGTGTTAAAATTATTTATTTGCATAAACATAGACTGAGAATTTTTCAAAACAAATAATTATACCTAATATTTACTTGCCATTAGAGTTTCAATAGATAAAGAGCTAGTCACCTAAACAATGACGTTCAAATATTATTACAAGATTTTAGTCAAATTTTATAATTGAAAAACATTTCTATTAATTCTATTTAAGACTGGTTGATGCACTTTGTTCTCGTGAAATTAATTTTGTTGTCTTTTTTATATTATTTATAGGCTATATCTTATTTCTTAATTGTAATTTTACCAGTATTGCTTAGTTCCTATGGAACAGCGTAATAATAACCTATATAAGATTTTGGTTGAGCTATGTACGGAAAACCATAGCCATTTCACATTTATATACATAAGTTCAATTCGTGCGAAATTACATTAAATATAAACAATTCACGTGGCCTTTTTACATAAGGTAAACGTTGCCGTTGCTGAAAAATACAGCGAATACATAACGAGCTGTGTATTAGTAAAACATTCCCGCGACAAAGGTTCTATTTATAAGTGGGCGATAAAAAAGACACTTTACTGTCGCCCCCACAGAAAAAAAAGTGTCGCAAACTTTGGCAGTAAAACCAACGAACCGGTACAGATAAAACATTAAACCCAGCGACACTATGCGAGATACTGCAGTCTTTTAAGGAGAATAAATACAAAGTATATTCGAGAGAAAACTTATTCAATGTTTATAAGGTTTTAAAGTCATCTTTAGATACATATATTATGTAGGTTCTAGTACCCGCTTTGGTGCTATTTTATACTAGCCGGCCCGGCAGACGTTGTCCCGCCCGGATTATAAAAAAATCTTAACAAATTATATACCAAAACCTTTCCCGTGAATCCCTCTATCCAATGGTGAAACCCGCATTGTTACGGACAGATGAGCTAGAAATAAATGTTGTAAATAAATGTTTAATAAATGTTTCTCTAGTTTCTCTATTTACTATGAACAGATGAGTTCTCATGTCTATATATGTATTTCTCTAAACTAATGCTCATTATGCGTAATGGGATGTCATATTATACTAAGAAACACGATATATGTGCAGGTTTAATGTGTCTGGTATAGACAGACAAACTATGTCTATGTGTATAAATTTGTTTACGTAATACGTACAGATAAACTGTCGTATTTCTTATTTACTTGGTTTCTGTGTTCAATATGTCTTATGTGATATTTAGAAATATCCTTTATGTAACAATTCAAATATAACCGCCAATACGATTATTATTATTATTTGTCTATTGTTATACGGAACCATCACTAAAAATATAATGTAAATGTATGTGAATTATGTAAATGTATGGATGAACGCGCGGCAGTAAGGCACGTATAATGTACTACTTGTAAGGCTATAATTGTAGTGTTAAACCGCGAAAAATATGTATTGTCACCGGCTCGTTACATACGATTATATACATTGTGAAAAGTTAAAATATACAGTCCACTGAAGTTACTGAAGTCAACCAATGTTTCATTGTTTCTGAAACCTCACCAGCTGACCCCAACACGCATGAAAATCCGTTCAATAGTTTTTGAGTTTATCGTGAACAGACAGACAGACAGACGCGGTAGGGGACTTTATTTTATACTATGTAATGAAACTATCTGAATATTAAATATCATATTAATATCAAATAATTATATCATCATAGAGTAACTGATGATTTTCCATCTTCTATACATATAGTAAGAATGTACATCTAACCTGTCTGTACTTTTTAGATTTTTGTAAAAAAAATGTTGCAGGTGTATGGAATAAGTAATAAAATACATTTCTATTATTATTAGAAATATCTGTTTGTCTATCTGTCTGTCTGTTTGTTGGAACACGCATCACGGCTAAAGTACTGCGTTCACAATAAAACCTCACTAAGAAAACCATAAAGCATATCGTGATAAAATTAGCGCGTAGAGCCTCACATCCATACTTCAGTTACCGTTCAGTTACACTATTTTTAAATTAAATAGATATAAAGCCTATATACATATATATATAAACAATTCTTATACAAAGCCTATATACATTATATAAAACAATCTTCTGCCCGTGTGTATGTGACTAAACCCCTTCTAAGAGGCTGGACAGATTTTGTTGAAACTTGTTGTGTGTTCAGGTGGACTCAAGAATGGCTTAGATTCACAATTACGCACGCAATTACGGGCACGGTAGGTGGCGCTGCGATTGAATTTTAGGATTTTTTTATTATCAAGGCAGGACAACGTCCGCCGTGCCCGCTAGTCTATATCAATGAAAATACAGTTCCTTTGAGGCACAATCACGTCAAAAGTACTTAACGTTTCGACAAAGGACCATAACCATTCGATGCAGAATTTTGCGTAAATGATTTTGCGTATTACGTTTAAGATACGATTGACCCTTTGCTATTAATAATAAATAAATTTAAATTCCAAACGAAGCGGACGTTGTATATGGATAAACTAAAAATATCTATACATACGTGTGCCGTGATAGACAATCCCAAAGCGCGACAACCCAAACGAAAAGCTTTGAATAGTTTATCATTCTTGGTTGTTGTAACTCAGTTGTGTACAGATTCCTACCACTTTACTCGGTTTCTGATAAAAGTGAAAATTATTGCCATTTTTATTCAGCATAAAATGCTAATTTAATTTCGAAAGAGCGCGAGAAATGTCGCTATAATTATAACGTCCTGAGAAATGCATTGTATGGAATTAATGCGATGTACTTAACGTTGAAAGAAATAGCTACAAAATATTACAAATGACTAATATACCGAAACGGTATTTATTTATTTCATATATCAATCGCTGATATCTACAAATCAAGTTATAAAAACCAAATGTTTAACCAATTAAACACATTTCAACGTAGGTCGTTTTCGTTAACATTTGCGGGGTGGTAGGGTGTCTGTACCCGACTGGATCGCGACCACCGTACACCAGGTGGAACACCCGCCATAGTGGCATGTTTGGGCGTGCCGCGTTCCGGGATCAGCCGGTGTATATCCAGCAACCAGGGGGGGGGAGGCTGTCCCTAACTGGGACGCTTTCAGGCCGGCATGACAGCGGCGACCGGCGATGGATAGTATGTCTTTCGGCGGTCGCCATTGTTTTTGGATTGTACTGTGCTTACCATCAGGCACAGTACAGTCACTTTGCCGAGCTACAATAAAAAAAAAAAAAAAAACATTTTTTTTTATTCTGTAGACTTTTGGCTCGCACCTGTTTTCTAATTTCGTTTGTTTTATTACTGAAAAATTATTTGGAGTGTAGGGTTTACAAAATTAAGACAGGATTATATTCGACCATCATAGTCCCTCATTGGCTTCCATTTTTACCTAAAATCTATGTTCATAGTATTTGATTATTACGTTATAGTTTTAGCAGATATATCGTTTATAATTTTACAACGAATAAAATAATTTATGATTTGGAAATGGCAAAGGGTCGATCGAATCCAAAAAATAAGTACCTAAATAAATCTACGAAGGTTTGACAATTTCCGCATCCAATGGTCATGATACGGCAATACGTTTAGTATTTAGTAACTTTGATATTGAGCCTCAATGGCCAACTCAAAAGCCAATGCATTTTCATTACACTTATTTATTAATATAAATAGATTACCAATAGTTGCTGGATATACAGGGGCTAGTGACGGATGGTAGCATGACTAAGCGCGACCTTATGATGAATATTACATCTAATTTTTGGTGATCGGAATCACCATCAGTCACCATCAGATATACACTCATCAAAAAAGTCTAAGCAACATGTACTAATTTAAATTTTAGGATGGTTCTTCACATTATAACGTTGTATTTTATTTTTAAAATAATATCTTTAGGGTTCTATGATGTAAAAATAACAGCTGTTGTCTTTATAAGTTCTTTTAATAACAGAAATGAACAATATTAGAATATACTGTAGAAACTAAGATACATAAGAAACTAAACTTTTTTCTTACAAAATGAAATTTCTAAAGAAAATGTATTTATTGTGAAAGAATAGAACAATTTAATACAAAGTATGGGCTCCTCTGCTATTCAGAACTTGTCGGCAACGATTATTCATTGAATTAATGAGACTGTTTATGTCATCTTGCGGTATTCGCTCCCAATGGAATTGTAGCAAATCCTTCAGCTGTTGGGTTGTTGTCGCTCCGTCCAAGTCCTTCAAAACACGTCTCTGGAGCATGTCCCATGCGTGCTCAATGGGGTTGAGATCTGGCGATTGTGCAGGCCAGGGCAATACCCGGATGTTCTCCGTTGCAAAGTATTCACTGGTTCGCCGAGCTGTATGTGAACGCGCATTGTCATGCATTAACCTAAAATCGGAGCCAAAGGTTTGTGCAAATGGGTAGACATAAGGTCTGAGAATATCCTCAATGTAATTTTCAGCATTCATGTTTCCATTTACAAAAACGAGCTCAGTTCGCCTGTTCTTCATAATACCCGCCCATAACATAACTGTTGAGCCGCTGTATGGATGAACTTCCTGAACGCACCTGAGCCTTTCAGTATTTCCGGGCCGACGATACACTCGCACTCATCTTGTATCAGCAGGCTCAGAATTGCGACTCATCGGAAAACATAATTTTATCCCATTGTTCCTGGGTCCATGTTATGCGTTCTCTACACCATTCATATCGACGAGCGCGATTCCCGTGACGTATCGGTGGGCACCTGATTGGACGTCGAGCTCGTAGGCCGTACTCATGCAGTCGATTTCGCACAGTTTGAGGACTTACATCAACACCACTTGAAATTTGTAGCCTCAAACTTATCTCTCGAGCGGTTAACATCGGGTGGCGTCTTGCAGTCAGTTGTATGTACCGGTCTTGCCGAGTGGTTGTACTCCTTTTACGGCCTGGATGTTGTTCAGCGGGTTCTCCTGTATTATTGTAGCGCTGCCAAAGACGACAAATAACACTTCTATGAATGCCAAAATGTCGAGATACCTGAGATTGATTACTTCCCGCTTGCAACATCCCTACAGCTCTTTGCATTTCATTTGCCATCAAATGACGTCGCTTCATGACGTAAAGAATATCTAACAATTCAATTTTGTCGCTAACTTTATTTAAATGGTTGGTAAAATTATAAAATCAAGACTAAACGTAGCAATTAAAACGCACTTAAATTCAAACAAATTCGCAGTCATTTGAATTTTATGAAAAAACAAAACATAATCAAATTTTTTTTTACAACCAGCCAGTATGTCATCAATAACAAAAAAGTTTACTTACCTACGCACTTTGTTTGAGTAAATACTTAGAAATTAATTAATATAAATGGTAAAATTTGTAATATCACGCATGTTGCTTAGAATTTTTTGATGTGTGTAGATACAGATAATTTAGACTAATAAACTGCGTTACTTCAGCTAAGGTTACTTGAGGTTATGTCCATCAAAAGTACATTAATATTGCGTAATGAATAAAGTTTCTCTTTCGTCGTAAGAAGAAAACTCTGTAGTCAGTACAGAAAAGATATTATCACTAAAGCGTTAGTGTCACATCGACGTGCCACCAATTCGATGAAGGGAAAGTTTCAAATTGTTTTATCATGTCTCCAAGATAAATGCTTTAAAAGAATATCGGAGTTAGTGAGATGTAATGGTGTTAATAGTTAGTGATTGTTTTGAAAAGGGTAATTAGTTATATATCATTAAAATGTACAGTAATACCTATTATGAAGGTCAAATATTTGTTTTTTTGTTTGCTTAAACTTAATAATCTGTACAACCAGTCAGACTTGATTATTTTTTTATAGCCTATTTATTGAGGAAGATTATTTGGCATTAAGTCTATTTAATATTACGCTACGACTCTTAGGATCATAACTATAAAAAAAAATTTGATCAGAAATTATGGTAAGTAAGAAAAAGGTATAAAAAAGGTATAACGAATATTGCTGCACGGTACGGGGTGTTGGGGGCCGAGGGTGAGTTTTACTGTGAATAGCCGAACTAAGAATATTAATATCAATGGAATACCATACCGCACGACCTAGGCACGTATTCGACGGTAATTTGTAAGAAACTAGCTTTTACTCGCGGGTTTTCTTACGTTAATGTAGATTTGATTTATCTTTCTGTCTATATAGACTCTATGTTCTTTTCCGTATCCTTGACAACGGCATACAAAATTTCAGAATGATCGGTTAAGCAGTGAAGGAGTCACAACGTAACAAAAAAACCAACTTATATTTGCGTCTGTGATATTAGTCAGGATTATTCGTTTAATCTCACCGGGCACCTTCAAAATGATATACAATTGTTGTTGTATAATACTCGGCTTTTGCCATTAATATCTGCTAGTACTAAGTGAAACTTGAATTATATGCGTTTGTCTAGACGTCCTTTTGTAAGAAAAACAAATTAATTCCCCCTCTCTATAGCACCACGGCAAAACTGTTGTACGTTAAATTTATGTTCACTATTGAATTATAGCAGAAAGATGAAAATGAAAAAAAAAACAGTTTGAATTAATGTAGAAAAATTAATATTTGCAGTGGAAGCTCTGTGTGAAAAACTTTTAGGTGTTCTATTACTGTACTTTAGACTTTCAGTAAGTTGAAATAGTGTAATCACAGAAATTCACAAAGGAATTTGTTTTTTTTTTCACAATTTAGATGTTTCTTGGGAATAAGTGTTAATTCATTATTTTTATAAGTTACTAGCTATCCCCCGCGGCTCCGCACGCGTTTTTTTAAATGTATTAAATAACTATGGTATCATACTTACAATTTTTTTTGAAAAATCAAAAGCATTTCTGTAATGTACACTCCTACTTACAATCTGACGTTACGCCATCTACTGTAACATGTAACGTGTACATTAGATATGTGAATACGAATAGTATATCGAATGGGATGGGATTTATCATCAACAACATACCTGGAACTTTAATCTACTATGTACCACCCTCAGTGCTTATTAACACTATATAAGAAAGTAATGAAAATTTTAAACTATACATTATCGAACAATATGTGTTCAATTGTTTATTATATAGACAAAACATGCCCATATTGTCGATATAATTGTATTATTCTTATACGTTGCTATAATCACTGAGTTATGTAGATGCAAACGCGGTAAATAAAACAAAATGGCCGCCAAATTGACCAAAATGATAATATAATTCAAATTACATACATTTATTCTTGGAGTCCAGTACAGCGCACGTCTCACGCGCTTGATTACAGTAAACAAAATATTTTTATTAAATTCACACGAACGAATACACAGGTAACAGTTCATCACTTCATAGTGTAAAACAAAGTGGTCTGTCTGTTTGTCTGTTCACGATAAAGTCAAAAACTACAGATCGGATTTTCATGCCGTTTTCACCAATAGATAGAATGATTCATGGGAAAGGTTTAAGTATAATTTTTCAAGGTTTTCTTTTTGTTATCGGGGCGGGACAACGTCTTCTGAGCTCGCTAGTTATCTGCCCGTAAAAGTCCCGTGAAAGTCGGTCCAACTGAATAGGAGATAGTAGAATATTGCAGACGAAGTCTTGAGTAACAAAATAAAATAGTCTAAGTTACTTCTTATAAGGTGAGTTATTTGCCAGTGAAAGCCCCGTGAAAATCAGTTCAAGCATTACGGATATTGCACTGCGGCCGAAGGCGAATTAAAAAAAACCTAAATTACTTTTTATGAGGTCTGCTATCTACCAGTAAACACCCCGTGAAAATCGGTCCAACCATTTTGGAAATAGCAATGTGGACGAAGCCGCGGACAAATAGAGTACAATATTTCAACCACTATAATTTCGGCTATCTACCAGTAAAATTCCCGTTAAAATAGGTCTAGTCGTTTTGGAGATTACCCGGAACAAACAAACAAACAGACAAAATATAATAATATAAAAATATAGACAAAATATAAAAAAAAAATTTTTTGGTCATTTGTAGCCATATACATTCATCAAAAAGTTGTTATTTTAATTGTACATACACAAACTTTATTTTTATAATACGTAATAGATAACAAATTTTGAATAGGAAAACAAAATAAACTTTGAAAATGTTTGCGATAGAAACTTACCACGTTACCATGGCAACGTATATAATATTAACGCTAACGATATCTCTCAAAAGGAAAAAGTGCCCGATTTTGAAACATTCTTCATTGGTGCTCCGCTCCTATTGATCTTTGCGTGATGATATATAGCCTAAAGCCTTCCTCGATAAATGAACTATCTCAAACCGATGGGTTTTCTCAAATCGGACTGGTAGTTCCGGAGATCCTAGCGTTCAACCAAACAAACAAACAAACTCTTCAGCTTTATATATTAGTATAGATTAATATTGTGAAAACACAGATTAAAATACTACCTTCGTTGCTATAATTTATCTATCTTATATAAATAATATATATATTTTTTTTTTTTTTTTTTTAACTTCCCCTTAACACTCGCCCGATTTTTTTTAATTTTTTTTTTTGTTTTTGAGTGGATCCGAGAATGGTTTAGATTCACTATTTGACCCGGTAGGTGGCGCTGCGGTTGACTTTTGGGATTTCTATTTTTTATTATCAAGGCAGGACAACGTCCGCCAGGTCCGCTAGTATATATATATATATATAAAATAAAATTACCTGCCATTGTATGCGCATCACACAAAAACCACGACAGATTTCGATAATTTTTTTTTGTAGTTTTACTTCTGAGACACTGAGCCCTTATCTAAAGAAAATATAAGATACTTTCATTCAATACAAAGTTAATAACATTTTTATGAAAGTTCGAATTTTATAAGATTTACGCGTTCAGCAATATGCATTTTCCATTTTCCTGTGTTGTAGAAGTGGGGCAAGCAGTGTGATACGAGTGAGCAAGGGAGGACAAATAAATCCTTCTATATATACCAAATTTGTCTTTGGCTCAATACAAAACAATAATATATTGCATAAATATTCATGTAACGCAGACGAAGTATCAGCTATCTATATATAAGAATGAACGTTAGTACGTACATACAAGCCTGATAAACGCCAAAACCATGTTACCGGTTTTTATGAAACTTGGCACATCTGTTTTTTTATGCAAAAGGTTTTCCATTTTACTATAATTTGCCACTAGGTGGCCCTGTAACACGTCGACTATTTGAACATAGAAAATATTTAAATTTTATTGATTTTTCGACTGACCACTAGATGGTGTTGAATCACAACAATTCTTATTGCGTTCACTGACCACCTGAAAATTTATATATTACTAGCGGGCCGGGCGGACGTTGTCCTGCCTTGATATAAAAAAAGTTCTAAAAGTCAACCGCAGCGCCACCTACCGGGTCCAATTGTGAATCTAAACTATTCTCGGATCCACTGGAACACGCACACAAAATTTCATCAAAATCGGTCCAGCCGTTTAGGAGGAGTTCAGTGACATACACACGCACAGATTAATATTTACTACCGGCCCGGGCGGGCCTTGCCCTGCCTTGATAATAAAAAAAATCCTAAAAGTCAATTGCAGCGCCACCTACCGAGTCCAATTGTCAATCTAAACCATTCTCGAATCTCCACGAACCCCTTCCCGCCGATCCACCCAAAATATATATTTTTCTGAGACAGAATTTTAATTACAATTCTCGGTAGGTGGCCATCTTTTAGGTTTTTTAGAATCGGCAGGACACTCCCCCGTCCCAGTTTATATATAAAGATTTGTTATTGAATATGACTAGTATACACACAGAACCCATTTTTTTAAATAAATAAATGCTTGCGAAGCCGAAAGCTCTAGTATATTCACTCTAAATAAATAAGTAATGTAACTATGAATAAAATCAGTATCTTAAGATAGTCCTTACTTTTATCTATCTATTCTTGTACATATGTGTTACAAGAACTGTTTCTGGAACAAATTGGTATACTCATGTTTTTACTGTGTATACGTTGGTTGTAATTCAGCTGGGTATCATATATCTCAGAACATATCCTTTATGTGTATAGAAATTAATGTTATCAGGAATATTCGTTATTTTAATATTAGAAACTTATAGTAAAAAATCTAATATTTCGCGTTTCCTATGTCAATAGTCTTTATTTCAACCAGTAATTGCAATGAATTAGAAATTCTAGAATTAAGAAGTCCAAGACTTAATGTAGATTAGCGTTTAGTGCTATTCTGTTACTTTTAATGTGGTTAGTACGATGTAAGAAAAAAGAACGTCGGTTTGGTTATATAGCTAACAACGCAATTACTCCTCTCGACGAAGGGAGCAAAGTATTTTGTTCTTTGTACAGCAAGATTTGATAAACATTCGGATGAAGTGTAGCGTCAATTGCAGCATGCTTGTTATTGTATGTATGTATTGTATTAATACGTACGTAGCTGCGAATGGTTATTAGTTATATCAATAAAGACAAGATCGGACTCTTTATTAAAAATATTGTTCAATTATAAAGTCATGCAGCTTAATTACTTAGTCATTGTTTCTGACTTTTTAATCGAAACTTTTATTCACGTTAAATTATGTTTACCGACTTAAAAACGAAGCTGGTTGTATTTTTTCTTAAAATTTGTTAACTTTTTATTTTGTTATTTATAAACCGGTTTGGAATATACTTTTTTTTATTATGTAAAGGATATTTTGAAAGGGTTCTCATTTTAATTTGATTCACATTATAAACAACTTTGAATGTCCAAGATACATAAGAGATCCAAAATACACACATCAAAAAAGTCTAAGCAACATGCGTGATATTACAAATTTTACCATTTATATTAATTAATTTCTAAGTATTTACTCAAACAAAGTGCGTAGGTAAGTAAACTTTTTTGTTATTGACGACATACTGGCTGGTGGTAAAAAAAAAATTTGATTATGTTTTGTTTTTTCATAAAATTCAAATGACTGCGAATTTGTTTGAATTTAAGTGCGTTTTAATTGCTACGTTTAGTCTTGATTTTATAATTTTACCAACCATTTAAATAAAGTTAGCGACAAAATTGAATTGTTAGATATTCTTTACGTCATGAAGCGACGTCATTTGATGGCAGATAAAATGCAAAAAGCTGTAGAGATGTTGCAAGTGGGAAGTAATCAATCTCAGGTATCTCGACATTTTGGCATTCATAGAAGTGTTATTTGTCGTCTTTGGCAGCGCTACAATAATACAGGAGAACTCGCTGAACAGCATCCAGGCCGTAAAAGGAGTACAACCACTCGGCAAGACCGGTACATACAACTGACTGCAAGACGCCAGCCGATGTTAACCGCTTGAAAGATAAGTTTGAGGCTACAAATTTCAAGTGGTGTTGATGTAAGTCCTCAAACTGTGCGAAATCGACTGCATGAGTACGGCCTACGAGCTCGACGTCCAATCAGGTGCCCACCGATACGTCACGGGAATCGCGCTCGTCGATATGAATGGTGTAGAGAACGCATAACATGGACCCAGGAACAATGGGATAAAATTATGTTTTCCGATGAGTCGCAATTCTGAGCCTGCTGATACAAGATGAGTGCGAGTGTATCGTCGGCCCGGAAATACTGAAAGGCTCAGGTGCGTTCAGGAAGTTCATCCATACAGCGGCTCAACAGTTATGTTATGGGCGGGTATTATGAAGAACAGGCGAACTGAGCTCGTTTTTGTAAATGGAAACATGAATGCTGAAAATTACATTGAGGATATTCTCAGACCTTATGTCTACCCATTTGCACAAACCTTTGGCTCCGATTTTAGGTTAATGCATGACAATGCGCGTTCACATACAGCTCGGCGAACCAGTGAATACTTTGCAACGGAGAACATCCGGGTATTGCCCTGGCCTGCACAATCGCCAGATCTCAACCCCATTAGCACGCATGGGACATGCTCCAGAGACGTGTTTTAAGGACTTGGACGGAGCACAACAACCCAACAGCTGAAGGATTTGCTACAATTCCATTGGGAGCGAATACCGCAAGATGACATAAACAGTCTCATTAATTCAATGAATAATCGTTGCCGACAAGTTCTGAATAGCAGAGGAGCCCATACTTTGTATTAAATTGTTCTATTCTTTCACAATAAATACATTTTCTTTAGAAATTTCATTTTGTAAGAAAAAAGTTTAGTTTCTTATGTATCTTAGTTTCTACAGTATATTCTAATATTGTTCATTTCTGTTATTAAAAGAACTTATAAAGACAACAGCTGTTATTTTTACATCATAGAACCCTAAAGATATTATTTTAAAAATAAAATACAACGTTATAAAGTGAAGAATCATCCTAAAATTTAAATTAGTACATGTTGCTTAGACTTTTTTGATGAGTGTAGATTGAACTTCAAAATCGAAAAGAAATGTATGAAGATTGAGATACTGATTAGTTTGTGACAATCTAAAACTAATTAGGGACCTAATCATGGCCAACGAGGTTCTGATGCAATTTTTTCATTCAAATTCTTGAGTAATATACAATTACACTATTTACCTAAAGGATAATAAAAAATAGATAAACAACCCTGATGAAATCGAGATAAAATAAATAGTAAAAAAAAAATCGACAAAAAAGCTGTAAAACTGTGAATTATCGTTACTAGCAGTTCGTGTAAAGTCTAAACGATCCTCTTTATTTATTGAACGGAAAACCCTTTTGTGCCATCCAAATCCACTCACTCCTAATGGTCGTGTTTTGGTCTGCGACGGTGCGGACTTGCACGATTTTAATTATTTTCGTTCAATTTACGAGTGGCCATTAAAGGAGAGATCCCTTGCGACCCATTAGAGTTCCGCTTATTTGTGAGGTCCCAGTCTTGTTGATAACTTTACAGCGGTATGTTTTATACCGGACGAAAATTAGTGTTAATCTAAACCGGGCGGGATAATGGCATCCTTGATGCATGCGATATGTTACCAGAATATTAAATACGTTGATTAAACTTTTACTGCTTAATATGTCAATTGAATATAATGAGAATGCATATTCAGTTTGATAGAATACATAATGAACTACAAATAAAATTGAATTAGATAGGTATGAGAATAAAAAAATAAATTATTATTTCTTTTCAAACATTTCACCATACTATTACGTTACTAAGTTAATAAAATTCCATTTGTATAGGAAGAAATTTATTGTGAACTCGTATACATAAAAATTGTATGAAGATGCTGAAAAATCCTGATGAAAAATGATGCTGTCACAGTCCTCTTGATAATCGTTTCCTTGTTTCTCCTTCCGTCGAGAATAGAAATCTGCTCGGACACACGAAGTCGCGATTTATATACCTTTAATCATTTCATTAAAGGAGGGTGGAAAGTTCTGGAAACTTAAAGGCATTACCAGAACGATTCGATTAATTTCGAGTCTTAGAACCCAATTGTATTGCATTCCCACGGTTCATAACGCATCCTTTTTAACCGACTTCAAAAAAAGGAGGAGGTTATCAATTCGACTGTATTTTTTTTTTTTTTATGTTTGTTACCTCATAACTTTGGACTGGGTGAACCGATTTTGATGATTCTTTTTTTATTTGAAAGCTAGTGCTTCCCGTGTGGTCCCGTTCCGACAACGGCATCCAGTGCAAAACCGTATAAGTTTTAAATTTGCATTAAGTATGTACACGACAAATAGACGAATAACTCAATATCACGCTAACCGATTTCGATGATTCATTTTTTATTGGAAAGGATGTACTTCAAGGGTAGTTTGATGAGAGTTTGTTCATGTTCTGATTATGGGATCCGTGACAAAGTAAGAAAACTTTCAAGAAACGAGCCTACTCCTTTCTTAAGGGCCGGCAACGCATCTGTGTTTCCTCTCGTGTCGCAGGTGTCCATGGGCGGCCGTGATCACTTACCATCAGGTGACCCGTATGTTCGTTTGCCACCAATATTTAAAAAAAAACTCTTCAATTCTTAGGACCCTATTGTGCTTATGTTCGTTGCTGTGTTGCAATATGACGCAAGCATTGTAATTACATTACTTAAGGTGTATTATGTGTGAAGTGATGGTAGCCGAGTTGGTGGTAGAAACTATCGCGGATTATTGATAAGGTTGCGTTCGTACCAAACGTTACTTATTGTACAACCAATTGAAACCATATCGCATACCATACCGATAGATACCATACCGCAAAAATGCGCATATTTTAATATACACTCATCAAAAAAGTCTAAGCAACATGTACTAATTTAAATTTTAGGATGGTTCTTCACATTATAACGTTGTATTTTATTTTTAAAATAATATCTTTAGGGTTCTATGATGTAAAAATAACAGCTGTTGTCTTTATAAGTTCTTTTAATAACAGAAATGAAGAATATTAGAATATACTGTAGAAACTAAGATACATAAGAAACTAAACTTTTTTCTTACAAAATGAAATTTCTAAAGAAAATGTATTTATTGTGAAAGAATAGAACAATTCAATACAAAGTATGGGCTCCTCTGCTATTCAGAACATGTTGGCAACGATTATTCATTGAATTAATGAGACTGTTTATGTCATCTTGCGGTATTCGCTCCCAATGGAATTGTAGCAAATCCTTCAGCTGTTGGGTTGTTGTCGCTCCGTCCAAGTCCTTCAAAACACGTCTCTGGAGCATGTCCCATGCGTGCTCGATGGGGTTGAGATCTGGCGATTGTGCAGGCCAGGGCAATACCCGGATGTTCTCCGTTGCAAAGTATTCACTGGTTCGCCGAGCTGTATGTGAACGCGCATTGTCATGCATTAACCTAAAATCGGAGCCAAAGGTTTGTGCAAATGGGTAGACATAAGGTCTGAGAATATCCTCAATGTAATTTTCAGCATTCATGTTTCCATTTACAAAAACGAGCTCAGTTCGCCTGTTCTTCATAATACCCGCCCATAACATAACTGTTGAGCCGCTTTATGGATGAACTTCCTGAACGCACCTGAGCCTTTCAGTATTTCCGGGCCGACGATACACTCGCACCCTTCTTGTATCAGGCTTAAACCCGAATCGCGACTCATCGGACAACATAATTTTATCCCATTGTTCCTGGGTCCATGTTATGCGTTCTCTACACCATTCATATCGACGAGCGCGATTCCCGTGACGTATCGGTTGGCACTTGATTGGGCGTCGAGCTCGTAGGCCGTACTCATGCAGTCGATTTCGCACAGTTTGAGGACTTACATCAACACCACTTGAAATTTGTAGCCTCAAACTTATCTCTCGAGCGGTTAACATCGGCTGGCGTCTTGCAGTCAGTTGTATGTACCGGTCTTGCCGAGTGGTTGTACTCCTTTTACGGCCTGGATGCTGTTCAGCGGGTTCTCCTGTATTATTGTAGCGCTGCCAAAGACGACAAATAACACTTCTATGAATGCCAAAATGTCGATTCTTCCAATGTCCGTCGATGTTCCAATACATCTCTAGGTAGCACACATATTCATATGTTTTATTTAATTTGGTTAATTTGATAAACTATTTATTTTCCGCTTTTTAGTGCCTTGATGGGTTTTTGATTGATATTGAAGTCGGTTAATACTTTTTTTTTGAAAATTTACTTTATTTAGTTGTATCGAGTACGCATACAGTGTGTAACAATACATTAAATTTTAGTATTCTGTTATATATCGTTAGCCCCTCCTAACTATAACTTACAATTTATTTATCAATAGCGATGGTTAACATGACAAATATTATTTTGAATATTTTATAGACAGATGAAATTAGTACTGGCTAGTTTATACACATGAAAATGGTTTTCCTTGCTATTATTGACGTGAAATTTCTTATGGGAGGGCTTTAAAATTCCGATCCGCGACATTTTTGTTTAATTTAATTATAGCGCAAATGAAAAAGATATATTAATTATAGTAATGTAATATGTGACGAAATGTGTGGGGGTAAACACTGTGTCGGGTAGTGTCCCGCTTGCCTTCGGATATTGGAAAAACAGTGAGACATACATTTTACACGCTTTTTTCAAATTTGCACTTCTACCGCGTTTTAAGTACACACATTTTTATTACTTAATCACCACAATATTTTTTTCCCATTTTAGTTACATTTTATTATTATAGAACCTATAGAAAAGAGTATTGATATGTAGCTTAAAAAATACTCTGAAAAGTCCTCTATCTGTCTGTAAAAATCTCGTCAAAATCGGTTCAGTCTTTTCGGAGATTAACCAAGGAAAGCTACAGACAGTGCAATTTTATTTCCATCTATAGATTAATAAAGTTTGAAATAAACAGTGCAATTCTTGTTTAAAAAACACAGTTTACTACCTTAAAATAATATGGTCTATTGTTTTTTTTGGAACAGACTAACGCTGTTGGCCTGACAGGCCTTTACAACTTCACCAGCTTGGAAAGTGCTTGAGGTACTTAGCCATATGGCAACAAGCTCAAAGGCACCTAAGTGGCCGAACCTCGACTTAGACTATTGCCATGACTGGTCTGGATTTGGTAAAAAATTTTTGATGTGAATAAGCAACATTTTTTACGTTATCCGAATAGTTGTTATAATGAAAATGAAATTATTATGACATCTATTCTGTTTCCTTTATAATTTGGACAAGAATTACGAATAAGTCACTAATTAATATGTGTGAGTAAAAAAAATAGATATATGGAATTATTCAAACGTTCCACAGTAGGAACAGACGCACCGGAGTCTGCATAGCGTTAACGAACTTTGGGCCGCATCGTCCGTCCGCATTATGATATTGCGCACGCTGCAAACTTCTGATGGAAACGTGATCCTCGGAAACTGTAATTTGTTATCAAGTTATAAACCGAATTAGGTATATAACTATCTATTTTAATATATTTTTAAGGCATATATGAACAGTTATTTTACAAATAAATGTTCCTTTTGCTTTGATTGAAGAAGGGGTTATTTTGCGGAAAACCATAATTGAATATTATAGTGTACGTTACTTTGCACTTCCGCCTGGAATTGATGGGTCGGTGCCGCGTCTCACTGCAACAAAAATTCTGTGATTTTATTTGCGCGAGGTGTATCTGAAAAAGTTAAATTTGAATCAAGTAATAGAGAGAGCGAAATTTTAATAACTAGCCGACCCGTGCCCACTTCGTTAGGCGGTAATAGGCATTATCAAGCTACAACTTTTCTCTAGAACTCAATCATATATATCTCATAATTAAGGCAGCGTTCGTAAGAAACGTTTTCGTTCGACCATTTTTCTCCGACTCCCTAGATATTACCCCCTACAACCTCACAAATTTTACCTCTTTATAATATTAGTATAGATTATAGATAATATAATTATAGCTTCTACCCGCGACTTCGCACGCGTGGAATAGTTATTTTGGACTAAGACGCAGCGGAAAGCTCTCAAATTTTTTTTTTAATTATAAATTCGGATTGTCTTTAATTTTTTTTATAATTGCTTAGGAAAAAATACCCCGATTTTAAAACATTTTTCATTGTTGCTCCGCTTCTATTGATCTTAGCGTGATGATATGTAGCCTATGACACTCATAAATAACGTGGCTTTATATTGGTGAAAGAATTTTTAAAATCGGTTTAGTAGTTCCTGAGATTACCCCCTACAACGTCACAAACTTTATCTCTTTATAATATTAGTATAGATAATATAATTAGTTAATAGCTTCTGCTCGCGACTTCGTACGCGTGGAATAGTTATCTTGAGCTAAAATCGGACGAGACTCTGGTCAAACGAAAACCTATAATATATATTAAATAATGAAATAAAAAAGAACATCTTATTAGTATAAATATATATTTTTCGATTACAACAAATCGTGACAAACGAACGTCCCTCGCTAATCTTCCTTACGTATCATGAAAAGAATCAAAATCGAATGAGAGACGAGATAATCCGGGGAACATGGGTTGGCAGGTAAATAGCTATTACGCGCTCCGTTGGCCCAACCAGAGATAAGATTTGACAAGCTCTTGTTGGTTGCCGTCACGCGACTCCGCGATCTTTGATTGATGGAGCTGTCGAAAGCCCTCAGACTACGATGGTTTCATTTCATGGTTCTTACTAAATGAAACCGTGCATGATAACGTTTCTGGATTCTTATTTAGAGTTTCTTTTGAATTTTAACAATGTCTTATTTCATCTCAACAATGCATTAGTGCAAAGCAAGTGTAATAAACTGTTTTTTACTTAACTAAAATTAATCATGAAATCCAAAGTACTTTAAGAATATTATTAACTAGTAATCTAAACTTATAATTAACTACCAATATTAGTGTTATAAATATAAATGTTATAATTAATTAAACACTATGATTATACCTAAAATTTATACAGCTGTAGATTGTTTTTAGTAACGTATCTAGATAATGTGTTTAGATAAAATGCAGTTACAGAATGATCGGTAAATAATGTAGTGTCCACTTCGTTTACTTTTAACTTAATAATTTATCTCATATACCTAATGTAATAAAATATATACTAAAACCTAACCAGGGAATAGACCGATGATTAAAAAAAAGAATCACGTATATTGATAATTGTGGTTTGCGAATTATAAGCTCAGATAGATAAGCAACGGACAGACAAAGAATTGTTGCGTTTTATACTATGTATAAAGATAACGATCTGGAACATCTAAATGAATAATAAATTGAATAAAACTGTCTTCAAAAATAAATTCGGTTTATTGTATTAAGTAGCATATAATTCATCCAGTTGCGAAATACAAAACCCTAAAGAATTACCTCATGCGTAATAATTTAACTTCAAAACGAGACTTCTTTGATAAAAATTAAATCTAATACGGCTTTTCGTTGGTTGTGATGGAAAAAAACGGTGACTCGTGACTTCCTATGCAGATCGTGAACATTATTCATTAAATTATACTTTCGAGTAGTAATTACGGTGTCCTCAGAAATTTTATTCACAATTGGTAAATAATTGTAATTATCACTGTAGCTCCCTTGGTGACTTCACAAAAAGGTAAAAGATGAACTTTTCGTTACGCCCTCCTGGTTATTAAAATTTTCTCTTTAGAGAATTGTCTAAACACGTATCATTATTCGAAATTACACTTTGATACACAGACTTTAAGGTGAGATATCTAAACTTATATTTCACCGAACAGCGATCAAAGAATGGTTTGATTTTGCGGCGATAATTGTGGTGAATCCTTAATTATTTTGAGGGTAAACTTTTCCGAAGTTAATTTGAGGCTGGATGTTAGATTCCTTTTAATGGACACTCTAAGGTGACTCCCAATTTATTTGGTTCACTGGAATATTCATTAAAATTAAGGAGCTTGATTCCCGATATCTTTTATATGAAAAATCCTTGGAAATTATGGTAAGAAATTTTAACAATATTTTGTTAAGTATTGTAATTGTATTATTTTCCTTTTACATTATGGTAAAGTCAATTGAAGGACTAACTTAATAACTATGTTATAGAATATGAAATTATGTTTCCATAAGCTAGACTTATAACAAATGTACTGATGGATAAAATACACAGTATCCTAATTAATATTATAATTATTCCGGTCTTCACGCCGGAACTACTCAACCGGTCATCATGTAATTTTGCATACGCATTATCAGAAGTAGGAAAAGCGATACAGATCTAAAAAAAAAAGGATTATTCTCGAGGGATAGGTCAAACTTATGACAACTAGATATATATATTTATAAGCGATGCCTAAAGCCCGATTCGTGTAAACAACAAATTGTTCTCATAGTGACTTTTTAGTATGTCTTTTTAATCATTACGTGGCTTATTTTATATCTAAATATTTATTGCAGGGCATTTTTGTACATAACATTTATAAACCAAACAGTAAAAGCAAATGGAATAATATAATAGATTACTTTATTTAATTATAGTGACAAAATTACTTGACTCCATAAATTTTACTGTTTTGCATGTTGCGTTTACCATTTTGAGATTAACTTGTCACGTAAAAGCAGTTACTATCACAGTTACATCTAAAGTTAGATTTAATGTACTACCGATATTTCTTATATTTTTTATTCTAAACAATCGTTTGAAGAATTATATTGGTTAATTTTTTTTTTATTAGTTCAAATAAAATATTGCAACAAAGTGTCATAATAGTTGGTAGTTATTTTATACTTATTTTATTTGATCTGTATGTATTTATTCCATATAGTTTATTTTTAACAACTTATCCGGTAGTTCTCGAGTTATTGGCTTACTAGTCGACAGATAAAAAAACATATAGATAAGTTGCCTACTATAATATGTCAAGGAAACATAATATTAGAATTTCATTGGTAAGTTTACGTGGATGCATTTTGGATAGTGACAAAACATGGTTTTTTTTATATGTTTACTCTCTGAGTATTTTGTGGATAAGCAGATAAACTAAATTTCTAATACAGACAATTATATATTTTATCAAAAGTAATAATAATATTAAAACTCATTTTACTACACCTTCTAGTAACTGGTGAAACTGTTTTCGTTCGATTCATCTCTTTCTATTACTTTGCGTATTTGCAGAACATTAAAAACGACATTTACATCTGATATTGTGGTATAATCTACATAAAATATTCCACGATTTAGACATAAGCATGTAAAAACATTGGTATAACATACAAGATAAACCTTGTTTCAACTTCTCCCCCAATATTAAACATGTATAACTTGGATACCATATCATACTAACCGACGCGGAACCCTTTTAGCGCTCCCCTCGCAAATCCTTTTGAGTATCTAGACGTAGATATATCTGAGTTGGGACCTAGGTTTGGGGAGAGGGGACGGGAAGTAATCACCGAGGGGAAACATCAAGTGTGTCAGAGGGAGAGTGTGTTGTAAGGACAAAAATGCGTGGGCTCGTGCACTGGAGGTAAGTGTGTCGACACGGATCAGTTCACTGTGTCACTGTTGATCTTTTCACGATGCTTGATGTGATATATAATATTAGTTGCTATGTTTATCTTTACTACTACAGTTTTTAGGTACACCTAAGCAGTTGTAAGAGTTTACTTTTTTTAATATTATATAGGTATATTATATTATATAGGAACACACCAACAGGTCCTTTACGACAGATTTCTAATTTAAGAAAATACGAAGAGAAACAAAAGGAATAAATCTTCAAGTAGACTACGACAACAGCAGTGAATATGTGTGGCAGTAGTGTAAGTGTATGATAGCCTGTTCGTTTCGTGTGTTCTAGAACAAAATATTTTTTTCCAACATTTGATTATCTTACGGGCGTAATAGTATTTTATAGTTTTGAAATTTTTTATATTTACCTTTTTTTTCGAACTGATTACGCTATTGACCTAGCAAGGTCTTAACAGCTTCACCGGACTACTAAGGCGAGCGCTTAAGGCACTCAGTCGATTATATTTGGTAAACAGCTGATTAATATTTTGCATAAATTATGTTAATATTAAATATTTTTAGTTTAGTAAATTGTGTGTAACTTGTAATCCAATAAACAAAATTATTTATTTAAGGTCACATGCATCGACACTATATATTAACAATAGATAGGCACATTAGCCTTTAAAAGCTACCACAGCGTGCACTTCTATAACACTGTCTACCACATACTAGACAAACCAAAATTAAAACACTATAAAGATAGACACAATATAAACTAAAATAATAACAAATAATCCTAAACAGCCAATACAAAAGAAACATCGCTCAATGATTTATATCGTGAATGAATTGAATTATAGTGAATATGAATGTGAATGAGTGAATATGAATTGAAGTACAAATAATAATTCGCGAATAAAGTGGATCAATATCAGAAAATAGAAAAATAAACTAGTACTGTGAACGGTTCTAATGTCAACATAAACTTACGAATAAAGTTAGATATAGTGTTGAAAATATTCATCAGTGTGATTGTATGAGTAGGGATCGGTGAGGGTGGTTCGCGCAGCCCTGTTGCTAAGGGGTGACCTGGCGGACACCTGTCTACGAAATACCCATGCTTTTCGACTGTTTTCATAATAATATTTTTTACGTAACTAGTATCCAAAATTAGAATTCAATAATTTTTTGTATAATTAAAATGCTGGCACATACTCAAAATAATAAATCCATTCAAATACAGATACGACGATAAACGTCAAAATATCAATAAAATATCCACAGCGCTAACGGAAATATCACGACATTACATAGTCTCTAGATATTTAAACATGACTGGAAATCAAATCTGTATATGGCGGCCGCAGTCTAGTTCAATGTCAATTTCTAATTATTCAATTTTAGTCATGCCGTTGTTTCTTGTGAACCACGTACATGTGAGGATATATTATGTTTCAACACTTTTTTTTTAAATCGAATCCCTATTCTAAATATAATTATTTAAAGAAGCTGGTATAATGTTACCATAGAACAAAAAACATAAATTTTTAGTTAAATTACAATACTAACTAATATTATAAATGCCTAACAAATTATTACAAATGCGGATAAGACTTTGTTTATTTGTGTTTATTCGTTTGTTTGCTACGCTTACACGCCTGAACTACCCAATGGATCATCTTGAAATTTTGCATACTCATTGTCTCGGGTACATAAAAGAATAAAGGGTGCTTTTAATTTAGAAAAAAACTATAATTCCCGCGGGATAGATCAAATCTACATTAACGCGTAAAAAGGCTAATTATAGAGACTGTAATTATAATCCTACGTCACACTTAGACCCTTCAATTAATCAACAATTCACAACACTTAGTCAAGTAGAGATCACAAAACGATAGAATATCACAAAGTTAAAAACAAACATCAATCTCTCAGAATTTCGTAACTTCACAACACGGCTGTCGATTGTAGGAAGTGTAGGTACCCTATAGGTATGGACCTATTTAGACTCGGCTAGGGGTTCTGCGTAGTACTGGCGTTGCTAGGTTACCAGGGGCCTGCAACCAAGGTCAAATGTTTTATAGCCATACGTATAGACTATCGAATTATTGCGAGGGGAGAGTCGTATGTACTTGGCAATCGATTCATTTTGTATACGTGTTACATTTAACTGAACCAAATGTCTGTTTATACTCAAGTATGATTTGATACGGGTTGACATGTCATTGTTTATTTTTTAACAAAAACGTTGTTTGAATGTGGTGTGTATATAAAACAATACTGTATATATAGTCCGTCTAGACGTGAGAATACTTAAAAGATAATGAATATATCAAACCTCATTATCAACGCAAAACATAGTTTTACTATCTTTGTACCACATGCTTTCATTGTCTAGTAAACGCTTTAATATATTTATTTGTGGTTATTCAGTCTCAATTAGGAAAAAGTCATATTTCAGTGTTTAATTTGCTCTTGTTATTTTCTCCTTTATTTTAATTTACTGGTTTAACGATTAAATGTTTCGATAAATTCGCTTCAATTAAAACTAAAGAAATCGTAAATGTTTAATTATTGAAATCAGTTTTGTGAACCTTATATAAGTAAAAATATATAAGTAAATTATACTAAATAAAAAAAAATTACAACCTTTAGTATTACCTACCTACCTACTACTTTTGTGTACCAACGCAATGAAATGGAATAATAATAGTAGCTTATAGAGTATATATAAAATAAAAGCAATTCTTAACACATCTCGACAGGTCGATGTAGAACTTTAATGAATACCAAATTAATGTACAGAAGGAATACACTGAAGTGAAGGAGACGCAACCATTTGTACTTAAATCTCTTTGGTTATTTAGTGGAGACTTACGACACTCAAAAGCTTGAGAAACGATAGACCAGTCATTCGTTATAAAGTCGGATGATAAACATTGAACGAGCCCGATAGATTTACACATACTGGATCAGTTAAAGATAACAATGTTGTTTTCAACTGAATTAAAATTAAAGATCACTAAACTGTGTAGTGTAATTGGTATCGATAACCGTATCTATCAGATAATTTATTTATGACCTGACAACATCAGGTTTTTCAACTGATTATAATGTACAGTCCTTAAGCGAATATAGACTTTTTTCATCAGTTATATTTTTTTAAAAGTACACCCCAAACAATATTATGAATTGATAATGTCCCTGTGCGGATATCTATTGTGACGTATTTAGGTACGCGACTGTGATATTAATGTCGATTTCACGGTTCGACGAACGTGATCGGTAGTAGCGACCGTTTGTGTTCGAGCCGGGCGACCGCGGACTCTGATTTCATTACGTGATTTATTTTTTTCATCTCCCTCCTCATTCCAATGAATCCCACTGCGGCGTTGGCGGGTTAATTAATAATTTAAAGATACGAACCATTCGACGCGATACAAACCTAACAGGAGGATATCGGCTAATGGATTTGAGGTGACAATTTAATTTTAGAAATACCAAATGCGTTTCGTTTTGTTATTGTTTTGCTGTATGCTGGTTATGTGGTAAGGGAATTTAATGTATCTATGAATTTTATATTAGGTCTAGTGGTAAG
Source organism: Antheraea yamamai (assembly GCA_036509395.1). Lineage (NCBI taxonomy): Eukaryota > Metazoa > Arthropoda > Insecta > Lepidoptera > Saturniidae > Antheraea > Antheraea yamamai. The sequence continues at coordinate 7,540,642 of AP028435.1, read as the reverse complement.
AAAAGTAAAAACATTTATTTATAATAATTAAAACGTCTGTAGGTTGCCACGACCCGTTTACCACATGTAAATTCAATTTAACAATATAAAATATGTTTTACCTACTGCTACCAAAAGGTATGTGACTTAATAAATATTTAGTTTAGCTATTAATTAACTGGAAGGAAATGATTATGTATCATTATTATCGTGTTTCATTTGAAACGACTATTTTTTTTCGCTGACACACTCAAATATAGTTCTAGATGCTGAGAAAAAATTACCTCAGAATTTGAGCCCTTAATTTGAATCCTAAGTACTTCCTTTTTGATTTTTTAAATTTCACGTTTAAAAAGGATGTATTTTAAATCGCTTTTTTGGTTTCTATAACATTGCCGTATTTTAAGCTGTCATAGTAAAAAGCACGGATATTTTTAATATATTTAATACTCTTCAAAAGGTCCCATCACGATTTCACTCAAACTCGACTCGTGTTAATTGTATCAGCTCCAAAATCATTTTCTAACTGTTTACGCATATTTTTAAAAAAGAAGAATGATTCATTTTACAAAAAAACTGTAAAGTGTAAAGTTATAGAAAATTGAATTATCTATAAAATATATCCTCATCGTTGTATTGCTATAATGCATAGTTTTCAAGAAATGAGCATGATCAATACTCCTCTCCTTTTCATACCCGAACCACGCGCGCTGGGCTTCGGAACCATAGTTTTACGGTAAATCCTACCTGGGCACGAACTAAAAAGTTCACAACTTCTTATCTCTGTCGTACCGTGAAGCTGTGGAATAATCTCCCGGCTAGTGTGTTCCCTCCTTCCTATAACATGGGGTCCTTCAATCGTCACGTGAAGAGACATTTATGCAGGCCGGCATGACAGCGGCGACCGGTGAGCGATAGCGTATCTCTCGGTAGTCGCCATTGTTTTTGGATTATACTGTGCTCACCATCAGGCACAGTACAGTCACTTTGCTGTGCTACGATAAAAAAGAAAAAACTTATGTAAATTGAATAACAATATAAGTATTTATATGAAAATTATTTATGAAATGTATTATATTTGCTAAGTTTAAACCTGAAACACACGTAACTTAACATATAATACCACAGATTTCCCTTCTCCCAATCCTCAATTTAGAATTTTTCCCAATTAAAACAAAACGACAGTGCAGTCAGGCAAATGTACCGGTTATTTACGACTTCAATAAAGTGAACCTTAAAATTGTTAATGAAAAGGTATTAAAACACAACGCTCCACTCGTAAATAACCCGGTGACAGTCGAGAGGAAAGAAAAATGCCGAGCGGATTTGAACAAATTGCACACTCCGCCCCGTGATGTGATATAGTTTTATATATTTCATTGTAAGGGTCAGTCAGTTTACAGACGGTTTCTGTTATACAAACACATCGATTCTAATAATATAATTTGTGTTTTGATGTCACTAGGTCTGTGATAGAATAAGAACTGAGTTTAGTGCGATAATTCTAAAATATACTAGGCGATCCTTCGATCTCACTGTCTAACCGATTCAAAGCATAGCAATTCAAGTAATGTACATTTTAGCGTAACTTGTAAATATTAGCTTAAATAAAAGTATGAAAATGTAAATACTGAGTTAACATCGACAACATTTATTAAACCGAAATTTTGTAACTCTACAGAACATACACGGTACGTCTCAGTATAAATCCCCCACGACAGAATAAGTGCCAATCATGCAAACACAAACAAGCAATTTGCTAATATATTATCTTTATATATACATTTCTTCTGTACGTGTGTATGTCACTGAACTCCTCCTAAACGGCTGCACCGATTTCGGTGAAATGTTGTGTGCGTGTTTGAGTGCATCCGAGAATGGTTTAGATTCACAATTGGACCCGGTAGGTGGCGCTGCAGTTGAATTTTAGATTTTTTTAAATTATCAAGGCAGGACAACGTCCGCTGGGCCCGCTAGTGTTAATATAATATGTATTTCAATAGATTGAATATTAATACATAATGACATGCCTGTTTGTTGAAGCTCGTAGTTGACATAATAGAAGAAAATTTAAAACATAAGTTGAGGCAGTCAAAAGGACTGCCGACAGAAGTGAAAACTCAAAACAATGGAATATCTGTGTTCTCTTTTAAATTCTTAAATTAATTATACTCTGAATTATTTCAATTTCATAATTTATATATTGAAATTATTAACTCAAATTAAAATTTCATATCTATTAGAGTTTCACGCAATAGTTAAATATATTTTTATACAGTTTATCAATTAATCAGACATATGATGAGCTGCAAAAGCTCAATACTAAATATCAATACATGTACACAAACCGCTATACTACACGTCCCTAGTATGGCGCAAGCGCAATACTATCCGTCACGCTTTACTCGCATGTCATTGATGCGAAATCATAAGTTTTTGTCCTGTCAAATACAGCTCAACGCGCCTAAAGAACATTCCACTTCAAAAATTATGGGCAATGATTATAGAGGTAGGTATATATAAATACTCATTGACAAAAGAACCACAATAATGTTAAATATTAAAAAAATAACAAATTACAGTCGAATTTCGACCATATTTATTTTACTATGTAGAAACTGTAAATAATAAATTCGTCTCATTTATGGATGAAGTGAAATGTAAATGTGAAGAAACCAAAACGTTAACATTTTACTTGGTGAATAAGTTTAAAATTATTATGTGGGTGTGTTATTCTGTCACTATTTCCATCATCGTACCGCTCGACATCGGCAGGGAATTCACCCTCACACCTTGGAACCGAAATGGTCTCGGACGGTCCGGTTCCAGAGGAGTTTCCTCCCACGAACACTCCGATTGTGGAATGAGCTTCCAGCTGAGGCTTTTCCTGGGTAACAGTATGGAGTTCTTCAAGGGGAAAGTAAATAGGACATTAAAGGGTCGGCACCGCGCATGTGACACCTCTGGTGTTGCAAGCGTCCATAGGCTGCGGTGACTGCTTAGCATCAGGCGGCCTGCATGCTTGTTTCTACCATCATGGTATAAAAAAAACTATTGATTTCGTATGCTCCCAGATAACTGTGTAGTTTTTTTAAGTTCTATTTTTAATCACCTCGTTTGCTCTTATTCATATGTTTATTTTATATTTTTTAATTGTAAACATGTATAAGTTGTGGTGGAATAGATAAAAGTCTTTAAATAAAATTAAAATTACAAAAACCAACCAAAACACTTTATGTTTTACATCAACAATAAATACAATTAGTGTGCCTATAAGTCCATATGTAAAAATGGATCCTAATTGCTTTACATAATAAAACCTTTCCATGAGTATAGATGATATAGATTATCGCACTAATAGAATTGTAAAAAAATGTTGTGTAGTTTCTAAAAAAAATACGCACAATTTTATACAAAGGAAACCGAGTGTTTTGTGTTTTTTAAGTTACTTAGAAATATGATATGCATATAAAAGATTTTTTAAAAGCCGCGAAACGTGTATAGAAAACTTAGGCATGTAAGTAATAATATACTCCAGAGTAAAAGACATCAAAATGTTGACGTAGTGTTCACGATTGAACATAAACGAGGGACCTGAGTGCCCCGCCTCGCACATCTGCGTCGAAAACACCCTAAAGGGCAATATCGCACTATGAATACTAAGCATTCCATCCTATTGATTATTGACTCTATTCAATCGTAATTCAGATAGCAAAAGTTCAACTAAATATTTTAAAAGATTTTCTTATTCAAAATGATATTTTATTCATTTGATTTATGTTTACAAACTTTATATTTTATAAGGGATTTTAGTCGTGGTGGTCGTGTGGTTTGCCCGATGTAATGTCAATTCGATATCCACGGGTTCAAACCCCAGTACCAACGAATCTTTGACAATTCGCTTACATTTACTAACTCAAATTGCTAACACTATAACCCTGACGGGGAAGAAAAATGTCGTGAGAAAGCTAAAGCTGAGAAATATTCTTGTAGTACTATCGTATGTGGAAAAATATAAAACTGTGCATATCTCGGAGTTTGACATTGCCAATACGTCGTGAGTTGGTGTGGTGATTGTGCTCCTACCTTCCTTCAGGAAGAGTATTGGTTCTCTTACAGGCTGATATGATGAATAAATTTTACGTAATATCTTTGATTAGTTAGTTTGCTATGGAGTTGTAATATAAGTGTAGATATTGGAATAAATCCGTGAAAGAATTTTTTTTATTCACGACGACACAAGTTCCTACTAAATTTGAATCAAAAATTATAAACTTTGGAACATTTTGGAGACTAAATAATTTGAATTCACATATTGAACAAAAAATTAAATTAAGATGTATAAAGTGCTGTGATTTATATATTATATAATTAAATCTTTATTGAAAAAAATCTTCTGTGGTTTTAATATGTATATCCAAGGGTTTAAACATAAACTAAGTTACTCTGTTTGTAATATCTTTTTTAAAGTGAAAGTTAATCGAAAACATATTTTATGTGGCTAATGTACCGAGAACAGTGGCAACCCCAGCTAGCTACATCGCAAAAGAGATTCAAGTCTTTACCAGCACACTAAAATAAGCGAACTGCCAACTTCATACTTTCAATATCAAACTTAAAATATATGTTAACCGTGTCCGCGGAAACGCATGATTTTTTACAAAAAATAATAGTTGCATCAAAACTACCCGTTACGACTTTTCTAAATCTTCCTAAAATAAAAAAATAAAGAATAATATTAAATACATAATGATTAAAAATATGAATGAATTATATTTATATAGATTATGTATAATATAAAAAATCAGAATATTTTTGATATGGTAGTTACGTTACGTGTATAATATAAACCCATTGAAAATATTGATTAATTACTATCTGGTAATAGTAACTGAACAAATATGTGAAATTATAAATTCTGCTTGTAGTCCGGTGAAGCTATAAAGACCTTGCCAGGTCAATAGCATAGTCAGTTCGAGAATAAAGAAAAAACTCTGCTTACATTTATCGTTGATCGGATTTGCTCTTTATGCTTACCAATAAACATCCGTTATAATGAGTAATATGAAGGTAAACGTAACGTAGTTTTTCTACGTCGAACAGTACAAATATTTTAAAAACATTCAATTCAGCATTTCGAAAGTTCCTAACTAAGGTTGTTTTCTTTGTACAACAGTAATTTTACTGCAAGTGCGTCAATTAATTCTTAAAAAATTAATTCACATCGTAACGTTTCTCTTTTGTTAACCATTGATTGTAATTATACTAATATATAGAATTATTTTTATTAATTTCCATGTATATTTGAAAGGATTTAACTTACAAAATTGTTGATAGACTTGATAAAACTTTTTAAAATGTTCTTTATGATTCCAAAATAACAAATAATATATGGCATACAAAGTACGGTCAGCAAAGCAGATAGACACCAGAAAGTTTCATATAAATATGAAACTTATAATATTGTTAATTGATCAATCATATGATCAAGATGTGATGTGGCTAAAAACTACGAAATACGTGTTACGCTTATGAAATAATTAACTTTTGTCTGCGGCTTCTTCCGCGTTAATGTAGATTTGACCTATACCTCGGGAACACCAATCTGTTTGACGTGATAACGTCTTATAAATCGATGAACGCCGGCTACACGCAGGAATAAGTATTACTCATTGTCACGTTCCACCTGAGCTGAGCGTGCAAGCGAGAGCGCGGAACAAGCGATAGGGAGGCGCGACTGGACTAAGCATTCAGCTTGTGACGCATCTATTTATCTTTGTATAGAATAATTAAATTTAATTCATAAAGCTATGCAATTTTTCAGCAATGTTTTCTTACGATGTCTTGATTTAAAATTATCATCCATACAGTGAGTTTACTGACCACCATTTTTTTTGTATGAAAGGTACCCTATGTCTTTTTCTACACCCCTGATAACGTGTATGCAAAATTTAATGATGATCGGTTGAGCAGTTAAGGCGTGACAAATAATCAAACAAACGAATTCACTTGGCATTTATAATATTAGTTAGAAAAATCAGGATCACAAATCTTCAAACTTAATTTCAATATAGTTTTTAACTGCTTACTCTGGGAATAATACAGTGACTTATTCTGTCTTCGAATTTAATATATTCTACGTCCATTCTCTCGTCCAGTCCGGACCGCACCGTTGCATTCGTCTCACGTACCCCGTTTACTCTTTTTTCTACATAGACATGGATGTGGCTTGACTGAAATTACAGTGTTTTCCAACGAATTCCCTGGTATTTTGATTTACCTTTTGTAACATTTCGTCCCTTTTGTTACCAGACTTTTTAGTATATTTATACCCTCATATACATATAGAAATTTTCTTTTTTAATACTGTCTCGTGAGTTTCTTTACTGTTATAATGAGAAGTATTACTTAGTGTGATATTTAACCTTAGCATATTAGTTACCTATGTACTCGCTCAAAAAGATATTCGAAATAACTAAATATATTTGACCAAATATTCAATAATATAATTAAAAAAGCTATTGTTATATTAAATTATAATAATGTACACTTTGTTTTGTTCATAGATTATTATTTAAATGACATCTTAATACTTAACATTTGTTGGACAGCAGATGGTAAAGTGGAGCTCATAACTACTACACTTTAGTCTATATAAAGACAGAATACTTATGCATAATAGTGACAAAAAGAAACAATATGGTGGAGCAGAATATTACGAAAATTCATTTACCCTATAATACTTCAAATTAAGTATTTTCATTAAATAAAATAATCATTGTCAGTAGGCGTACAACATTTCCACATATTACTGCAATTTTTCTTGTAATATTATAAAACAATTTGTCATATGATATCATGAACCCTAAACGCCTGCTATAGGAACGTGATTCACTTTATTTTTCGTCTTTCATTATTCGCCTACTATGGACATATAAATTCAATGCATTTTACTTCATTTCAACCTGTATATATTATATATTTTAAAATAACAAAGATCGTCCGTGTGGGAATCTAACATGTATTTACCTTTAATTTTTGTATTCCCACTACGAAAGATTAGAAGCGAAACCCAAAAAAGCATCACTAACCTAAAGGGCAAGTAGCTATGACAGTGACTAATTAAATGTAAAATATAGCAGATTTCATTTTCACGCCTGTGAAATAGCAGTGATAAAAATAACTAACGATATAAGTTTATTAAAATAGCTCGAATTTTCAACCTTAGCGCCAATCAAATGACAAATATCACGAACTATTACCAGATACAAAGTGGTAGTTATTATATTAGGCAGTTTAACGCGAGAGGGCAGCTCCTGGCAACCTCCCTTCCCGCCGCCCCCCCGATCCTTTCATCCATTTTGATTACCGCTGGCGCGCGAACGCATCGCGCGTGCAGATCCGCTATTATACGTACCGCGAGAAAGACGTACGTGAGGTCCGCTATTATACGTACCGCGACAAGGACGGTATCACGAACTAGTGCACAAATCGACTCGTGAGTGAACAGTGAATACATTTTATGTGACCCGCCTACTGATTGGATACGGACATAAACCTGCCGAAACCATCGATCAGCCTCTGCCAAGTAAGCGTGTATATTTATATTCTATCCTAGCTCAATCGATTATATACTCTTGGATCCTACGATTGAGCGTATTTCCCGTGATACTTTGCCCACGCAAACCGCCAAAATACAGTCCACATCTCTCCTTAGAAAACTACCGCAAATAATGGAGGTGAAAGGAATCAAGTGAGTGGTCCGTTCGAGCCTGCATTTCTTGGTCCCTCTCGCCGGATAATCCACCCACTTTATGGTCCCTTTCGCCGGATTTCCCTCCACCAAGTGATAAAAATCTCAGGGTTACGTTGATATTCCATCAAAAAGAATCCTATTACACTATAATATTAACATAATTGAATTGAGTGAAATAAATAATAATATTACCATGTCACGTTAAAAATATTTACATTCATTAGTAAATCACTACAATTGGGGTTCCTGTATGTATACTTAAAGGTATTGAAAGGCAATTGTATGTCTTTACATAGAAAAAATATTTCTTGATAAATAATCACACTAAATAGGATTTACCCCTTGAATAAAAATGTAGGGAAATAAAATTGTTGTATAAAAAGTTGAATTATTTCGCATGCACTCACCTGCATGTAATTATTTTCATTGGTTGATTCATTAACCAACTAGGTTGATAAAATTATTTACTATTGTTTTTAATTTCTACCACTATCTTATTCTTTATAATTGTTTCTATAAACTTTATACTAATGCTGTAAATCACTGCTTTGATAATTGCATAACTTAATTAGATATATTTCGCTATGAACTTGTTTTACGTATAATATTGCAAAACAATCGTCATAAGTGTGTCATCTCAAAACGATTTTCGATATTTTAACATTATCTAAAATAATATCCTGGTACTTTATTCTTACTTTTGCTCTGGTATATAGTTTCGTGTAGTGTCAAAATCTACTTCGATCATGATTAGTATTGAGTTTAAACAAATTTTTGAAGTAAAAACTTCATTAGCCCCGCTGTGATTTGAAACTCGATGAAACGAGAAAGCGACATTAAAAGAGACAAACATATACATCCATAGGATTTAACGTACGAAAGAATGAGATAGAATACATTATACAGTATTTCTTATATGTGATGAAACTAAAAAGTGACGTTATAAAGAGATAAACATATACATAGCTTATTTTTTTAAGGATTTAGATTTATTTGTCTATCGTTTCAACTGCACACATGTTTTTTTTTCTTTCCAAAATATTTTGTTCTCGTTTTCCTTTACTAATCCATCTTGTTTTAAAAAGTTGTAGAAACAATATTTGTCATAAAATTTAGTACCTAGTTATTACTTTTCAAATTCGATTTTTAAACTTTCCCGTGTCGCATGCACAAACAAATCGTAAACCGGGACTCATAAACACTAGCACCTTGGTGTACACAAAAGGAAATTACTTATTTTACGTCTCTGTGACGGACCGTTTCTCGACATCTTATTATATACTCGATAATAAACAGTTTTATTATCAAATAAACTAAAAGTTTAAAATTATTTTCCAATATGGTCTGATGAATATTGGTAAGTTAAAAGATTAAATATTTTTATATACTTGAAAAGAAAAACACTACTTTCATAATAATCGAAACCATAATTAGAAATAATTTATTTATACTTATGAATTGTATATACCAATCGCAAGCATATCTCAATTTTTATTCCCAGGCGCATATAAGTAGCAAAATAAAAAAAAAATATTTGTGTACTTATGTACATGCGTTAGAAGTTATACTTCTTTGGCGTAACAAGATAAAAATCTTTCCAAAAATTTTACCTTTCGCCTTATTCTACGTTTGTAGAAAAAACGACACTAACAATAGAAAAAAGTTATTTAATACACTGAAAGTTTTAATACAAAGAAATACAAACAACAAATACAGAGAAACAAAATGTTGACTATAGCTAACTTCAGAGTGTCGGTTTTTCGTGACGATGTGCGCGCGCATCGTAATAACTTCAGAGTGTCGGTTTTTCGTGGCGATGTGCGCGCGCATCGTAATAACTTCAGAGTGTCGGTTTTTCGTGACGGTGTGAGTGCGCATCGTAAACATTTACTCTCATCATTTTTCCCTAACTCGCCAAAAGAAGTATAACTTCAAAAATAATATAATATTCATTACCTTATTTGACTGTGCCCGATTTTTGTTCTTCATATGAATTTTACATATTAATGTGAATTTAAGACAACGGTTTCAAGGCCTGATTATTGTATTTATTCTTTTAGAATTTGTACAATTTATTACTTAAAATAATTTTCACATGGTGTCAGTTAATTAATGACTGGATTATTTTTATACAGCGTAGACAATCATTACATAGTATAAAACAAAGTCCCCTACCGCGTCTGTCTGTCTGTCTGTTCGCGATAAACTCAAAAACTACCGAACGGATTTTCATGCGGTTTTCACCAGTGGGTGATTCACGAGGAACGTTTTTGTATATAATTTGTTAAGGATATTTACATAATCAGGGCGGGACAGCGTCTGCCGGGCCCGCTAGTACACAATACAATATAGAATTTTTTGCTTAATTAGAATAAATACCCTTATATTATAATCTTACAAATATTTTTGGGATATCATATAAATGTGTATCGTCGTCACATATTCTACATATTATAATATCTTCGTTACTAGCGTGTTTATATTTTTTTATACCACAATGGGAGCGCAAACAAGCATACGAGCCGCCTGATGTTAAGCAACCACCGCAGCCTATGGACGCTTGCAACATCAGAGGTGTCACATGCGCGTTGCCGATCCTTCAATATCCTATTCACTTTCCCCTTGAAGAATTCCATACTGTAGTCCCCAGGAAAAACCTCAACAAGAAGCTCGTGTATATATATTGATGTCTTTGAAAAAAGAAACGTAATTATAATGACATACATGAGTATAGCCATAGCATGTTACTTGGGCAATTTGTAACATTGGTTTGATTAACTACCACCCTCAGATTGAAAACCTATAGGCACCTATAGGTGAGTTTCTTCTGTTTCACTTCACAAATAATCAAATACTTCAGACTGTGATCAAATACTAAACCTTGTAAAGCATAAATACATATATAAAATAAAAAAGTAAATACCATTGTAGCTAACTAAAATATGTCTGCAAACTTACGATATATGTATCGATAAAATGTGAATCATAACTATCATTACATAGTATAAAACATAGTCCCCTACCGCGTCTGTCTATCTGTCTGTGCGCGATAAACTCAAAAACTACTGAACGGATTTTCAAGCGGTTTTCACCAGTGGATAAAGCGATTCATGAGGAACGTTTTGGTATATATTTTGTGAAGGGTTTTTTTTATAAACAGGGCGGGACAACGTCTGCCGGGCCCGCTAGTAATTCATAAAAATATACACGTAAAAAATACTATTGACTTTGTTTCGTTTAAAAACAGGACTGCAAAGCGACGTAATATTATCTTTATTACAACATCGACGTCATTGTTTCATGATCCGAACACGACGACTAAGAGAGACTTATAAATCATTTATTCTTTCCTCGGGCGTCTCGCAGATTAAGAAAACAATGGATGACAATCTATCAACAGGACTCCATTTTAGTAGACAAAAGCCGAAGCGAGAGACGATACCGGTGAAGTGGAGCGTTTTATATTATATTTATCTTTAATTACTACACGACGAAAGGAAGAAAAAAAAAGGAATAAAGCCGTCGGTGGAGTAATGACGTGATCCGCCAGGGGAGGCGAATAGGAAAACAAATAACGATTTTCTTTTGTTAGCTTATTATTCTCCAGAGCATTCGTTACTCCTGCCTCTGTGTACGTTATGAGTTTATGTTACCTTGTTTTAAATGGGGAAAGTACAACAATAATATTATCGTATTAAGTTTACACAAATATAATTATATTGTAGTAAAAATACCGCCACAATATATCATTTCATATACGATGAATAATTCAAGAGATTTCTTTAGTCTAAAAGTTACTGGCTTTATGTAAATACAATATAAACAGAAAAAATAATACACTGTTTTTGAAATGAACTAAAAAGTACAATTTTTAGTCTTTTGCGTGTGAAATTAGCGTCAAGTTCCTTATTTATTTCACTTTTTTTTCATGTGACCATACATGCATAGAAAAATCTTCTAATTTCTACATTTTTTGTATTTCTTCTTAATTTCTTTGCATTTTGCTCTCTTGAAATTAGTTAAAAAAAATTAGTTGCCTGTAAAGTTGGTTTACGGACGATAATTTTACGTTACGACGATAACGACTCGGAAGCATCGGCCGATGGAGTGGAAGAGAGAGATGCGTCACAAGTCGAAAGCTTAGGCCAATCGCGCTTCTCTATCCCTTGTTCCGTGCTCTCGCTTGCACGCTCGGCTCAGGCGGAACGTGACAATGAGTCATGTTTTTTCGTGCGTGCAGCCACCGGCGTTCATCGATTTATAAGACGTTATCACGTCAAAACCAATTACAATAATCCGCCCGAACAGACACACAAAAAGGGCCTTAATAATGTAGTAAAAACGAAATTCAAAAACAGCTACATGTGTAAAAATGTTGATTATATTGGCTTGTGATTTTCAAAAATTAGTTCTCTTATTATCACCAATGATATTATAACTATAGATACGTCATATGCCCTTCAAGACCGCCTTGTTAAAACTTGGCTAGCTAGCTTCTTTTTAACGGCTGCCCCGTCAATCCGCCCGTATCTAAAGAACATATGACTATTTCTTTTTCACCACCGATGTTGGGAATATGCTATCTTATTTCCACATTTTATCTGGGACAGTTTACGTATGTGTGCGTTTTCGTGCGATTTGTTTTGTCAAAATGTCATGTAGGTAACGTATCTACACACCTTTTTAATTATAATATCACTGGTTACCAAAATATTCATTAATGGCTGTTGATAAATATCCCAGAGTTGATTGATACAAATAAACGACGCGAAATGATAAATTCGCAATAAAGTTACTTTAATGAAAACTCAAAAGGGTTATAAAATTTTACGACCGCCGCTGTCTCTAGTGTGAAATTTAATTAGGAACGTGTCAGAACAGTCGTGATGCGGTATTTTAATAATGTCCTTACGTCCCCGACGGCGATTTATGACCTTTAAGGCCATACTTAATATTCTGCATCGTTAAAGAATGCGAATAAGTTTTAATTTATATTAACGTCTCAGCTTTGATCGTAACAAAGGCTCTATTAAGTTTCTTAAACGATATTGTTAGGTTTAAGTGGCTGATGAATTATTAAAGCCTTGTTGAATCTATGAGTTTTTTTTTACGCTGCAATCCATAGTAGTAAATAATGATGGCTTTGTAACATGTTAGGACACCGCGTTCATCAGAGTAGATTCTAATCTCACAATAATCAAGAACATTCGGTGAAAAAAAATGTGATAAATCTATAGCATAGTGGCCTACCACTAATGAATCCTAATTCATTCTCGTCTGACTAACTAACGATCTTAAGTTCGAAATCTATCGCCAAGAACCTAGAGCTGTGTTTCAATAACTGCACTTAAGAACCAGTCCACCTCTACGTTATCCTTAGGTTACGCTGTCATTTAACATGAAGTGAGATTGTAGTGTAACGTTAAACTGTAAAAAAAGTACTGACCGCGAAGTTTTAATGTTATATCGTATAAGGTTCTATAGATATTCAAGTATGAATGGTAGTTTTAAAATACAAATAAACGTCACCTTTGCTATGCTAGGAGAATTTAGCCAAATTATAGTTCCGTTAGAGACGGTTCTAATAAATGTAAAAAAACGGTTAATCGATTTTGGAATTTATCAGAACCCATAAAAACCCAAAGAAGCAGTCTCATATTAGCATTCCCTGTTACAATAATGTCCTTTAAAAAATGGCAGATCAATTTCCTGACCGAGAATCCATCCAATTATTTCATGTTTATGTTAATATGATTGATCCTGATGGTGAGAATATTACAATCGACCTATAAGGTAGTCGCTTTTGTGATGTTCTGCTTCTATGTAGCTGGATAAACGCTGACTGAGGCCAAAGGGCGACGATCTACAAAAGAGTTCTTGTAACACATTTACCAACTCCATAGTAGGCGTTTTCTAAGTCCACCTGGTTAACTACCCACTTTCAAGTTGAAAATCTTTCACCAAGCACCTGTGTATTCAAGCAGCTGAACTTGGAGCCAGTCCCCTCGAGGTTTAGCGTGTTAGACTTAGACCATACCATCATTTAGCATAATACGAGATTGTGGTCAAACGGTAAAATCTATAGAGTATAAAAAAATCTACTTTAAGGCATCATCAATTAATTTAAAAAATATATTTTCAGAGTGCAGTACCTGAACGCGCTGTTTGCCTTGTAAATTGGCCTGAAGCTGATTTGGAAATAACTATTGATTCAGATACATATATCTTCGCACTCCTTTTGATTACTGAATATAAGCCAGCGGACTCCGGAACGCGAGATACCTAGGCGTTCCACTATAATAGCTGTAAGGTGGACGCGTCTCGCTCTGTAAAACTCTACTGCTATGTACCATCCTCATTTTATTGATACTAGAGTTGGACCAGTGATGAAAATTCAACCATAATTCAATTATTTAAGTTTCAACATTATTTAAGTTTTTTAAGGATACCAGTATAATCATTGCATGTATTTTTTTATTTTGTTTCGTTTTTCATATTTTATCGATAACACTAAAATTCACGAATATCTACTAAACCAAAAAAAAAATAAAGAAAAGCGGTTGACAAGTACAGAAGAAGAACATTCTGAACTAATTTTTCTTCGTGTTTATTTGGCTTTATGTAAAGTGAAAAATCAACAAAAAAAATTGTCTCGTCTTTACATACGAAAGTTGTTACGAGCGCTTACTTCTCTTAACTAGAAAAGAAATATTAAAAATATCTTATTACTTGTAAATTCCATTAATCGAAGTCACAGTATGAAGGCTGTCAGGTACAGTATTACTGGAAAACTAACTCCCCAGCTTAGATGATTGGAGTCGATACATTGCGACGCAACATCTCTACACAACACAGGATGTCATATGAATAGAAACGAAATAAGTTTTCCATTTCGTCAGATCAGATTATTTAGCTTCAAAGGATTCCTCTGAATACGTTCTTAGGTAAATATTTTAAGAAATGTGAACATACAAATAAATACATTTTTCACGTGAATCACAATAATAGGCATATCAAAGGACGTCTGTAAACCTCTTAAGTAAAAGCTTTTAAATAAAACCGTGTTGTTCGCTGTTTCTTAATTTTTTTTGTAGGATACTTTGTCTATTTTCCTATAATTAACGTAATCAACTGATCCCACGTTTCCAATGTCTTTGTGACAAACTTGCGATGGAGTTTATTTATGTAAAATTTATATTGTTGTAGATCAGATTATCTATATTTAAAATCAAATTATCGATTGAATACGTGATATACATCGTAAGCAAAGTACTTACAGAGTATAGTAGTTTAGTACCTTACGACCTTTTAACCATGGTAACAGGTTCATTATTATATATACAATTATTCGTCTACAGATTGAACTTCGACCATAGAGAAAAAAACATTTTTCCATTTTTTTATGGTAACACTAAAGGTCATCAACAGCTACTAAAGAAAAAAAGAATGAAGAAAATCGGATAAGAAACATAGGAGGGAGATGTTCTTAAGTGTTCTCCTACTGCCAATTTATTTAGGTTTACACAAATTCAGGCTATTCGACTACAAAACAGTTGTACTACCTGAATAGTATTCTTATAGACTCCTTGTTCATAATCAGTTGAAATCACGGAGTGGTTTCCATTGAACGTTTTTTTCAACAGGCACCCAAATAAAAAAGTTATGATTCTTTTTTTTTCGAACTGACTACGCTATTGGCCTGGTAAAGCCTTAACAGCTTCACCGGACTACACTAAAAAGTTATGAGTCAAATGGTTCTTCCTGCCCTCCAAGAACTAAAAGCTTGTTATACTAGCATTTGATATTTATAAAAACTAGTAAAAAATAGGAAAATAAATGTCATTTCAAATTAAAAGAAAGAAAAAATAAACGTAAAAAGTATTGAAAATGGTTTTGGTATATAAAAACTTGGTTAACTGCAACGGTACGGTGACCGTCGCGCCCCCGTCAAGAGGCTGCAACGACTTGCGATGGATTCCATATATATCGGTGGTTGTTACTATTTTTAGATTGAGCTAAACATATCATTGGTTAAAACGCAGCCAGATAAACGTCAAAAAAATATTTTAAAATTTTACTTGAGAACTATAAATTAAATATATTCAACTTTTAACATTGATTTCAATATAATATTTCGCAAATAACGTTCCATTCTCCAGTTAATCTATAATATAACTAATTTTACTTGAAAATCCCAACACAACAATGGAGTTCCAGTTATCAATCGTAAATTCAAAAGTCGTCTCAGTTCAGCGAATGATTTATGAGACCGCAGCTTTGTTTAGAATTTACACAAATACAATTTCGTGTACTAATCAATATAATAATATTCTATAGAAGTTATACAATGTTAATTATTCTAAAAACAAGAATTATTTACATATGTGAAGTAATATATCATTTCACGACTAAAATAATATGACTACAAAAATATATAAGTCAAAAAGTTCCAATACTCTTCTTGTAAAGTTGCTATAAACTTGTAAATTATTAGATACTAATAACATATAGCACACGACTCAGTTATTTAGAATGTATCATTTTTGTGATTTTAGTACATCGGGATAAATGTATTTTAACTTATAGAACGACATTTTGTATGGTAATTGCCCTGTTCCTAAAGGTCATAGTGTAACGTTATATAGCCTCTAACCTTGCGCAATAAATAGGCTATGAAATGCAAAATAAATATTTAAAATTGACTGATACTTCCAGAAATTAGCGCGCTCAAACGAGGATAGAGAAAAACAATCTCTTGTGCTTATATTCGCGTAGACAGTGAGTTATATGTATAAATCTAAGCATTTTCAAGTGCCGCGAGTAAACATAAATTCCAACGTCATAACAACGTGATACTTTACGTTACGATGTGGTTTCATTAAAGCCTTAGGAAAATGTCTGGCGAGACAGCATCCGACGGTGTCTGTACCGAAATAGCATTTTTAAAAGCAATTTTAACTGAGATGAATCTGAAAAGCATTTCACATATATGTTATTTTTACCGTAAATATTATAATCTATACATATAATAAGAATGTAAATCTGTAAATGTAACGTGTCTGTACTATTTCGATTTTCGTGAAAAAATTGTTGCAGGTATATAGGAATCAGTAATAAAATACATTTCGATCATTTTTAGAAATGTCTGTCTGTCTGTCTATCTGTCTGTTTGTATGAACAAGCATCACTGTTAAAGTACTAGATTTACAATAAAACCACACCAAAAATCATAAAGCATATCTTCAAGAATAATTTAGTCTTTGTTTCATTAAAATCGGTCCACTCTATCGAAAGTTATTGTAATTTTAATGGCGACGCGGCGTAAGTACGAGAGAAAAGTAGATAAGTAAATGAACTTAATACATTTTATTTATCACAATTTTTTACATAAGGTTCTACGCGGACGATGTCGCGTGCAAAAGCTAGTGTAATATAAAGTAATAAGGTTCAGTAAGCTTATGTGGTGTCACTGAAGATTTTAACGAATCGAATACATTCACATTTTAATGAACATTTATTATAAACTAGCGGGCCCGGCTGACGTTGTCCCGCCCTGATTACCCCCCCGCAACCTCCCTTGTGGGTGGAATTTCGTAAAATCCGTTCTTAGCTGACCTCTACTCGGCGAAAGGAATATTCCTACCATATTTCAAGTCGGTACGCCTTATGGTTCCAGAGATATCGTGATGAGTCAATATATAGGTGGGAATCTCTTATTTATTATAAATGTTATGAATATAAAATCATAACTAATATTATAGATGCGCAGGTCAGTTTATTTGTTTGTTACGCTTTGACACCTTAACCAGTGAACCGATAATTATGTTATGTGTAAACGAAACCACTTAGGGTAAATTTACCAAAAAAAATGTCGAGGCAGTTTAAGGACTGCTGATAGAAGTAATAACTCAAAAAATGGAATTTAAGCTGTGTTCTCTTTTGAATTTTTAAATTAATTATAGTGGGAATTATTTAAATTTCATATTTTTTAAATACAATTTATTATCATGAATTCTGTTCTGTTAATTTATCAAACATTTCATGCGGTGCACAATCTCACTATAAAGATATTAATATTAAATGTACATACACTCTCTTATTCTATGCGTCACTAGTCTGACGCAAGCCGCGCAAGCGCAATACGGTCGGTCACGCTTACTAGTATGCTGTGACGTGAAGTTATAATTTTAAAAAAATACCGTTCAACGCGCCATTTGAAGTTTTCACTTCAAAAATAAGTTACCCGAGGAATAGAGTAAATCTGCATTAACGCTAGCGAAGCCGTGGGCAGAAGCTATTTCAATATATATGTCCATTAGGATTAAAGTTTAAACTCAAATAATGTATGAACAATTTTAGATTTAAAAGAGATATTTAAAAGAGTCTACTTTTTTGGAGATTCTTCAAATTGTCTCGAATAATTTGTATTGATTTTTACGATACACTTTTTTGTTATTGAGTTATGTATAAATTGTAATTAAAAACATGTATTTCCCAAATGTTATTTCAATAAGAAATCGAAAATCGCAAATAGCTGTCCTAGAAGCGGACGCGATTTTTAGTTATTTCAGCCACTATGATAGCGACACTATGATCTAGTATAGTCCCAGAGTTCTGAAGTTCTAAAAAAAGAAGAGAAATTTTCTTTTGTTATTTCCATGAGAAACTTAGGTTGGAATACGGACTATGTTAGAGTTAATATTGGGAACTCCAATTTTCAGTTTTTGTATCATATCGAAAACGTTTGAGCAAAGAAATTCGAAAATATTTTAGACATGAATTATGATATATTACAGTACTTATTCTTTCTTCATAATAACGAAGAAAGATATTATATAAAAAAAATAACGCAGTTAATTATTTGATTTAGGTTTATTGATGAAAAAAAAACACTAATTCGGGTTTTTTCTTGAATCTTATCTTAAACTGAACAATTTTTTTTTATTATTTGACTAATCTAAATGGCTTCTTTAAATAGACTGAATTAGTTTCTATAGTATACTAAAAATAGGGCCTTGAAGTGGAATTCATTTTTCAACGAAAAATTGAAAATAAATATTCTGAATTAAATAACTGAAGTCGAGACGTCTAGCCCTGGATAAATTAATTAAATACATGTGGATTATATTTATATTGTATGAGAAATAAGTATGAATGGGTCTTATTAAAGAAGAAATGATGAGACTTTTAAATATTTAATGAATAAATGTTCAATATAAGTATTACTAGATTCGTCCGCGGTTCCTCTCGCTGGTTATAGTACAATTAAAAACTAATAGAATATTTTGTATAAAGTTTTTAAGCATCACATAGTTTATTTTATAGTCAAATGAGTGTATTGGATCTCTTAAGAAATATTATTAATCCTACTTTAAATGTAGACTCCAAAATTACATACATATATTTATTCTCACATACATACATAAACACAAGAGCAGTCATACACGTAGACACTTACGTTTTCATTTATTTTTTATGAGTAACAGATTTCTTATGTTCTATTACTATTATTGGTAGTTAATTACCTTTGTTTTTAAATTTGTATAATGGGTTGTGTTCTGAGGAATTATTTAACATCATGTCTGTGGCCACTTTCCACCATCGTACCACTCGCCGTAGTAGGGAATTCATCCTCACACATTGCGACCAAAATGGTCAGGGAAGGGTCCGATTCCAGAACGGTTTCCTCCCACGATCGCTCTAGTTGTGGTATGAGCTTCCTGTTCAGGTTTTTCCAGGGGACTACAGTACGGAATTCTTCAAGGGAAAAGTAAATAGTTTATTGAATGGCCGGCAACGCGCATGTGACTCCGGCGTTGCAAGCATCCATAAGCTGCGGTGACTGCTCAACATCAACCGGCTTGCATATCTTAATATATATATTTCTTGTGTGCGTGTGTATGTGACTGAACTCCTCCTAAAAGACTGGACCGATTTTGATGAAATTTTTTGTGCGTGTTCCAGTGGATCCGAGAATGGTTTAGATTCACAATTGGACCCGGTAGGTGGCGCTGCGGTTGACTTTTGGGATTTATATTTTTTATTATCAAGGCAGGACAACGTCCGCCAGGTCCGCTAGTATATAATATATTATTACAGTTTTTTCACTGCAATGTTATTGAATTTAGTAATGGATTAACAATTGATATTCAACTTTATTTATGTACATTTTGGTAAGCTATTTAATACACAAATTATAGATATATCGTAATCGTCGTTGGCGAAACTAAAATTTTTTAGTTTTCTTTTTATAAACGAAAATGTATTACTGAAGATTTCTTTGAAATAGATACATGAATGTTTATTGCAAGGCGTTCTTGTACACCATATTGATTGTCTAAACAATAGGATCAAATAAGATGCTCTAAAGGACTAATTTATTTAATTGTGACGACGAAGTTATTCATTTCAATTAAGATCAATGTTTTGCATATGGCGAATATAACAGCGCAAAAATAAAAATAAGTAAATATACAGATATTCAAATATATTCACAGTTTTTTTACACAGCACAGAACTTACAAATTCGTCGGTCATATAAAAACGTAGAGTAATGTACGCAGATTGAACCTGGAAACTCTTGATTTAGTTATTACCACCGCGTCACGTGGGCAAAATACGACTGCGTTGCAATTGCAACATACAACTATAGTATTCGTTTCAAATAATACCATTCAATTCGCTGGACAAATCATTCGGAACGGTCTTAAATGGTAGCCTCGTAAAATTAATATGTAGGGAGTGAGTCTCGCTAAATGTGGGCAGTATTAAAACGGAGTACTAATAGGGAGGTGGAGCGCGATCCTCAAGACCGCAGACTTTACGTCCTCAGACCGATCTAGAATTATTAATTAACCGAATGGTGATTGCATTCTTACCCTTGCGGTTTACGTAGTTATTCGATTTTGTTAATTTACAATGGAGTATAATATGTTTATAGTAGCTGATACGCGCGAATTGGTCTGCGGCGCTTATTTTCTTAATATATTTTATGTTCAGAGGAAAAAACGTAAGCACATCACCGTTTGCTCCACTTCTCCACAGCAACAAAAAATATATCTCTGAACGCACATTGCTTTCAAAAAATCGTAGTTCCTTAATCTTTAGTTACTTTGTATTAAATTAATCTATTGTGATAATTGTGTCTCATTTTGAAATGTAATCACACAATTCTTTTTTTAGGGTCAAGTAAGAAGTAAAACAAAAAAAAACTACAGTTTTTGAGCGATATGCGCAAAACGGTAGACCCGTATCCATTCTATTCGTGTAATAAGAAACATAAAAGTGTGTTTCAGTGATAGTATATTAAAACTACAGAATACATTTCTATGAGGTAATCGCTACCTACGTTTCCTCTTAAAGAGAACATATTTAGAAACCGTTGTACCAAATTAAAAGTCAGCAAAAACGAAGCTACAAAACACAGCATTGCAATTGTCGCAACTATCGTAATAGACGATGGACCCTTGAAATTCAAGGGGCGTCCTCGGTCAAACTGAAGTCCCTTGCCCAAAATTATACGCTCGGAGCAAATTGTCTCCGCTGGCCTGTACACTGATTGCGAGACGTCTACCAGCAGTAGGGTCGGTAATAGCGGTAAAAATATATATTTTTTTAAAGACAAGAATCATTAATTTCATTTTACATACATCTTAATAACTTTCCAAGGTATTGTCTAGAACACATACGTGCCATATGAAGTAAGCAGAAAAATTTAATTTTAACATAGATAACTTATTTGATTGAAGAAGGCGTTACTTTGCGAAAATCCATCGTTAAATATTATAGTGGGCGCTACTTTGCACTTCCGCCTGGAATTGATTGAATACTACTACGCCTAAACGTGTTTCACTCCTTCATGGAGCATCTTCAGATCGATGTTTACTCTTCCGATGCAAACGGGGAGTAGTATTCAATCAATTCCAGGTGGAAGTGCAAAGTAGCGTCCACTATACTATTTAATAGATAACTTAAAATCGCACCCTAGCGATTTCTCCTGTGTTATAGACGTTAAGTAGTAGTGCCATAATTACAGTTAAAAAATAAAAATTGAGGCCCATTTGATTATGAAATAAGAAAAACATTTCGACGAGTACAAAGTCATGACCAACAACTAGTAAAAATAAATTGTCCATCTTAAATATTGCACCTATCTTATATACCTATTATAAAAATTGTAGAAACACTCGTACATTGAAAATGTTTACAACAGGTTTTTTAACTTTGTTTCTGTATAGGATTTGGAACACAGTAATCTCCAAAACTACGGGACAAATTTTCAAGCGGTTTTCACATATAACTTGACCTTTGCTTGAGGCAACAAAAAGGCTTAATTTCATCAAAATCGGCTCCCGAAAAATATATATCGATTGAAAATTTTAAGAGTCTGCTCACCTTTCGTTTGTAGAAAAAGTCAAAATATGGCGCTTTATTTGTTTGTTCCAGGCAGTACGTTTTGCGGGAATGGACGTTAAATGCTTTTCGCATGGCTTTTGTAAACTCTTTAGTCATATGCACAACTATACTGTTTCAAACTACAAGCAGGGAAGTCGTGTGTACTGTAAATAATACTGAAATGTGAAAGTATATAAATGCATTCACTTAGTTTTACTGAGTGCAAAGAAACCGATGTCTTTATTGCTACATGCTCGTTGGGTTGAAAGACTTAAAATCATAACTTTATTTGTTTTTTGCGGTAGTAAGTATAGGAAAAGGTTGACGTGTGCTTATGATCACACGATAGGAGTGAAAATTTGTGATTTGAATGATGCACTTCTTGACAAACAGTAAACGTGATTGAGGATAACTATAGCCGAGTAAACCCTTTTTAGCGTCACTGATCCGAGCGCGATGATTCATTTTCGTTCACTGTTTCATGTGTCAAAAGAATTTTTCACTTCAAAATTATTACATAAACCAATTTTATATCAATAAAAACAGTTCAAATACTCAATATTTTGCTTAGAAATAGGGTAGTATATGCACATTACGTTATATTAAGATTTGACGTTTAGAACATGACGAGCTCGTTAGACGCGGGTACTTGACGGAATTTCTGGCAAGCTTACATTCCCGACTGTACCGACAGTAGAGAGTGTACTCGAAAAGTTAATAATTCGAAACCCGTTCTAGCGGTACTTGTCTGATTCCCCATTCATATTCATATTATTTATTTCGTTTCACCTATTCGCCCCGGGACGCTTTCCAAATTTAAATTTAAATCCTTAATTTTAACAAGACACGCATAACAACTTACATCGCATAATAGTCTGTCGTTCAGACGGATTGCTTCGTGGAGCGGAAACGATTCTCATTGTGTAACTTGATTTTGAATTAAACTGAATTTAATTATATTTATTATTCGCTAACATCTTTATATTAATGTAAATGAGACACGAAATGAATGCGTTTGTTAGGTTCCTTTGTTTGTAGATTGATGTTTTCAACTATACCATGTGTTTTTTTATAATTTATAAGTTTTATCATTGGACCAAAATTTACCTTGACGTTAAATGACTATGTGGTTTATGATGGCTTTTTTTTCTCGAACTGATTACGCTATTGACCTAGCAAGGTCTTAACAGCTTCACCGGACTACTAAGGCGAGCGGTTAAGGTACTCAGCCGATTTTATTTGAGAACCAGCTCAAGGGTGTACGGCACACCTCGGCTTGCGCTGTTGCCTACTGAGGGCGATCAGAGGGTACCGCACTGTGGCCTCTGCGACGGCCTTTGCGCTCGCCGGCTCCATGCCCTGGGAGCTGGAGGCGAGAGTTCTTGCCGCCGTGTATGAGTTTACGGCAGCAAGGAAGAGTATCAGGGAGCCTCCGTCTCCAGAGAGATTAAGGCCAATAGAAGGGAGGGGAGGGAGGACGCGAAAGGACGATGGAGGCAGGACCTGGCGGACGAGCGCTATGCGGCGCTGCGGAGGATACTGCGCAGCACACTTTGTCCGAGTGAGCTGTATGCGAGGGACAGGGCCGCATTCTGACTGCGGCGGTAGGGTTGGATTTGTCGCTGCCGAGTGTGGTTTCGGCCATGCTCGAACTTAAAGGCTTGTTCTCAGATGAAGCAGCTGAAATTTATAGATTTTCAACTAGAATATTGTAGCTAGTCTGGTGAATATTAGAAAATACGTTTTCCTTCGATGTTTTTCTTCACTGAAAAGTTCAACTAAATACAGGATTTAAATCTACAATAATCGAAGCTATGTTCACACATTATCACTTCACATACACGTATGTGTATTCACGTACACTTTTATAAGATAAGTAGTTGTGCCTCCAACTTCGTCCGCGTGGAACGTTAAGTGAAAATCAAGGATGAAAAAAGTCATCTGAATGTATTAAGTCCATTTACTGCTACTTTTCTCTCGTACTTACGCCGCGTCGTCATTAAAATTACAATAACTTTTGATAGAGTGGACCGATTTTAATGAAACAAAGACTAAATTACTTTCAAGGATATGCTTTATGATTTTGTGAGGTTTCATTGTGAACTAAGTACTTTAGTAGTGATGCGTGTTCATACAAACAGACAGACAGACAAATAGACAGACAGAAATTTCTAAAAATGATTGAAATGTATTCTATTACTTATTCCTAAACACCTGCAATAATGTTTTTCACGAAAATCGGAAAAGTACTGACACGTTAGATTTAAAAACTACCGAACGGATTTTCATGCAGTTTTCACCGGTGGATAGAGTGATCGACGAGGAACGTTTTGGTATATAATTTGTCAAGGATTTTTTCATAATCAGGGAGGGACAACGTCTGCCGGGCCCGCTAGTTATATGTATAGATCGAAGATAAGATAAAGTTTAATAAACATGTTTCTAATTTATGACCATATTTCTTTTGCTAGAGATTCTAACATCTGAATTACAGAAAACAGAATTACATCGGAATCCCATTATTTACCATCAATTCTCATGCATTTATACGTCTATAGTTTCTATAGAATTTACTTAAACTAATGCAAGAGTACAACGATTTGTTCACAAAAGATGAAGAACAGAAACAATTCCTTATTCAAATTTTAGATGATTATAGAAGAAAAGGCATTAAAAATACGAAAGAAAGCATACTTAAGGCTTGGAGTGAAGAGATCTAAATATTAAAATAACGTTTGTATTAATGTAATATTAAAATAAAAATATCAATTTGAATATCTTTTATTTTTTTATTTAATATACCAAACAACTGGGAAAATTTTTGAATTTAGATTTTTGTTTATTGTTAATTTGATCAAATATTGTTATTTTTATTGATTTGAGTTCTATATTTATTTATATTTCGAATAAAATTGTATTTTTCCTGAAAAATTCCCAAAAAAAATGATTATACCCAAAAATTAACTTAGATCGTCTAGAGGCACGTGTTCTTTTGAATTAAAAAAAAAAAAATTCCCACTGTTTTTTCATCAAAAGAAAGCTTTTCAGGGGGCGTCGCAAAAAAATTAATTTTTAACGACCAGCCTAATATATATATATATATATATATATATTTACATGTCATAACATTCTAAGTGTTTCTCTGAACTTCGTTTAAATTAGGGTGATAAAAAAACATAATAAGACAAAATACTTCACCTACTGATGGTTCCTTAACTTTGTAAGAAGACATTTGTAGATAGTAGATACAATAATCGCGTTCCATTAATCTTTTAACATAATTGTGTAAAATTAAACGAATCTTTAGATACTATAAAATATTTATCCATATAATAAAAATCAAATTGATACTTTATTTGTAATAACCAATTACCCGCGACTCCTTTCGCTTGGGTTTCAATTTACTACCACGAATCGTACTAAACCGATCTGTTGTAACGATTCGCGCGGTATCTACCATAAAATATTTGTACTAATGCATATAAATTCTCAGATTTTCGCAAAAGAAATCACTAAAGTTTGATTAAAGTCACATAAATAATATAGGAACGTATAAAAGACAAAACAAAGTAACATTACTAGATCTTAACATAAATACGAGTATCTCGATTTCGTTCATCTGAGATTTAACCCAGCAATCAACTTTTTTTTTTCTCGAACTGACACGCTATTGGTTTGACAAGGTCTTAACAGCTTCACCGGACTACTAAGGCGAGCGCTTAAGGCACTCAGCTGACTACCAACAATCAACAACCGACGCTGTTTTATTTATAACAACGAAATTTGACATACGCGATTGTCTGTGTATGAAGAGGAATTGTATGTTATCCATTTTACTATAACTCGCCACCAGGTAGCACTTTAGCACATCAACTTCTGTACCAATGCACAATCATTTTGAACATTGGTACGTATGTGTAGATATCAATATTGCAATAACGTTCTTGCGTTTGCAATTTCCACAACAAATAATAATTACAAGAAAAAAAAATATCAACGCACCAAGCCGCGGGCATACCTAGTACATTATACGAATAGTTCTATTACTATATACTCCTCAGTGCTTTACATATAATAAAGCCGTAGTGCTGTCAGAATTATGTAGGAGCTCTTAAAAATTCACCGTTTTTATTCCTTTTTAATTGCTTCACGTAACAAAGAGAGATCGAATGACGTGAACAAAAAGAAAATTGTATTTTAACATCCCATCTGTCCGTTCGTGGATGCAAAAGCTTTTAAATTTTCTATCATAGTTTTGCGGGACTCTTGTGGAAAAAAATGTGTTTTTAAATTGATTGCCACTCTCATCTTTGGTATATTATATGTTAGACAATAATTATGAATTACTGTAGAGTTTCGCGTTCATTTTTCAGTTACGAAAAGGGTTTATACCAAAGTCAATATTAATATACATTATTAATAAAGTTTAAAATACTATAGGGAATAATGGCGGAGCTTTTAGTAGATCAATAATAAGTAAGGTATAAAAACACTATAATTTAAAATATTCGAAGGAAGTTGGAACGTTTGATCTGGACGGAATATCTTGATCTCCATTAATACAAATAATTATTAAAATTGATATTGACTGACTCAAATACAACCCTAATATTAATATAATAATTATATGATTTAAAATATAACCTTTTAATACGCATAGTTTACTTTCTTTTGCAAATATTGAAGTCTTACAAAAGTTAATCGTTTTATAAATAAAATATGTTTTACATAAGCCTTAAATGTAAAATGCATTAAATTCACAAGGATTATAGTGTTATTTGCAAAATGTTTAAAATTCATTCGGTTTTATAATTTCTTATTAATTTTCATAAATAAGAGTTCTCCGTAGTAGGTTATTTGAATTACTTAAAATATTTACATATTATAGATATCAACTATGTATTTTTTTTTATATCATAGGAGGCAAACGAACTGGCGGGTCAGGCAAGTGATCACCGCCCTCCATAGATACTAGCAACACCAAGGGAGTCGCAAGTGCGTTGCTATTCTGTGTTTGGGGAAGGGGAAGAGGAGAGGAGGTGGGCCTCCGGCGCTCTCACTGACCGAACGAAACGCAACAATGCAAGCACTGTTACTTCACGTCAGTTTTCTGTGAGAGGGTGGTACTACCCCGAGCGAGCCGACCGATTCATGCTGATACCAGTAATAGCTTCAGCGTGGCTCTACCACCTACAGAATATTCGGAATAAAAATATTTAACTTTATTACGAAACTCTGCGACTTTTCTCTCTCTCTTTCTTGCGACTCTGTCTGTGTGGAACATAATATAAAAAAGTGACTAATAATATCATCTGAATGTATCAAGTCCATTTACTTATCTACTTTTCTCTCGTACTTAAATCGCGTCGTCATTAAAATTACAATAACTTTTGATAGGGTGAACCAATTTTAATAAAACAAAGACTAAATGTTACTCGAAGATATGCTTTATGATTTTCTTGGTAAGGTTTTATCGTGAACGTAGTACTTTAGCAGTGATGCGTGTGTCTTGTGATAACAAAAGACAGACAGACATTTCTAAAAATGGTTGAATTGTATTTTATTACTTATTCCAAGACACCTGAAACTTTTTTTTCATAAACATCTAAAAAGTGCAGACACGTTAGATTTACATTATTCTTATATGTATAGAAGATAAGTATGCCTGAATATGATTAATATTAGTAGAAGTACCACGGTAACATATTACTAAGAAAGGTCAGTACAGCTGTTCAGATGCTTGTGGTCCGTAGTTAATTAGAAACCTTAGCATCGTACGGGACAGTTGCGGTTTTAATAATTTCAGACCGTCCGGCGACCAGGACCATGAATTGATATAAATGATTTCGTTGAATTACTCTCTAATTCGGGTAAAGTTTCACTGGACCCACCTCGAATTAATGACCGTCTGAACAACAGAGTTCACGTAGGGAATTTTGACCGAGGCATCCTAACCAGACGTTAAATTAGGTATTTCTTGTATAGTTAATGCACTTTTATATACACGAGAAAGTTTGTTGGGATAAAACGCGGCTGAATCTTAAACTTTACAGACTGGCTTAACTACATCTGCCCATACAATTGTTTTTTTTTGTGTGCTACTTATACAACTTAACTAAGGACTATATAATGACTAGTAATATATAATTAAAGAATTATTAAGCATTTAATATATCAAATCGAAACCTCTACTTTTATACCTACCTATACGTATATTTGGTGTGTGCTTATTGTTGTTTTATTCGACCGTGTATTAGGAAAGTAATATTTTTGAAGTGAAACTTCTAATGCGACTTCCAACAAGGTTGCGTTAAACGTTTAACGCTACAATGGAGGGGGTATGAAAGCACTGTTGCGTTAAACGTTCAACGCTCCTGGGGAGGGGGAATAGAAAGAGACAGAGCGAGAAAAATAATCAAACATTTCGTATCTTACTTTAGTTATCATAATCCCATTGTAATAGATTTGGACATTTCTCCACTCGAAAATGATAATTAAAAAATGCGATCAATTGTGAATTGTAAGCAATGTTAATAAAGTTTGTCTTGAAGAAACAGTATGATTTCACTAAAAATCAATTTCTACCCCTTCCTATATTCATTTCCACATTACGAATTTCACTTCTTCCGCGCGGAGGGACTTCATGCACTATAATTTAAGTTAAAATTTTTATGGCACGGTAATGAAAAAAATGTGTTACGTACGATTTACGCGTTAAACGTAAGGTAGGTGTAGTGTTTATGTGTAAGAATGTATAAGCGTATGACTAGGTCTAGTAGTATACCAAAATGAGTAAATATATAGTTAGGTATTTATACTACGGGACTTCGTATAGTATATAGTTTATGAGCATTCTCATTATATATAATTTAATACATATAAGCCAAAGAAGTTTCACTTCCTCCGCGTGAACATTCTGATACACGCACTGTTTTAACTACTGTAGGTATGTATGTCTGTTTGTTCGATACACGCGATAGTCCCAACGGTTTCTTGGCTTTTGACATATGAGATGTTATTTGATTAGTTTTATTTCTGCGAGTGACATTAGTTATATAATATTTTGGCACGTCGTCTGTAAATTACAAGAAAAAGAAGGGATTAAATTAAGATTATTTCTTACCAATACCCAACTCAGGAACTCGTTAAAAGAAAAATGTCAGTATGTTGTCAGTTAGGGTTCTTTGTTGTCTCTATTAATAGTTTTATTTGGCGTAGAACATAAACTTAAGTTATCAGATTAGTTTAGCATAAAAACATTATTGGCAATCTTATAAAATTATCATGAGTATTGTCAAAAGAAGAAAATACACACCGTTGTGCCTTTGTTAAAATCAGACAGACGTAATGTATTGTTAAGTAAAATACAATACAATACAATACTAAATTGGGACAATTGAAAAAAATGTGTTATAGAGTGCCTTCATCCAACCCACATTCACATATTTCGTTTTTCCGGATTATGAGCTCTGCAAGATGGACTGGAGAGCACAAGTCTACAGATAGATCGTCAGTCTACAGATAGTAGACGCAACAAGCTTGTAACAGTTATTGTACGCAACAGCTTGTAACCACTCGAGTTTAATACCCACGTGTGGGTTAAAATCCAGTTATCGTCAAATTTAAAGTAAATGACTTTTTACGTTTAAATCGTACAACTTTCATACTACTAACAATAAATACACTTTGTTTGCTAAAACATACATTTTATACACGTAAAAGAATTATTCATTTTCATCCGTTTGTATACCCCGATGGAAGGCAATAAAATTAGTGATAATTGGGTGGTTATCCATCATTACTTACAACATCCTGACTATTATTATAAAGACGAATGTGAATTTGTTCATTTATTACGCTTTCACACATAACCTACTTAACCGATCGTTAAGAAATTTTGCATACAACGTGTATCACTCATACAAGAAAGAGCATAGGGTAACTTCCGTCTGGAAAAATAGTATTCGCGAAGGATAGGTCAAACCTACATTAAAACAAACAAAGCCGCAGGCAAAAGCCTGTAATATTATACACAAGGAACATTAATATTGTGCTTATATTTATGTGATATATTCTTCATTATCGGAAACGTCAATGACAGTCCCGTCGATTAAGAAGAGTGTCTGCGCTGCATTCGCGTGTCAAACTTAGTTCGGTTATTAACCAGCACGCCAGTTTCTAATTACTCGATTCTGTTATCACCTGCGTCTGACGGCTACGTTTCTACCACAGCCACCATTTTACGTAGACCTGCCGTACCTTAATATCTACTAAATAATCGAAAAAATCAATATATTATAAAAACGTTATTAATACATGGATGCAGTAATATGTAAATTATTGAATATACTTATGAGTTTGAAGAAGGGTTACTTCAAACTTCAAATTTCAAAGTAAATAAGTCGTTCGCTTAATATCTCAAGGATTGTTAAATAAACGTTTACATGGTATGTATTAAAACACGTCAAAGGTTTTTTTTTATATAATTTATAAAACCTTACAATTTTACATAGATTATGAATGATAGTCTTAACTAAAACAAAGCATTTTGTTATACTCTATACAAAATATAAAATTAGATTGCAAAAAACATGTATAGATTTGTAATAAAAAATAACCAACAATATGAAATTCACTAATTAAATTACAATTTAAAAAAATACTAATATTATATTTCGATTTATAAAGTAAAAAATCTTATGAATGTTTTTAATTATAGTAAATAAGTGCAAAAATAGTAAGTAAATTACTTATGAAAACGTTAGTAATCCTCTTATTCAGAGCCTCGAATAGAAGCCAATCAAAAGATTTACTTAAACTTGGATGAATCTTGATCTAATTTCACGCTTAGAATTATTTGTATAGAATTAATTATAATTGATATTCCATTTTATAGAACATACTTGTATAAGGTTTTATTCGCAAATCTAATTTATGAATTTCAACGAGATGGAAAATGTATGCTTACTCATGTAAACAGTGGGAGTGTATGAATAATATTCGAATCGAATCGAACATTAATATTCGATTGGAATTGTGGTTTCGACATTCAAATTATTTAAACTATTTAAATAGAGTTATTGTTCAAAGAATATGAATCTAATAATTACTTATTATTTAAAAATTATTCAAACAATCAAAGTTATTAGACAATTGTTCTAATTTTGCATTCGAATAATTTTTATATTACCGATTTGCAGGATAGTGAGTTCAAGCGCCATGTTTTAATGTCTAAAAGCTATTATAGAAGTGGAAGGGCTTTCTTCCCCTTATCGACCTAAATTAGTTCAGGAAACTTGCCTGATACAAAATCAATATATGAGTTATTGAGATGTCCATGCTTGGTACACATTTAATATATATATATATATATCACAAACTCATATATGTGTGTATATTTAGCTTAGCTTAGGTTAGCTCAGTTAGAGTCGCGTCTTTGCGTAATCTAGGCAACAGCCCAAGCCGCGGTCTGCCGTACACCCTAGTGTTAGTTGTCAAAATAAAATCGGCCGAGTGCCTTAAGCGCTCGCTTTAGTAGTCCGGTGAACCTGTTTAGACCTTGCTAGGCCGCCAATAGCGTAGTCAGTTCAAAGAAGCTATTATAGAGTGTCTAAAAACGAATATAACTAACTATCTATGTTTCGTAAAAATATATAACATGAAGAGATAAACCAGATCAGAGTTTCTTGCCGGTTCTTCTCGATGATTTAGTTATTTTCCTAATTAGTCATAGCTTTGACGTTTATAAGCGCCTTCTCAGGGCCTAAATTGAATAATGTATTCTTTTTAATTTTGATTTTCATAATTCGAATGATTCAAATTGGTCGAAAATTCGACTCGACCGTCGAACCGAATTATTGGATGCAGTTCCTCGACTACTGAATTTTATACTCGAATAACCCTAATAAACAGATATTAAAAGGTATTACGAATATGTATATTACAATCTTGACTTTGGGTTTACGGGATGCAGTACCAAAATTTGCTTTTATGGTAGGTATGAAGTAGGAAAAAGATCAAGTGCATCACATGTCCACCTGGTGTCTGTTTCTATTTACACCTATGTGCAATCCAAATTTTCTTCTCCTTGAGATAGACTTGGGATACCTAGTATGCTAGCATGTGTTGTTTTTACTCACATATTACCCCTAGCAGCGCCTCTAGCGAAATAGCAGTGAAACAATTAATTTTTTCTAGTATGTGCAATCTGCGGACCTGAGTCAGGAACGAAAGTATTTACCGTAATATAAGGAATCAAATCAAAAAGTTTCTTTCAGTTTTTTGGAAAAATATTAGTTTAATGAAAATTAGATATGGAATAGTGAATTAATTATAAGTTATTAAAAAAAAAAGTTTTATTAATGGAATTGCCACGCCTTTAGTATAAGGTTATACTCCCACCAGCGTACGATCATCGTCGGTTCAAATTTTGACACTCGCATAAACACACACACTCATATCCAATAGAAAGATACAAAGAGATAACAATGCACATGAAAGAGGCACAACGCTTTTGATGTGAAACATCTATAGGCGCGGGTAAACCTGATCGTTGGCGTGGCGAGTGTGTGAGACGCGGCGACGCGATGCCATGCGCAAGCGCCTGAGAGCAATCTCTCTTGCCGCACTGAGCTCGCATTACCTATAGTGTAATTTGAGTATTCGAGAATTTAAGATTCGTTCGATTCGAACAATTTCGTTGTTTCTCAGCTGCCAAGTCGTGGTGGCCTAGTGGTTGACCTGTGGAATATTATGTCGATGTCCGCAGGTTCGATCCCCGGCATGTACTAACGGATTTTACGGAATTTGCGTACATTTCCTAATTTAAATTGGTAACACTATCGGCTGACGGTGAAGGAAAACATCGTGAGGAAACCTGAACCTGAGAAATATTCTTGTAGTACTACTGTATGTGGGAAAAATATAGATCTGGATTTCTCAGAGTTTGAATTCGCCTATACCGTGGGCTGGGGTGGTGATTATGCCCATACCTTCCTTCGGGAAGAGGCCTATGACCCTGCACTGGGTCTCTTACAGGCTGATGATGATGATGATGATGAAGCGTCCCGTGATGGCTCAAATTTTTTGCTTATGTGATCATTTCTACCAGTCAATTCATACCGCAAACCACGTTAAGGAGTTTCGTTCTAATAGAAGCAATCAAAAACAAAACAAGGCCGGCAACGCACTTGCGACTCCCGTGGTGTTGCTAGTGTCTATGGACGGCGGCGATCACTTAACATCAGGTGACCCACCTGTTCATTTGCCTCTTATGATATTAAAAAAAAAATCACAAACTTGTAGTAGACTTCCCGACGATATAGCGTTTATATTAGGTTACCATTTTAATATTGGCTTTATTTATTTGGTATTTGAGCTGTGCAAAAATATTGCCTAAAAATGTACTTAATAAGTAATATACTGTGTGTATATAAACAATATTATTGTGTAGTGAATATAATGCTCTGTCAATATTAGTCCCCTCGTTTCGGCCGTTCCAACTCCAGCTTATGTATAGAACATTCCAACTTTGCAGACGAATTCGATCTGAGAAAGCCGATACGGACCGAGTCGTATGCATATTGGTTGTACACCTGTTTAAACTTTATTCTATACATGACCAGGATTATAATTAAATAAAACCTACAATAACCGATTAATATTACATTGTTATTAATTTATTGACTTACTCTATAATTAGTATATCACTATATGGTATCAAACAAAGTCCTCAGCCACGTCTGTATGTCTGTTTGTTCGCGATAAACTCAAAAAATACTCAACGGAATTTCATGCCGTTTTCACCAGTAGATTAAGTGAGTCACGAGGAAGGTTTAGATATATAATTTGTGACAGTTTTTTTTTAATCAGAGCGAAATAATATTCGCCGGGCCCGCTAGTCAGTTACAAAATTAACAGTTAAATAATCATTGCTTCAATGTTACTTGGAATCAAGATATTATATAAGCCATAAAAATATGTAAACCAATAAAAACCTGTTCTTTATGTAAACTACCAGCTCCATAGATATCCAGATAGATTAAAGCTTCATAGAAATTTATAACTTTATGCAAAAATAATTTTGTAGTTTTTTTATACTACTAGTTACAAACGAATATTGCGTTCACTCAACTCATCTACATGTTAAGCTAAACATACGCATACATTTCTCGGCCGATTGATATCTAAATTACAGAGCATTGAAACTTTGCAGACATATTCAATCTCAGCAGTCTGATTTCAGTTAGGACGTATACATATTAACGATAAACCTTTTATTATTATAAAAACTTTTAATGATCATGGAAAACTAAAAAAAAAAACATTTATTTAAATAACAGATGTGCTCGCGACTTCGTATACTTTTTGATTTTAAAGCCTCTTTATGGACAACCTTTGGAGTAGCATTAAACTTGGGAACGTTAAAATAGAGCTTCTTTCCGTTACTAACATGGAAGAGACCCACGTGGAGCTGACTCTGCGAAAAGTAACTGAAAATAAGCAACATATTCGTAACACGAAGTATTTCAAAAGCGACTTATATGTATAGCGCCATCTTTTGAATTTTCTACATACTATTTTAAGCTGATTTAGATGTATTTTTGTCTTAAGCTGATTTTGATGACATAATATGTTGCCACAAAATCGTTTAGTAGTTTTGAAGATTACCGTGTTCAAACAAACAGAGAAATAAATATAGGGGTAGACAAAATAAAAAAATGCATTGTCGTATTTTGTTACACTTATCACCCATCGATCAGTTTTTGGCAAATATTTTCAATGTACAGATAGCAGACTTTTTTGGACATAAGTTGTGTAAAAGTTTACTATGGCTATTTAAAAAGACGCAGATATAATATAATCTATATTCTGTCCATGATAAAAAAATCTAATGCCATTGCAATGCAGTTTTTCGATTTATATATATTGATATAAAAACCCAACGTTTGAGAAGACTGATTACAAGATAAATCATGAATTTAGTCGCAAAAATAAAAAAGATTAGCACTAAAGATTGGGGGAAAAAAGGAGGCTTATGCCTCACAGTGAGTAGCCACGATGATGGATGTACCCAAAGAACGACTACAGTTATATATAGTTACAAATTTCTGTAGGAGTTAAAAACGAATTAAAAACGTTAAAAAAATAATCAATAAAATAAACCTAGAGGTTATTTCACGTGAATGAAGTCACAACGAAACGATTACCAATATTTTAGTGAACGAATTATAAAGTCTGTTTATGTGCTTCTTAACTGCATTCTTTACTATAAATATATGTGCGAACGAGCTTCGTTAAATGACTTGCAAACTAAATCTTATCTAGGTAAACTTGAAAGGTAAAACTTTATCTAAATACAAAATTGTATCTATATCGTTGGAACCGTTTCCATAGCTTAATTTAATATCAAAATACACTTTGATCTAGTGGCATATGCATAACTGATGATATCATATACTTTATTTATGATTAATGAGAGGGCCATACATTATCTTGTATGAATCTCCTTAATAAATAATGTTATTTAAGAATCCTAGAATATAATTCGAGGATAAAAGTATTCGTTAGTAAGATTGTTCGATGATATAAATTTCATGAATAAATGTCCATACTATATCTAATTTTTCTGCTAACCCAGCGTGAAAATAAACCCTTTACGCTCTCAATTTTGATTCACACTACTGCCCGTAAGTCCGTGTTGCAGAATACAGATAAATCCCCTTCCATTATTACAGAAACGATGGGATTAACAAAGGGCACTGAGTCAGTTGGCCCCTTACACTTCACACTTCAGTAGCTTGGGAGGTGTCTTGAGATTTTATTAATTTTCTGATTACTCATTAAGATTTTGAAGAAAAGATAATAAGATTTTACGGTATTTAATTTTTAAAGCCGATTGTGTTTATTTTCAAATTAAAAGTACTTTCAGTTTCGTTTTTCTTTTATTTTTATATAAGTACATTATAAATGTTCAACCCAATGAAAAGTCGGAGTTATTCTTCGGGGTCAGTACACTTTTTCAGGATGAAAAGTACCTTATTTCCTTTTCTGTACCCCTAATAATATATATGCAAAAGTTCATCATGATCGGTTGAGATATTATGGCGTGAAAGCGTAATAAATAATCAAACTATCCCATTTATAATATTAGTTAGGATAATACATTTGAAATCGCAGTTGAACTCTTAAAATGGGAAAGATTCTTTCAGTGAAATGTAAAAGAATATCAAATACTCGAGATCTTCTACTCAAATTATACCAGGATACATCTGAATTAACAGAGTCAAACTAGTCAAGCTGAAATATTATAGCGTTAAAAGCAGGAGTTAACAGCTAAGAAGAGGTCTCGTATTGATTCACTTTCACTATCACTCGGGGTCAGATGCGCGCGACTGCACTAGGGCACTGGAACATTTCTGCACCATAGTGCACCCTGTGCTGCCCATTGCAGCCAACGTTTCTATAGACTATATTCTAATAACTATGATAACTTAAAGGCATTTACATATCCGGATATATGAAGTCAGAAACTCAACACTTTTGTGATAAATATTGTCTAAAAATATCACAGAAATAACTTATAGTTATTGCTTCAGATGTTCACATGTGAACTGTGATATTTACCTTACTTTTAATTTATGTAATAAGTGATTGTTATAGAAAAACCAGTGTAAATATATCGAATCTAAAAATGCGTAGGTTTTTGTTGAGTGCTTGGTGTAATGTGAGGAAAGGAAATAAAAATATCATTAAAACACCAGATCAATACTTACAGTGCATTTGTGTTAAATATATAATCAAAAACAAAAGAATCTCCATGAACAACGGCATTTATCAAGGAAGTATACATTTCTATATTCTAATCTTAATTATGTACTATATTTGTAATAAGGTTGTATATAATTGATAGCATCTGTGCAAAATCCAACTAGGGTAATAACGTCACACTTATAAGCAACGGTTCAAATTTCGTAATGTTGTGTTCCGGGCGTGGTCAGAGATACGTACTGTCATAAAAAACGTTCTAACATAATTCTAATATATTAGTATATCATATGAGGTATAATATAAATAACTCAAGGCACCACTCTATACTCTATTTACTTAAGGTTCAAAAAACTAAGTTCGATGAACAAAAATTGACATGAACCCTGCTAAATGTAAATACAATATGTACAAAATAAGAGAAAGTGTTTCGTAGCGTTAAAACGAAGAAAAATTTAAATATATAAAAAAGAAATTTCTAGTCGAGGACAAAAGAATATATGAAATTTGAAACATAAATTATAAGAAAGCACGCGATATAAAGGACAATGTTGGCCTATGCTAATTCTTGCTAATGGTAAATTAAAAGTTTGCCGATTAAGTAAACGTCTACCTATACGTGGGACACTGAAGGGTATCTTTGTACTGCTTGAAATCAGATGGACTCCATACCTATTTGCTACTTTGTTCTCAAAGAATATTTTAAATACAGTTGTTGTTATGCACTGTGATACAAAGCTTGTTAATAACAAATAAACTTTAAGTATGCTTTTTAAATATCCGATTAACAAATTTATTCATTTCGTTACAAAGCGATGCTGGAGATTTTAGCGGGATCTTTTAATGTCATGTAGTGTACTTTATATTTTATTAATAAGTTTGTGTTATTTGGCTCTAGATTACGTAATATTTATGGTGATTTACGTAATATAGTTTGGTTATTATGCACAAGTGAAGTGGATCGGAAATAATGTGCATGGATTCTGACTTACCACAAAAATTCCCTGGAAAGCTCTAACAAGTCGGCCACCATCTTGTTAGTTCATTGAAATGATAGCAAGAAACTTTTAATATCATTACTTACTCGACAATGAATATATGTTCGGATACAGCGTCAATCAACATTAGTTCAACTCCCTGCAACCTCCCTTTAATAGGTGGTTGAGCCACGCTGAAGCTATTACTGATTTCAGCATAAATGGGTCGGCTCGCCCAGGGTAGTACCACCCTGTCACAGAAATCCGACGTGAAGTAACATTGTTCGCTCAGTGAAAGCACCGGAGGACCCTCCCCCCACTTCCCCCTCCTCCGCACTTTCCCAACCCCCAAACACAGGCTGGCAAAGCACTGGCGAGTCCCCCGGTGTTGCTAGTATCTATAGACGGTGGTGATCGGTAATCGCTTACCATGTGACCCGCGTGTTCGTTTGCCCCCTATAATATAGAAAAAAAAATGAGCCAGAATTTTCGGTGAATTCATGATGAAACTGTAGCATAGGTGGTATGGCTTTTTAAAACTCCATCTGGTTAGCTACCACACTCGAGTTGAAAATTTATCGCCAAGTATATTGGTGTGTTCCACTTGATCCACTTGAGCGCTACTCCTCCCATAGGTTTACCATGCTCACCATCTTATACCACATAGTAATTTAATTTAATTTCAAACGCTACAATTTATAAAATACACAAATAAAGGAGTGTTCATAATTTTAAGCAATTTTACTAAGTGCCGTAGGTACAAAAATTTGTTTAAACTTAACAATAAGCTGCCTCCAAGTAAATTTGTTCCGATGGCCCAAACAATGTTCCAGGAGTTCCTTTGAGAAATAAATGCGATTTGCAGTTCTAAGTTCATTAGGAAGTGTAAAAGTTTAGTAAATTCCATCAACTTGGCTGTATCAAAACGGAATATGTGTAGTTTGGTCGGTTCACATCTATCCTAAAGGTAATTAATCCATCGAATAAGTTAAATTTGCTTATTAAGGATGAAATAATCTACGCGACTTTTCCTGAACTACTCACTATAGTTTTCACTGTTCTGGTGATAAGAAAGATCAATTAAGATAATTAGTTAGTTTTAAATGTTAAGTAGTGAATGTTTATAAGACGTTCCAAGCACAAAAACCAGGTCGAAATCTTGTGAAAGTCAAAATTTAAATAGAAATTTTGTATTTCCATCTGTGAATTTGGAAAAAAATGTAGTCGTATGTAAGTATCACAATGTAATAAAGCTAATTATAAAATTGATTACAATGCAACGAACAGTGTTGTCAACAAAAGTATTATTATTATTAATGATCATGTAAAAAAAAAGTGTGTGTGTACTTATGTACACGCGTTAGAAGTTATACTTCTTTGGCGTAACAAGATAAAAATCTTTTCAAAAATTTTTTCTTTCGCCTTATTCTACGTTTGTAGAAAAAACGACACTAACAATAGAAAAAAGGTATTTAATACATTGAACGTTTTAATACAAAGAAATACAAACAACAAATACAAAAAAAACAAAATGTTGACTATAGCTAACTTCAGGGTGTCGGTTTTTCGTGACGGTGTGAGCGCGCATCCTAAAAATTTACTCTCATAATTTTTCCCTAACGCGCCAAAAGAAGTATAACTTCAAAAACATAAATTGTTCATAATTATTAAACCATAATTATAGAAAGAACGTTTAACTAACATATGATCCCTTTGAACACATTTTTCACACATCCATTGATATTTTAAAAGATTTGTCGGTGCTGTGTGAATCGACTTTTAGCTATCAAAGAGGTTAAGCCTTTTGTACCTTCGGTATATTGATGGAATATAGGAAATTTTGTACGCAACATTATTCGGAACCCCTTGACAGCTTATCGTGTAATAATGTTTATATTCAATCTACCTATTCGTTCCAGATTTTGAACTTGTATTTTTTAACTCTGAAATATTTATTTTTATAATAAATTCATATGAAATATTTAAAAATAAAATCATACTTTCTATTATATTCGAATGCATTCATCTACGATGGAATTTTATTAAAATAGTTGTGTTCTTTTATAGAACAGGTACAGATCAATCATTTTCATCAAACATATTCTGAGCTATATATCTACTTAGGTTGTTATAACCTATTTGAACGGTTCATTGAAGCAGTCAGAAGATCGTCTGCCTTTCGTATCGAGTGATTCGGGATTAAACCCCAAATTGAATTCAAATTGCTGGACAAGATAAACGTTAGTTATTCTCGTATACCTATATGTGTATTTTACACATACGTATACCTGGTACTTATGGAAGCAAAAATATATTAGGTTAATTCATAACTTTTGCTATAGCGATTCCTTATGATAATATTTTAACACACCTTACTCAGAATTAGATAATTATATTATAGATGTCCAGAATTACTATACATGCTGGACTTTAAACACCAATATTCGAGCTCGCAGCTAAAGTTTGTTTTATTCCATCAAATAATATTTCTTTTAATAATCCTAATATTTCTAACATGTGTCACTTATACAATAACATTACGCATTATGTCGCATGTAGTGTCGATACTGGCATAATATGACATAATTCACTTAAATCTAAATCGGTGCGACACGTAGTTTACAAATAAAAGCAATCCCTCTAATGTTATATTATTTAAGTCAGTAGGTATATAGTTAAATGTGATTACATTTATTAAGTACTGATATGCATACATAAATATGGTTAGTAAAACAGCCAAAAGAGTAACAACTATGGACCATAAAACACTGGTACCGGTTCGGAAATAACCCTAGTTTTTTTTTGTATATTCTATTCTTTCGTTTAGTTCACAGTCAGAGAAAGGTAATCAAAGGTATTCGTTTCTGGACACCACTAATGTTCACATTGTGATCTACCTTGTAATAAGAATCTTTTACCAATAGCACCAGCTCGACATTGAAATCGGTATTACGCCTTAGGACAAAATTATAGTTATCTTAAAAAAAATATACAATTATACCACAAATATTCCAAACCCTGCTTTGGGATTTTAAGTTTAAGAAAGTATTATGCAGAAAAATAATTTTAAACAAAATATCCTATACCTTGCTATTTTTATAGTAAAATTGTAATCACTTTTGAATTTCCCCGGGGTTGTGCGATTTATCAATGTCGTCTGGTTTCGAATGTTAAATTAATTGAATAAGTATTCGACTTTAGAGTTCATTATTAGTCGTAACAAATACTATCAGTTGTTTTTCACTACACCATTAATATATTTGCGTATCTAACGGAATTAAGATAAAATAAATGTTGTAGTTTATAATTATTTTAACCTTTTACATTTTAATAATCATTGCGCACTTGCAATGTTTTGTAAAAATATATGAGAAAATTGTTTAAAGTGAGGCAGTCATTGATATTGAGAGAACGTAGTTAACAAAACTAAAAGATAATAACAAAGTAGGAAACCTATTAACGATGTATAAGAAGTGGTATACTTAAAAGAATATTGTATTACGTACGTAAATAATAACGTATACGTAATAATAATTTACCTAAATAATAATAATTTATACTACATATTGTATGCGATAATCGACCGTGGAAACGTAATACAATGAAATTCTAAAAATAGCCAGCCAGTCTCAATTGTTATCGAATTGCTCGATTAGTAACGCCTTCCTTCCAGTTTTTTATTTCTCGAACTGATTACGCTATTGACCTAGCAAGGTCTTAACACCTTCACCAGACTACTACGGCGTCCGCTTAAGGCACTCAGCCGATTTTGTCTTCCTTCCAGAGTTTTCCATCCCCTTTTATCGAAAGGTATATAAAGCGTGTCGCGGGGTGTCAGAATAGACCAGTTCGGTGAAGCTGTAGAGGCCCTTAAAGCCAACAGCATAGATCAGTTTAAAAAAAATCAGAACAGAGTTCTTTTCTGGACACCAGGCCGAATATAAAACAAAACAAGGAACTGATGTTCAAGAGGATTGACGGTACAATATTATAAGATGCAAGTGTGACTGAAGTGCAATTGTATGATAGGGATTATTATTTTTTTATTCTATCTATACGAGTACATTTTTTTATTACGTAAACGGCATTTTATTATGCGTAACAATATGATTATTTTCATATTTACTTTAATTTAAAAAAATAAACATTCGTTAAGAGTACATCTTGTTTACTGAAATACTAAGTATATCATGTAGAGAGAAATAAAAACAACCATTACATTCAAAACTAAGAAAGCAAATCTTATCAAAAACAAAACAACATTAAAGTATGCGGGGAAAGGAAACTTTTCTAGACTCGAATGTCTGAAACTGTAAGAAGCGCTGCTATAAATAGGAGTACAGTGCAAACGCCCGAGTTCCCATCGTAAATCATAGGAGATTA
Organism: Antheraea yamamai; assembly: GCA_036509395.1. Lineage (NCBI taxonomy): Eukaryota > Metazoa > Arthropoda > Insecta > Lepidoptera > Saturniidae > Antheraea > Antheraea yamamai. The sequence continues at coordinate 7,498,387 of AP028435.1, read as the reverse complement.
TCTCTGGATGCGTCTTCTCGCTGCATGTTTAGGTCTGCATGAATAATTTATGTACCTTGTCGTGTATCATATGTAAATACGTATAATGAAAACATACGAACCACTTTAATGTTCTGATATATAGAAATGAATGGCTGTTTCGCGTTCAAAACAACGTCTAGAGAAAACACAATTGCTTTCGTTATGATCTAGTAGAGTTATATTCTTTATATTTATTTTAATATAAACAGTTGTTGTTTTATTTGATTTTTAAATTTTATTACATTTATTATTACGAGAGTTATAAATATTTTCATTTAAGAAGTCATAAGTTTTGATATTTCATTATTATTTTTATTGTTGTTCCAGAATATTGTGTAAACCCATAATTAAATATTGCAGTTCATATTATTTTGTATTGCCGCCTTGCATTTTTTGGCCGCTGTCACGTATGAATGCTACAAAAAACGTTTGATTTTATATGCGCAACGTGTTCGTGAAAAAATTACCTTTGAAACAAGTGTTTATTACTCGAGCGAAATATTAATAACTGGAACAACAAAAACACGCGTTGTTGGTTGACGATTAAATCTGTAGTTGGTAGACACTACTGGTATGTAACTATAAAATATAAAAATGAATATTAATTAAAATACGTTGCATATTGACGTGTAAAAACCACAATTGGTTACATGGGATTCGATCCGTCACGTACGAACTCTGCGCAAATATGTATAAACAAACGTTGACGCAAAGAAACAGTTCTCATGGTATTATTTTCCTGTATGAAAGCTTTTCTTTAATATATAGAGACACACGATACGTTCCAATTTAATCCACAGTAGCAGCGACCTATTGTTAAGACTGTGATTCTTTTGAGGTTGATTTACCACATTGACCAAACCACGTCAAGTGGACTGGATACCTATTTACTACTAGACAGCATAAAAAAATCAATACAGTTGTTATTTATAGTTTAAAGGATTTCTTTGGAAAAGTTTATTCGTATAATACCAGTATATTATCATTACATATTATAAAATAAAGTCTCCTACCGCGTCTGTCTGTCTGTCTGTTGCGATAAACTCAAAAATTACGGAACGGACCTTAATGCGATTTTCACCAGTAGATAAAGGAATGAGGAAGGTTTACATACGGTTTTTTTTATTATCAAGGCGGGATAACGTCCACCGGGCCCGCTAGTATTTATATTAAGTACAACCTATTCCATTGAGGTCGTAAGGAGTTTCCGGAAGCTAAACATATAATATACTAGCGGGTCCGGCAGACGTTGTCCCGCCCTGATTATAAAACAATCCTTGACAAATTACACACCAAAATGTTGCTCATGAATCACTTTATCCACTGGCGAAAACCGCATAAAAATCCGTTCAGTAGTTTTTGAGTTTATCGCGAACAGACAGACAGACGCGATTGGGGACTTTGTTTTATACTATGTAATGATGACATTGATAATGGTAAACCTTATATGATACATAAAAATAATTTACTGCAAAGTTGTATATCCTAAAGCTGCCTACAGAAAGTTTGCAAAGATATATACGTACCTATCTTCTACGGATAATAATAATCCACAGCAATCATTTTTGCCTCTTAAATATCCTTATAAAATAATTGGTTATTTGCGAAACTATCTTGACCAATACAGAATTAAGGCTTATAGAATTAAATACTTTAATTACGTTGGTCATATAATGGATATGAAAATTGAGTTTTACAGCAGCACATTTTAATTATTACCTAAAAATATAGCGCAGATTTAAAATTGCTGGCAATAATAATTTACTAGTGTAAAATGACAACAAACCGACAAAATATATATTGTACCTATGCGAAACCGAGAAGGGTCGTGAGTTTTTTGTATAAACTCATGATAATATAAAAACGTAAATATTAAAGGTGTTTAATTTTATGCTATGGTGTTTTTTTGCATTTTTATTACAAGCTGTTAGCTATATTTAGCGTGCAATGTTTGTTAATTTGTTCAGTCCCGATGACGACACACGAAAATGAAATTAAAAAATAATTACGAATTTGAAAATGGCCACGATACACATTGAAAATAGCTACGATTAAGCTTTTTAGCGCATTTGTATAACAGATTGTCGTCACCACATATTATAAAAATTATAAAATCTTTCGCCGCGTCTGTCTGTCTGTCTGTTCGCGAGAAACTCAAAAACTATTGAATGGATTTTCATGCGGTTATTTGCTGTTTATTAATACATAGAGTGATTCACGAGGAAGTTTTAGATATATAATTTGTCAAGATTTTTTGTAAATTGGTTGAAATATAATGATAATTATTGGAAGTGTCGGAAAAAGTCAAGCCATCTGGGAGCTTTTGTCGAAAACGCTGCCTAATGCCTTTGAGATATAACAAAACAATTGAGATAATTTAAATTTAAATTTATTAATTTGTGTATTTTATTTTGTATAATAAAAGGAATGATTTAAAGATCATAATATGCAGTGTTATTTGATTGTTTTTGTTAAGTGTATTTTTTTTATAAATTACATTAAAACATCTAAATTTATCTTTAAGGGTACGTGGCGGACGCGGCACCCGTTGTTCCAACACGGTTACACGCGAACCAGATTTATGAACACCCGTGTACTGATAAAAATTGTATCGTCCCCGTTCAATTTATCGCCTGACATAGCGAGTAATTCCGTTGTTATTTTCGCTTTCTGATAAGAAAGTTTTATGTCCGATAAAAAAATCGTTTTTACATTTATTTAAATGATTTGAACGTTAATGTTTTTCTTAATTGCTTTCATCAGAGCTTTGTCTAAATCAAATACCTTATACAGAAATGGCAGCTAATGTTCTTTTATTGCGAAATAGAACATTTCAAAAACTTGACCATCATCATATTATTTTCCATTTTCAAAATGTACCATTGGATTCACTTTATTTAAATTGCCAATATCATTAGAAATAAGGCTATAACAAAACATTACAAATAACAAACATTAGAAATAAGAAATAAGGCTATAACAAAACATTAGAAATAAAACAAAGTCGCTTTTCGCATCTGTTCGTATTCCATTAGTTCTTCTAAACTAGGATAAGGATTCTGTCACGGTTTTTACTGTTGTTTAGAGTATTTCTTTTGAAATGTTTATATGTATAGAAAAAGTATATTTTATTTATATGATGCACAGTAATGTCTACGTATGCTAATTAGGTCGAAAGGAATTTTTCTGGAGCTTACATTGATAATGCTTTAAGCCTCAAGAGATACATAAAAATAATGTATTAAAGATTTGTACATCTGGAAAACTGGGCAGTTCTGATTCGTACGCGGTGGTGTTCGGGCGTTTCCTTTGTTCCGAAAACTATCGAGTTTCGAGTCTGAGCGATCTACTGAGTGATACTTTCGAGCGCAGTGATACGTCGCGTGATGGAGCAGAACATCGAGTTATTGTGTCCATGAAGTGTTGTGTCATCAGTACTGTGTTAGATATTAAGTTTTCTTTCCTCCGAGTGTTTATCGTTGGTTCAATTTGTTGTCGCTTATTATAGGGTGTGTACGTACATACGTATAAACGTACTTTTTAGTAAGTAGTAAGCCGCAGTTTTCGGTGCGCGGCGTATGCAGTGCGTCATACTCTGAGCGTTGGGTCTCTCCGTGTGCAGCGCTTTGCGTCGTGTTATCACGATTTAAGAACGAAGATTACTAGGGACTCCCTCTAGACATTCGTAGGTTTTACTGTGAGGCAATGCACTTTGCCCATAGCTCTTTTGGTCGGGACTCGGGATAGTCCCGTAACTTCGCTTTGGCATTCCCCCTGCCCTTCATGCAGGGAGGTTGTTCGTGTCTTCAAAGGCCCATAGTTCATATCTCCAAGGTATAGCCCAGCTTCATTGTAGTGATCGAGATTTCGCTACTTTTAAGGAACTGTTAGCGTGTCTTTCGAGTGCAATGCGAGTTTGCGAAATCCGCCTCCCTCGCAAACGCAGAATGTCTCGTAAACGTGCTGATCGCGAATTCTTTCGCGTACTTACCATAGCCTTCTTCTCCCGAAAATCCGATAGATACAGTAGAGTTAGTTGCCCCACTCCCAGCTCTAACTCGGATTCCGGTTCCGAAATGGAGCTTGAGGTCACTGCGAATCCTGTAGATCGACGGCGACAGTGATGAAACCATCTCACGTAAGTGAAAAAGAACGAGAAATCTATGAGATACACCTCAGTCTCGAATACCCCCGCGAGTAAGCAAGTGAAAGTCCCTTCAACAAACGATTACCACGCGCTTAACTCTCTTCTTATGACTGGCAAGTACGCCTATTCCACTTTCGCTCTCGAAGAAGAACGTCTCTTCCGTGCAGTCCTTATTGCCTCTCTGAAGGCACTCGATTTTCCCGTCCGCGAAGTACACAGAAAGTACCACACACGCATCAACGCTACATGGTCCTGGTCGTTCTCGAGTGTTTTCAGGAGAGAAAGGATGTCTTTAGGCTCCCTCTGTCTATGGCCTTATCGGCATCACGTAAAAGCCCTGTGCAAGTCCCACACTCCGTTGCAATGCCGTAACCGTCAGATTTATGGGCACTCTGGGATTTTGCCTCCGACATCTCCGCCCTAGATGATTTAAGTGCCAAGGGGTTCACGCCACGAAGGGGTGTGGGCAAACTTCTAACACTTCTTGCGAATTATTGCGTCTGTCACCATGCCCAAGGCGCCTGCAACCGGTGCCCCATGATACGTTCGGAGAGTTGACCTCCACAGGAACCTGGAGAGTCCGTCTGTCTGGGCGTACCTAAAGTCACTCATCACCACTTTCTTTGAAAAAGTCGCTAGTTATTCCAGTTTGTTAGTGATATCTACGGCGAATTACGAACCGTACCATACCGAACGGTCCGCGTTGCAAAATACGTCCGTGAAACATTTTAACCTATCCACCCGGCGAAATAACGGCAGCGAACGATCAGTACCAGTGCGTCTTTTTAAAACACAGCACGTGCGCGCATATACCCGCTTAACCACAGATCACCAGATCACACTGCCGTGGTCTGGGGGTAACTTTCGCACTAGGCTCCCCTCGGCAGCGGCTCAAGCCTAGGTCCTTTCCCTCGGCCTGGAACCCTTGAGTACGTTGCTAGCGCGACACAGTAACACTAAATTATAAAAAAGAATTGAATCACTAGCTAACATCATAACACAGATAACATACAACATCATACAGGCAACATCGAACTGAGGTAGATTAGTTTATCTAGTTCTCTGATACAAATGTTCTGATTAAAATGTCCCTTTACATTATAATTATTATATTTTACTTTGTACCTTAAAAGATATCACTAATTTCAAATTACGAGTATGTGCAACAATAAAATAAATTTTGTGTGAATTATCTTACTGTGATGAACTGTAAATACTGAAATGTCAAAAATGGATATGAGGCGTTTAGACACTTATGATGCCACAGTAACGAAAGAAATAGTTTTATTATTGGAACATAATTAAAACAGTTAAATTATAGAAATACAGATTTACATTAACAGATACAGTAATATTCATTGCTATGCACATAATAGTTCTCTGGATTCTTTTTATATCAGTCATTTAGGTGTTTCTCGGGAACTCGTTTACAAGAGCCGTAATAGCACCACCCTATTACTAATAATAGACACCTCACTTGAGCGTGTCTCAGATTGAGGAAAACAAGATCTGGTCCAGTTTAACTCCACTAAAACGCAAGTCTGTACCTTTATCGCAAAAAAGACCCTCTTTGACGCAGTTCTTATCTTTCAGAAAGTCCCTTTAGTCACCAAGCCTAATATTATATTCTGGGTGTGGATATATCATGTGACGTTCAGTTTGGTGGCCATTTGGAAGGTAGAGCAAACCTGGTCTTAAAAAAAATATTAGGTATTCTTAACAGAGCAGGACGGTATTTCGCACTGGGCTACCTTCAGTTTTATAAGGTGCAGGTCCGTCCACACATGAAATATTGTTCTCACTCTACAGGGTCTACCGCGAAGAATGCCCTGAAGAGCTCTTCGGACTGATACCTGCTGCTGAGTTCGGTTACAGAACGACTCGTCACGAACTGAAATTCCATCAGTATCATCTCGATGGTTGGAACTCCTCTACTGTGTGGTTTTCATGTTAGTTTTTTCCGCGTACGTCAGCTCTCTGGAATAAACTCCCAGCGGCAGTGTTTCCGACCCATTACAATATACCGTCTTTCAGGAAACGAGTCTATTCCTTTCTTAAGGGCCGGTAACGCATCTGTGACTCCCCTCGTGTTGCAGGTGTCCATGGGCGACGGTGATCACTTACCATCAAGTGAAACGCATGTTCGTTTGGTACCAATGGTATTAAAAACAAACAATGGCAACAACAACTGACTACAACCATGTAGCAATATTGAGCGTACTGCAGCGCTGATTTTAGTGGGCAACCGATACACGATACGATATACGGACGTCCAGTCGGTGGATATTCATGTAACGGAAAATTAAAATAGAAAACCTTAAAGTTAAAAGTTACATCATTATTGTACAACGCATTCGTGCGAAGTCGGGGTGGGTCACTAGTTAGAAATAAAAGATTACCTATATGTTGAAAGTATCTGGTCGTCAGTTTTTAGGTGTATTTTCGTATTTTATAGGGATTATCATTGCTGCCTCTCACAGTCCGTAGGGAAGTACGATTGAAATTTTTCGAGTGGAAGCGACAGGGCTTATACCTCGAATTATTGATAGAATATTTAACTAGAAGCGGCATGTTATGTATTGTTTTTATTTCGTTTGGAAAATATGTATAATATACATTATTAATTAGACATTAACAAAATCCATTAAATCATGAATTGATTGAAGTCAATTATAAAACTCCTTAAAGACCAGTTGTTCTCAACCTTTTTTACTCAATGACACACTAATATACTCTTTACAAATTTGCGACACCCCTTAACTTGCATGCACATTTTTTGATAGTACAGAGTGAACGAAAATGTGAGTTTACATATCTTTCGACACACATGACAGGTGCTTGTGACACACCAACGTGTAGCGACACTGTGCTTGGGAACCGCTGTTATAGACGTTTAAAGACTTATATGTCATATTATTTTATGCTTATTATTGTTCTACAATATTGATTTAATCTCTAAAAATATATTACTAAATAAGTTACAGTAAAGTATTATAATTTTTTTATGATTTCTCTTGTGTGCATATAAAATATATTAATTTAAGAATATACAACACAGGTAAAAACGCACATTTCAGTTAGTATTTAATACATGTATACAAGTAAACATTTTAATATAAATATTGTATTTAGAATCTTAAATCTTTGAAAATATATCACAGATTGCTTTAAAATTTTGACGCAATGTTGTTTTCGAATACCAGCCTCTTGATGACAACGCTTTTTTTATATAGCATATCTTAGAAGTGAATGTAACACTCGATATATTATACTACTAAGGTGAATTTAAGGAAGTGAGTAACATCTAAACTAATTTATACATATAATAAGAATGTAAATATAACCGTCTGTACTTTTTCGATTTTCGTAAAAAAAATTGTTGCAGGTGTCTAGGAATAAGGAATAGAATAATACATTTCAATCATTTTTAGAAATGTCTATCTGTCTGTTTGTATGAACACGCATCACTGCTAAAACACTGGGTTCAGCAAGTTAAAACCTCAGCAAGAAAATGATAAAGCATATCCTCAGGAGTAACTTAGTATTTGTTTCATTAAAATCGGTCCACTCTATCAAAAATCATTGTAATTTGAATGACGGCTGGAGTCAAGTACGAGAGAAGATTAGTAATAATCTTCTATACTAATATTATAAAGCTAAAGAGTTTGTTTGCTTGAACGCGCTAATCTCAGGAACTACTTATCCGATTTAAAAAAATCAGTGTTAGATAGCTCATTTATCGAGGAAGGCTATAGGTTATATATAAACACGCTAAGACCAATAGTAGCGGAGCACCAATGTAGAATGTTTAGATATCGGGTTTTTTTTTTCTTTTGACAGCTTCCGCTGCGTGCATTTTAGCCCAAAATAACTATTCCACGCGGACGAAGTCGCGGGCAGGAGCTAGTAAGTAATAATTTTAAAAGTAATACATGAAAATATAAATACAATATTATAAAATTCTTCACCATAAAATAAAGAGTACGTATTCATCGTATGCTTTTTAATTATTAAGGAATTTTATAATGTTGTATATTTTTATATATTCGTAGCACTTCCAGTCGCTTATGTAACTTGGTCAGCAGTAGTTTCAGGTTGAACACAATAAATATACTGGGAAGACACGCCACTGCTGTCTGCAGGACTGGCAATTGAAATTTTATCCCGGCTTTATATACATCGATCCCAATAAAATTGTATGAAATAAACTATATATCCTACCGTCGAGCGGACTGTGATTTTCAATCATAATTTGTAAATTTTATTAACATTACCCGATCCATATGTTAACCACGAGACTTTATTTTAAAACATGGTTACACATTTTGTTTCGTGTTTAATATAAACGTAACAATTTTAGTATTTCGTAGTTTAACATTTATACCAAAAAATAAAGATATTTATACAATATTGATGAAACATACGAACAAACAAGAATTGTACTTTAACCAATATATATGTGAAAGGCAGAGCACATCACTCTTCGTACACTCCAAATCACTGTAGGAACAGAAAATATTAATTTTACTATGACATCATTGTTTGAAATTGCAATGCGACACAAAATAGCAAATTGCTCAATAGCGGAATTAATGAAAACAATTATTATAAACAAATGTTATAAAATAACACAATAAAGTAATATTGATAAATTATATCTATCATTACATATTATAAAACAAAAACCTCTGCCACGTCTGTTCGCGGTATACCCAAAAACTACTAAACGCATTCTGAAGCGGTTTTCACCAGTAGTTAAAGTGACTCATGAGGAAGGATAATTTGTCAAGGTTTTTTTTTATTATCAGGGCGGGAAACGTCCTCCGGGCCCGCCAGTACTTGTAGGTATATAATGATATACTTTATGTCCTCGGTTTGTTTTATACTTTGTTAAATATATTGTCTCTTTTATCTCTCTCTTTACCTTCAACTGTTTTCTTATATCGGTAAAGTGAAGCAAAAAATTATAATAAATTCTTACTAATATTATAAATGAGAACGTCAGTTTGTTTTTTATCGCTATCACACCTTAACTGCTAACCCGATAAGTAAAAAATTCAAAAAACGCATACACGTTGTCAGAGGTATAGAAAAGGGCATAGGGTTGCTGGCACGGGGCGAAACCATTGTGCCTCGGGTGGAAGAAGCCTACCAGACCCACTTACACATGATGGTGTTACAAATGTGGAAGAAAAAGGCTATCCTCGCCCAGTACTTTTTTTTTTTAACGTGTGGAAATCCCTTATGGATACCCACCCTCTCGGGGGAGAGAGTGGGTTATGTCCGACTCGCACGGACTAAAACCCCACGGTGTACCGTCCGACCGTAATGTTGGGGCGGCAAGGGATCGTGCTGGCTAATCACCTTGTAGAGCCGCCCCAACGGTCCGCCCGGCGGAAGGTGACCGCCGGGCTCCTACCTATAGCGGCCTGTGCACTGTTGAGGCCATCCGTCCTGTTCTAACGCAGTGGGTAGAGAGAACCCATGGAGCCCTCACCTACCGATTGGTGCAGGTGCTTACTGGGCACAGCTGTTTTGGCAAGTACCTGCACCAAACGGCCCGTAAAGAGGTGGACTCTCGTTGTCACCACTGCGTTGGATGCGACGTCGATACAGTCCAACATACATTGGAGGAATGTTTGGCGTGGACTGCAGAGCGCAATGAGCTCGTGGCGGTAGTGGGCAGTGATCTCTCACTGACGGCCTTGGTTAAGTCAATGACTGACAGTGTGAGGTCATGGAACGCTGCAGTCGCCTTCTGCGAAAGCGTTCTTGAGAAGAAAGAAGAAGCAGAAAGGCAAAGAGAAAGGGAGCCAGACGCCCCGGCAATACGACGTAGAAGAGTCGGTCGTGGGCGCAGGAGAGGTTTTCATGCAATGCCTCCATAATAAGTCTTCAGGTGGCGGACGCGGGGGCGTCCGTTGCCGCGTAACGAAGTCCCGAGACGCTGAAGCACGGTTTCTGCCGCAGCTTCATTAAGAGGCATGAGAGAGGAACTTCCTCTCTCGAGGCGAGGGTCCCCCGTTCGACCACCTAGGGGGCCCAAGCGCGTGACCAGATTTAGAGGAGTACATGCTCGCCGCTAACCCTCAAATCCGGTTCATATATGCGCACAGGCGGCCCAGGGGTTTTTAGTCGGTAGGAGTCCGACATAACCCTCCCGCTGTCCCCCGGCAGTGGGAGGTGTATCCAATGTAGGATTTTCCTCTGGATAAAAAAAAGGGCATAGGGTACTTTTTATCCAGAAAAAAGCACTGCCCCCGAGGGATAGGTCAAATTTCAAATATACCGCGAGCGAATCCGCGAGCAAAAAGTAGTAACAAATATTTACTGTTTTCAATATAGCTAAAAAGTATAAAATAAGTCTATAAGCCTCAAGAAAAATGCACAAATTTTTATCGTCTTATTGATTGTCCTGAAAATTTGCTATCGTAAATATTTACCAACATAAAATCTTCTAATATTTTAAAGAATAATCGTGGCATGCACATAATTAATACCATAACAACTTTACATTTGGAGTAGTTATCAACGATTTACATTATTTACGATGCAATAAATTTGCTTATTGAACTACTAATGCCTCAATTGCCTGTTGCATGCACTCCATATTTTACGTTTCAAATATTAAAACTATTTTCATAGTATTAAGTTTTTTTTTTTTTTCGAACTGACTTCGCTATTGACCTATCAAGGTCTTAACAGCTTCACCGGACTACTAAGGCGAGCGCTTAAGGCACTCAGCCGATTTTATTTGACAATTAGCTCAAGGGTGCACGGCACACCTCGGCTTGGGCTGTTGTCTGATACATACAATTCGCGACCTATCTGAGCTAAGCTAACTATTCATACATATATGAGTTTTTGAAACATATATGTGTACCAGGCATACATACCTCAACAACTCTTATATATATTTCCTATCGGATAATTTACTAAACTATTTCAGTTTGATAAGGGAACAAATAAAACCCTTCCACTTGCACGTGTAAGCGTGTATGCGTGCACGTGTGTGGAGGTGATATGTGTAATGTTGTCGCAGTGATGTAAGATTTTGTGTCACTGTATCTCGTGAGCAGCGCACTCAAGGGCTCCACGCCGAAGGAACGGACTTAGGCTTGAGCCGCTGCCGAGGGAGGCCTAATCTGGTGTGCGGGAGCGAAGTTGACCCCCAGGTTATTAAGTTATAGTGGCTAATCTGCACAAGAATATAGATGTTAAAAATCTGTTAATTTTTATGGGGCCTAATTTTTTTTTCTTACAGTGTGACACGATTTTGAACTATTTTCTAAAGTTTAAATATCGAAATCATCAGAACCTTACCTTAAAATCAATTATGAAATTCCAACCAAAACAGACGCTCAAGAAAAGAAATTAGTGAAAATGTGTTGGAAAGATAATATTTCAAAAAAACCAGCCAGTTTCATATAAAAAGTTTTCAAGTTAAATCACATCAAAGACCTGAAACATTATGTAGTGATAACATCGAGATCCTTCCCGCAAAGGCTTTCAAATGAAGTATTACACGTTGTATGGTGTATAGCACCGCAGTTTGTATTCAAGCGGAGTGCCGCACCGTCCCTTCATTCACGGTATTGAGCCATGAACCATTCATAATGGGTATTGGAATACTGCGCGATCTCTTTACGGGGCACCGCTAACCGATATTTCATAAATTGAACTTTCCTAGTGTAATTTATTAGTAGAGTCGTTGAAATTTTTTGTGTAAAAAAGAATAAAAATGTATGGAAAAACTATGCTCGCGGCTCCGTTTGCGTGTATTATAATTTAGATATTTTTTTTAAATAAAGCTATCTGATCATGACATCTTTATGCTCGAATCTATTTATGTATAGCTCATGAAAATATAGTTTCTTTTAGGTCCGTTGACGTTAAAGTTACTCAAGGTATAAATATAGGACTATGCAGAATTTTTTGCAGATGATTTTAGACTACTTTTCGTTGGGTTCGATTGACCCTTGGCTTTTGAAGTTATAATTCTTTTGGCGCGTTAGGGAAAAAAGATGAGAGTAAATTTTTACGATGCGCGCGCACACCCTTACAAAAAACCGACACCCTGAAGTTAGTTATAGTCAACATTTTGTTTCTTTGTATTTCTTGTTTGTATTTCTTTGTATTGAAACTTTCAATGTATTAAATACCTTTTTTCTATTGTTAGGCGAAAGATAAAATTTTTGAAAAGATTTTTATCTTGTTACGCCAAAGAAGTATAACTTCTAACGCGTGTACATACATAACATATAACACACACACTTTTTTTTTTAATATTCAGCGAATCGCGTAGTTATATTTTAGTTTATTAATATTCAGAGATTATTGTTATACGTGTTTTGAGTATTTTTGTACATAATATAAAAAAACAACAATCAAATTGAATGTCGTAAAATACTACTTCATTATGATAACGAATTTTATAAATGCATGGTTTTACATTTAACATTTTTAGATTTTCATTGCTTAAAAGGCGTTTCTGTGCCATAAATATATAAGTTACACGAATATATTATCGTGATATATTAAAGCTATTCAAATTTGAAACCTTAGAAGAGCGTAGAAATATTCTTGATTTAGTTTTCTTGTTTAAGCTCTTCAACAACTACATAGACAGCCCTGAATTACTGAGCATGTTTGGATTCTGCATTCCTTCTCGATAACCTCGTCAATCTATTAACCTTTTCAATTCTCCTTTTAGAAAAACTTAATCAGGTATGAGAATTGTAAACTTACATGTTGGTGGCGCCGTTGCGTTGTCGACGCCACCGAAGGGCGCGGGGTTATTTTGCTAATTTAAGTGGACTGTATATGCGGGGGTGCTATATTTGATATTCAACTATTGCGATCAGCTACGACGAGGGAGACAAGGGTAGGAAGGAAACTTGGCACATACCTCGCGGCGCTGCAGCTTCCACGTGACTAGCCAGCTAGGTGATTCTCGTTGCTCTCCACTGGGTTTTCTCCCACACAACACTTATTGTTTATAATGTATGTCGGCACATAATATATGCGAAGCGATGCGTTTATTTCTCACTCGACCAGGCGGAAATTCAAACTATTTGCATGCGGCGCGGCGCGGCGCGGACACAACAATCACGATGTGGCGCGGTATCAACACTAATGGTAGTAGTGGTGGCGGCGCGTCCGACGTGCGCGGCGCGGCGCGGAAACAACAATAATGATAGTAGTGGTGGCGGCGCGTCCGACGCGCGTGGCGCGGCGCGGAAACAACAACAATGATAGTAGCGGAGGCGCGTCCGACGCGCGCTACCGACTATAAGCAAGTGCCATAGGAAAGGGTAATTGAGCGGGGCTGGAAAGTGTCACGATCTGATCACAATAATGCGGGAATTTCAAATATATATAAAGCGGCGCAACCACATATTATTTTTTTATTTTTGTAGTTTATGTTATAGCATAAAATTGTCTTCACTTTTAATTAATGTGTACTATGCAAGTTGTGTTTACTTAAGAAATTGTACATCGTAGTCAATGATTGAAGTAATATTTTTTGTTTGGAATATGCCGATGTAACAATTATTGTAAACCTATTAAATAAAGTTACATTTATTGTGGCTACTGCCCTAATTTACGCTTATGCTCATAAGTTATTCCCTATGCTACCGAATGTAACCTGACCTTCATAAAAGAGCCATATAAGCTCATCCAATAGTTTTCGACTAAGTACACTAACGGATAGACAGACAGAGTGACGTCACTTTTTATAATACTAGCGGGCCCGGCGGACGTTATCCTGCCCTGACAATAAAAAAAATCATCCCTTTCTTCCCTTCTCCTTTGTCTACTGGTGAAAACCGCATGAAAATCTGTTAAGTAGTTTTGGAGTTTATCGCGAACAGACAGACAGACATACGTGACAAGGGACTTTATTTATTTATTTATTTATTTACACTTTATGCGTTAAATACGCAATGGCTGACTTAATGCCTAAGGCATTCTCTACCAGTCAATGTTTATAGTATGTAATGATGTATGGATAGACAATTATTGATCGCGATTTTGAAGATGCCTTTTTATTTTACAAATAAGGCGTCGCATTGATAAATTATTCATCGAATTCAGAGGTACTCACTATCATTATCCACGATCTTTTTCTATGATTTATACTTGGAGGTGACTGGTAAAGGGTGCTATTAATATAATACCTATATAAACTATTATTTTGATAGCGCGCTTTGTTTGTTTGATTGTGTTGTTAGACTATTTTATTACTGATAATCATTATTCGGTTTATTTCAATTAATTTGTTTTTAAACACTAATTATTTATTGAACACTTTGACTGCCACAGTAACAAGGGTTTGAACCCAAGTCGATCGACGCGGCATCCGACGCTATCAACCAAGTCGTCATCACTTCAAAAGGCTTTATTACATTTATCAGTATGTATAATGGTCATATCTAAATTAGGCTCTGATAAAAAAATGTGTGTAAAGCATAATTTAAAATCGAATTAACTTATCGAAAATCTCATAATTTTCAATAAATGTATTGAATGCACTATACGAATGAAATATAAAAATATAAATTACGAATCAAAAGGGAGGTATTTTCAAATAATACTATTTCACATTATAGACGAGACCGGCGGTGAAAATTGAATAAACGCTGTAACTTTAGTGAAATTGTTTGTGTATGATTTATTCTCACTTCGTTGAATTGGCATGATTGGAAATGCAGAATCGAATTGGTAATTTATTTTTATTCGAAAGTTACATTAGTTCTCTACCACCACTACATTCGGTGATTTGTAATTTCAATTCAATAGTAATTACACGTGTAGTTTTGTTTGTATTTATTTCATTACACAACTTTAGAGAAAATATCTAGATATACCTAGTCTTGCCATAAATACTGAAACAAAGAAAAAAAAATTCTATTGCAAATAACGTTTATTACTTTTACAGTGTGTTAGTTTAATACATAAATATAAAACAATTTAAAATATAAAAAGCTTGTTCGAAGTGGTCTCCATTGGCTGCAATACAGTCCTTTAAACGTAGAGGGCAGTTATCAATAGAAGCACGCACTCTTTCCATAGGTAAATTCTTCATGCCAATCGTACGGATTGTTTTAGGGACTCCAAATTATCATAGCGTTTAGAGCAAGCCGTACTCTCTAAAACTGACCATAAATCATAATTCAGCGGATTAAGATCGGGACTAGACGATGGCCATCTTCAGCTCTGATGAAGTCTGAAACGTTCGTTTCCAACCAAGATTGCGTAGACCGGGCTTTATGATCCGGCGCCGAATCTTGCTGGAAGGACCATTCATGGTTATTGAACATGGTGTTGTTAAGGGGCTTCACTACCTTCTCAAGAATGGTATCTTGATACACTTGTGCCAATATTTTGATACCTTTCTCACAAAAGTCTGGCTCAGTCATTCCTTCATAGCTAATACCCCACTAAACCGTCACTGAAGTCGGATAGTGCCCTCGTTGCACTCTGTCGGCTAATTGGGAAGCTCTCTTAGAGCTTTGAGCATAGATACGGTCAATCTATTGTTTAAAATGTTGTTCAATTGTAAAACTTTTCTCATCCGTAAACAAAATTTTTCTGTGACCTACCTTTGCGTACCGCTTCAGTAGTTGCTTCGATTTTACTATCCTTTTCTTTTTTAAATTATCACATAAGAAATGACCAATACGTCTCTTAAAGGCTGCAAGTCCTAAGTCATCTTTTAAAATACGTGACATGGTTCTAGGTGCTATCTCCATCTCCCGAGATAAAATCTTTTGCTTTCGGACAGGATTTCTTCGAATCCTTTACCTTACTGCTTTGACCACCTTTTTCGTACGAACACTACGTGGACGGCCAGATCTTTTTCTGTCACAAGCAGAGGAGGTCTCATTGTCCCTATGAATAGCCCGGTACACAAACATTTTACTAATACCAAGCGTATGGAAAGTTTTAAATATTGCATTTGGTTCCATACCTACTTTGTCTAATGCAATTACAGCGATTCGGTTCTATTTATCACTCCATTCCATTTTATTATCGCAAAATATTGTACAATGTATTGGCGCCAAAATGAGAAAACCCAATGAATAATCATATAAAAATGACAGATTCCAAATTCAAATGTAATATTTTATTTATTTTTAATAGTAACAGCATTTATGGCCACACTAAGTAAAAATAGAAGCAATGATATTATAACTGAGAAGCTGTAGATACGTTTCCTACATGTTATTTTGACAAAACAAATGCCATGATAACGCACACATACGTAAAGTAATATTGTACCGCCACACTGTCTTAATGTGGAAGTAAGATGGCATATTCTCAATATCGGTGGTGGAAAAGAAATAGTTATATGTTGCTTAGATACGGGCGGATTGACGGGGCAATCGTTAAAAATAAGCTAGTTAGCCAAATTTTAACAAGGCGCTGTCGAAGCGCTTATGTTGTATCTACAACTTTTTAGTTATAATATTACTGGGTACAGGTATCGCTCTCTCTCGAACAACTCTCTAAAGTTCGCTCTGAAGTTGCCGCATTAAAATATAAGTACAACAGATGAAAATAAAACACATACCAACATAAATAAAACAGATTGTTAATTACATAGTGAAACTGAATTTGAATAAATTTAGTAATTAAGTAAAACAAGTATTTTATATTTGTAACTAGCGGGCCCGGCAGACGTTGTCCCGCTCTGATTATAAAAAAATCTTGAACAAATTATATACAAAAACGTTCCTCGTGAATCATTTTATACACTGGTGAAAACCGCATAAAGATCCGTTCAGTAGTTTCTGAGTTTATCGCGAACAGACAAACAGACAGACGCAGTAGGGGACTTTGTTTTATACTATGTAATGATATATAGTTTATACAATATGTGAAAATGTATGTCGTCGTTTTAAAATATGAATTAACAAGTCGGTTGCCATAGGGACCGTATTTCTTTATAACCCGAGAATTGTTACTTCAGATAAATGGAGTTTTTGACGGGACCCTAGAATATCATGTAGTGCGTTTTATACTTTATTCATAGTCTTGTGTTATTTGACTCTATATTTTGTAATATTGGTGGTGTTTTATATAATTTAGTTTGGTTATATGCGCATAAGTAATAATACTACGGATTATGGATTCTGGCTTACCACAAAAACTCCCTTTTTATGCTATCCATTTTACTATAACTGTATACTGAATACCACATCATTAAATTGCACTGCAATACATCATCTTGATACTATTCAACCGATAGCTCTATGAAAATTAGTGCATAGTTTTATTTTAACATAGAGAACATCTACATAATATTCAATTTTCTATAAACCAATTATGTATTATAACACATATTAATTACAAAAAATAACAATATCAAGGAATAAATGAAAAACGCACGCAAAGCCCACCTATATTCATACATATTAAAAAAAATGAGTGCATGTAACCGTCACATTATTGAAGTAAAACATCTTTGGCGTTATAAAAGATAGCGACTTCTATTAAATCATAATTAATTTAATTTGTTATTTATCACAGTAATCTGTTCGTACTTTTCTATATTTTATATACTTTATAGCAAAGACTTGCTAATAATATGTCCCGTGTTATTTAAGTTCCGAATTAGCTGATAGATGTCACTACATATAATGAACTTTTGATTTATTTTGTTACTTACTTACATTGAAACCAAATGACAGCACGGTCGCGCACACATATATACATAATTAATTGTATTATATGATTTTTATTATTATACAATTCAATATTATAGTTTTTTTTTCCAAAAATTTCGGGTTGATCTGTTTATAAACTGTTTATTGACAAAATCAAAAATATTAAAAACAGACTTCTGTTGCATTGTCGTTCAGTTACCTCCTAGTCGCGCCTAAAGTAGTTTTACTTTAATAATTCTGTTTGTCTGTTACTTTTTACAATAAGACAACCTATTTATAATAAATTTAATAATAATTTTAAAATAACCTGAGATCTGAAAAACCACATACATTTACTTATTACCCCGGCAATTTATGATATACCGTGATTATTATTTTATCATTACGAAAAAAAAATTAATACAAAAAACACACAGATAAAGTTACCATAAAAGTCGGTATAGAGATATACGAACGCTTTCATATTTGTGAATCGTAATCAAGTACTTCATAATGTCCAATTCCGATAACAGCATGACCACGGTAATTTTAACAATGAGTCTTAAGGCCCGAAACATATCAATAAGCGTTTGCAATGCACTAGAAAATCCTTTACTAGAATGCTATTCCACAACTGAATTTTATGTAGTACTAGCTTCTGCCGGCGACTTCGTCCGCGTGGAATAGTAAGCTGCGGAAGCTCGCAAATGGAAAAAAAGACCAATTCTGAAACATTCTTCATTAGTGCTGCTAGCTTAGCTTCTGCTTCCTAGCTAGTCTTAGCGTGATGATATAGCCTATAGCTTTAGTCGTTAAATGAGTTATCTAACACTGAAAGAATTTTTCAAATCGGAACGGAGTAGTTCCTGAGATTAGCGCGTTCAAGCAAACAAACTCTTCAGCTTCATAATATTAGTATAGATTACATTCAAACCTATAGGCCGTTTAACGTGATGTTAAAATTTGTAACGACTCCACCATCACTGCTTCCTATCTTTATTTTGTTTCGTCTAACAAACAAATTTATAAGCCATATTTATGTAATATATCGAATTTTTTATCAACTCCTTAATGTTGTTGCAGACGGGAAATAAGTATCGAGTGAATTTCCATATTAAAATGCGTATCGCGAACTCTATTATAATAGTACATAGGCATTGTACGCATGATGTATGTTTTCTTTATATCAAGGAGATGTCATAGAAAAAATAGCTCAGAAGACACAAACGACAATCTTGACAATAAAGTTCTCATTTCATTTTAAAAACTTGTATAAGATATTAAATATAACCAAAACTTCTATTAAAACATTATTAATTTAATTTATTACTTATCATAGTAATCTGTTCGTACTTTTCTATATTTTATTAATTTAGAACAAATAGCTGCTAATAATATTTCCTGTGTTATTTAAGTTCCAAATTAGCTGATAGATGGCACTACAGACAATGAAGCTTTGATTTAATTTGTTACTTACTTACACTGAAACCAGATGGTAGGCAGCACGGTCGCACGCCCATGTAATTACACATAATTAATTCTAAAGTATGATTTTTATTATTATTCTATTTAATATTTTTATCTTGATTAATTTGTTTATAAATTATTTATGGACAAAATCCAACATATTTAAAAAGTTTTGCTTTAATCGCGTGTGACTGTTACACGCACTAATTTTTTTCGTTCGTTGGTATAATTATATATAGTCCCTGGAAATTAAAAAACGGGTACAATTTATAGCATCCCTACGAAACGTGCCAAATCTATACGCCACGTACACATAGTCACGATTAAATCTAAAAATAACCTGGACAATAAATCAACTGTGAGTTACATAAAGAGAAGTTTCGAAGATGTTATCCTATAATACATATAGTTTTGTAAAGATAAGCAAATTATATGAAACGTTTGTTTGTAACACTATGTTGTATCGGCGACTTCAATCGCGTGAAAGTACTTTATTGTAACAATAAATTTTTTTGTCTTAAAATGTACTTTGTCTTTAATTTTATTTTTAATCAACAACACAGTGATATGTAGCGTAATCTCTTTCTCAGAGTAATTTCTGAAAACTATATTCGAAGTACCAAATACTATGTGAAATACACATATGTCTTGAAGTTCTCACAAGTCACTAATTAAACTTTCAAGTTACTATGTTAAAAGTCTATACCATGAGCCAACAACAACAATTGTACGAAGTTTCAACATGGTCACCTGCATGACGCGACGTGCGAGCGTATTTCATATGTACACAAATTTAACAATGTTATGTAATCTTCTGATATAACGTTGAAAATAACAAGGCAAGGAGTAGGACTACTTTAAAAATTCAGTTAAAGAATTGAATTAAAAGCATTAATAAATCACTACCTTTGTGATATTACAGAGTGAACATTCTGTATTACTTTTACTCGCATCTGGTGATTTCTCGCAAAATTTGACGGGCTAACGTCGTCGCCAAAATGTGAGGGGAGTAAACTATTTGCGTGGGATTCAGGTGACATTGTGATTGATGTATCTTGCCCGCGATGTTTAAGCCGCTGAAAAAAATGAGATATGAGATTAGATTTGGAATATGTTTATTTTTTAAAGTAAAAATACGATATAAATATATTTACCAACCAGTTACTCAACCCAAAAACTTATTCTATGTATTTTCCACGATATAATCGACTTATATGTTAAACTTATTTAGCACGGTCAAGTCGTTTGCCCGTAACGATATTGTAACTAAAAAGCTGTAGATAGGTCATAAGCGCTTCGACAGCGCCTTGTTAAAGCTTGGCTAACTAGCAAACGTGATCTAGTCCCGTCAATCCGCCTGTATCTAGACAACATATAACTATTTCTTTTGCACCACCAATATTGAGAATACCTATGTGTGCGTTATCGTGCCATTTATTTTGTCAAAATATCATGTAGGTAACGTATCTACAGCTTTTTGGTATACTATCATTGTTTGCCAGTGATTAGTGTGCAAATCTTCAAACAAACGTACTTTCTCGTTTATAATATACTAGCTGATAGTAGCGACTTCGTCTGCATCGTTTCTTAACGACATATTTTATGTACAGGTGAAAAAAATATAAGCACGTCACCGCTTGCCCCACTTCACTACGATAAGGAATGTAATGCTTATAAAAATTGTAGTTACTTAAAACTTCAATAGCTTTATTTCAATAAAGATTACGTGGTATTTTTTTGTAAAGACCAATAGTTTAAAATATAAAACTAACAAAAATGATTGAAATCTATTCAGCAGTTTTTTGCACACTTTGATGCGCACAAAACGGCAAAGTTCTATCATTTCATTCATATACAAAATATCATATTACATTATAACTTAGAATTATTTTTTCCCAGCGTGGTTGCTTAGCCAGCGATTGATAATATTCTGTTAATACTCACGGATAAAATCAATCAAGTTTTTGTAAGTAATCTATTCATTATTTATGTTTATAGCATAACGTAGCTGGTTATAATAGAGAATTACATCAACTTTTTACTTGTAAATTATATTACACTTAGAGTATTGTGAATCTATACAAAGTTATGACGTAAGTATTAACCGAGGATCTAAACGGAAAAACACGGGCATTAACATTCATCACATTATAATAAATTATGACTAACTGTTATTTTATGAGAGCCTAATGGTCCGATAAGGGTGTTTTATTGTTCCCTAATGGCTTATACCTGTCTTAAGGCAGCCACGGGACGATGCGTTACGGCCACGCACATCGCCAATTTTACGTAATGGATACATCTTTATTGTCAGTTCGAAAATACCGTTAAAGGCTATTATATAAAAATGATATCTATAGAGTTTGAAGTGATACTACTTTGGAAGTGTATGTTTTAAAGATTTTTTTATCACCTTCCTTTACATATGTATACCTCAGTAATTCTTATATCTATAAATAGGGTAAGCTAGTTTTGCTTAGTATAGTTTAATTCAGGTTGTTGCATCCTAGGCAACCGAGGTTCGGCCACTTTATCATCCAAAAGCTTGTTGACTAGCGGATATGTGCCTTATGCGCTCGCTTCAGTAGTCCTGCGAAACCGTGAAGTCCCATCAGGCCAATAATATTAGTCAGATCGAAAAAATAAATCATCTTTCTAAATTTATAAAGTACTAGCCGCCACGGCGGACGATGTCCCGCCCTGATAATATAAAAAAACCTTGAAGTTAGACATATGCTGTCGTTGACTTTTTTGTAGGCATTATTAAGCTCTACAACTTTTTATAGAACTCAATCATATATCTCTCATCGTTAAGGCAGAGTTCGTAAGAAACGTTTTCGTTCTACCGTTTTTTCTCCGACTTACTTTGCAAATCCGACTACCACAAAAAAGTCTTTTCATTTTTCGGGTTAATATATAGCCTATGACACTTACAAGTAACGTGGCTTTCTATTGGTAAAATAATTTTTAAAATCGGTTTTGTAGATCCAGAGATTACCCCCCACAACAGTCTTAGACTAGAGGGGGGCGTTAAAAGGCCCAGAAAAAATGGGGGGCGTTGATGTGGGTTAGGGGGGCGATGTATAATTTGTAATTTCATTTACTTTATATAGTATTGTAAATTTCACTAAAATTAAAACCCACCTATTACACAATAACGAATAATTAGTTTATATTTCTACCCTGTATGATGTTATAAAAACTTAAAATACTTAACATAGATTTCGTAGGATAGCTCGCACACCGTACGCAATCAAGTTGTAACAAGTTTCTGCGGATCCGGTAGATATCGGCTGGTTCATCGATACTTGCTCAGTACGATTGAGCGTCGAAAGAGATAAACGAGTTTGTGCGTGTTTGTCTTATTCCTGTCGTTACTTGCTGTATTTAAATCCTATATAAAAGCTCGTAATTGTTCTTATATTTTCATTTGTGGTTTCGCACGCTATCTTTAAACAAGTATTTAAGTTCAACACTTTATTTACATACTCGTATTTTTAAAAACAAAGCCATGTCGGAAGCAAAAAAGAAGAAACGGCAATACAGTGTAGAATATATTAAATATGGATTCATAGAAAATTCAACAAACCCATCTTTGCCTTTGTGTCTTCTTTGTTCAAAATATTTTCAAACAAAGCGATGAAGCCTTCAAGATCATTTGAATAAAATGCATCCGGATAAGAAGGACAAAAATGTAGCCTATTTTCAAGATCTGGAAAAGAAGCATAATGCTCAGCCAAGTGTATTGAGTGGTAATAGGCATTATCAAGCTACAACTTTTCTCTAGAACTCAATCATATATATCTCATAATTAAGGCAGCGTTCGTAACAAACGTTTTCGTTCGACCATTTTTCTCCGACTCCCCAGATATTACCCCCTACAACCTCACAAACTTTACCTCTTTATAATATTAGTATAGATTATAGATAATATAATTAGTTAATAACTTCTGCCCGCGACTTCGCACGCGTGGAATAGTTATTTTGGGCAAGACGCAGCGGAAGCTCTCAAAAGGAAAAAATACCCCGATTTTAAAACATTTTTCATTGTTGCTCCGCTCCTATTGGTTTTAGCGTAATGATATGTAGCCTATGACACTCATAAATAACGTGGCTTTATATTGGTAAAAGAATTTTCAAAATCGGTTTAGTAGTTTTTGAGATTACCCCCTACAACGTCACAAACTCACAAACTTTACCTCTTTATAATATTAGTATATAGATTATAGCCCCTGCCCGCGACTTCGCACGCGTAGTAATAGTTACTACTCTGGGCTAACGCTGACACACAGCAGAAGCTCTCAAAAAAAAACATCTCGATTTTGAAACATTTTTCATCTGTGCTCCGCTCCTATTGGCCTTAGCGTGATGATAGCCTATAACCTTTGTCGATGAATGAGCTATATAACACTGAAATAATTATTGAGATCGGACCAGTAGTTCCTGAGATTACCCCTTACAACGCCACAACGTCACAACGTCACAAACTCACAAACCCACAACGTCACAAACTTTACCTCTTTATAATATTAGTATAGAAGTATAGATGAAAAAATATGCCAAGAACTTTTATTTGCTAGAAATTTAGAGACAGGCAGGAAAAGAGAAACCGTATTTAAAACACTGGAAAAGTTTTGTGATGAAAAAAGAATTCCGTTGAAGTATATTATATCAGCTGCTACAGATGGTGCTCCAGCTATGACGGGGTGTGAAAAAAGCTTCATA
This sequence comes from Antheraea yamamai, assembly GCA_036509395.1. Classification (NCBI taxonomy): domain Eukaryota; kingdom Metazoa; phylum Arthropoda; class Insecta; order Lepidoptera; family Saturniidae; genus Antheraea; species Antheraea yamamai. The sequence continues at coordinate 7,474,375 of AP028435.1, read as the reverse complement.
TCGTACTTAAAAAACAAAATTCCTGATGTACTTCCTGTACATTGCGTTATACATCGACAGCATTAGTTGCTAGAAATTTAAGTGAACGACTATTTCAATCATTGCAACATGTCATCAGAGCAGTCAATAAAATCCGAAACAACTCTTTAAATGACAGATTATTTAATCAGCTTTGTGTTAATAATGATGAAGATTTCAACAGATTGATCTTTCACACAAAAGTTCGTTGGCTATCAAAAGGAAATTGTCTGACTCGTTTTTACAATCTGTTTGACTCTGTCATAGAGTTCTTGGAAAACAAAGACACAGAATTGCGCGAAAACCTCATCACATCAAAGAATGATGTCGCATACCTGACAGACCTTTATACATTGCTTAATGATATGAGTTTCCAACTTCAAGGCGATGACTTGAACTTAATAAAAACAAATAATGTCGTCACTGCTTTCGTAGCCAAGCTGCTCTTACACAAAAAGAGTATCAGCAGAAGTGAGTTCCATAATTCTCCCAATTTATCAGTATCCTGCAACAACGACGACTTGCTCGTTTACTGCCAACATTTGAAAAATCTTCACAGTCATTTCATTGAAAGATTTCAGGACATTTTGAAATTGGAAATACCAGATTGGGTGTTAGATCCTTTTTCAAATATCAACATAGCAATATCACCCCAGTTGGAAGAAGAACTTATAGAACTGACAACGAACGAGGAAATAAAAATCAAATACAAAAATAGCTACCAACAATTTTGGCTACAAAAGTCAATTCCGCAGTTGTACCCTGGATTGTGGTCTATCGTTGAACGATTTTTGATAGCATTCCCATCGTCATATTTGTGTGAACGTGGGTTTAGCGCTGTGACAACGCTGCTTACTAAAAAGAGAAATCATTTGCAAGTTATCAAACGCGGCGATTTACGACTGTTTTTGAGTAAAATCGAACCTGATATCAACAAACTTATTAAATATCATCAAATTCATCCATCTAATTAGATTAGTATAAAAACGAAAACTGATTACATATTTATATTGTTTCTTTTAATTTGATTAAAATATATTATTAATATTATAAAGGATTTTATTTGCTCTCACTGGTAAAAAATTCTAGTTTAGAATGTAAGTTTATACATCAGAACCGACTAATATAACTAAATTAATTAAAGTAATGAAATTGTGGTTTTTAAGTTTTAGGGGTATATAAAAATGGGGGGCGCTGAAAAATAATTGATTTTCAAAGGGGGCGGTAAAAGAAATAAGTTTGATAATCACTGCCCTACAACGTCACACACTCACAACGCCACAAACTCACAAACTACCTCTTTATAATATTAGTATAGAAGTATAGATAGACACTAGCTATATCCGTGGCTCCGGTCGCGTGAGCTATACAATTATTGTTCAAGTTTTCTTTAATCATAAATCTTTGACGATAGGTCAGTTGCTAGCGTATTCGGACACCGTCTTGACCGATGTAGGCTCGAATCCTTGTCAATGGGCCGAAGCTTTCGGTGAAGAAAAATATAACGATGAAAATATAGCATGGTGGGAAGATTTTTTGCTAAGCCTGCCAGGCTAGGTTACCACCTTCAAGTCGAAAATCAGTCTCCATGCACCTATAGGTATGTTCCAGTAGACGTACTAGCGAGGCAGTCACCTTCCCAGGCTTAGAGTATTTATTATCTAAGACCACATTGTCGTTTACCATCAGGTGAGACTGAAGACAAACGCTACTATTCATAAAAAAATAAAAAATGTTTCATTTTATATCTAAATATTTATTATTGAACCTTTTTGTAGACAACGATCAATATCTAAACGTAACTCAATATCCAGTGAAGCTGTGAAGACTTTGCTAGGTCAATAACGTAGTCAGTTCGAGAAAAAAAAAGTAACTCAATAGCTTAAAGAATATATTATCAGCTAGTTATGTATATACACGAATGTGAGTTAGTTTGTTTGTTTCACTTTCACGCAACTGATCAGCATAAAATTTTGCATACACATTATCAAGGGTATAGAAAAAGTAAAAAAGTACCTTTCATCCAGAAATATGTACCGTTCCCGAGGAATAGATCAAATGTACATTAACGCGAGCAAAGCCGTGGACAAAAGCTAGTCAAAGATAAGAGTAAGTTCTTTACGAACGTTCGTTGAACGAACGACTAGTTCATTGATGTTGCTAAGTATTAGTGTTCTTGCAGTTGCTTTTTTTTATCCTCATTACATAATAGAACCAGCTGTACACGCAGCTCCGCACGCGTTTTTTAAAATTGTATTATTAGTAGTAGTAGTAGATTCTCTATCAGATGCAATTTATACTATTAACCAGGATCTAAATACCTTAAGGGATTGGTCTGAGAGGTTTGGCTTATCAGTTAATCCTTCCAAATGTCATGCAATTGTAATAGGGAGCTATCGTATGATTACCAGAATAGACTTCAGCTCGCTGCCTCAGATTATATTCAGTGGTCTGGTCATACCGTTTAGTACGGATGTAAAGGACCTTGGTTTACACATTGATGCCAAATTGGATAGGAGAACTCATATTTCCAAGGTTAGTCAGAAAGTGATCGGTACTCTAAAGTCTTTTTATCGCCTGAAAAATTTTCTCCCAGTTAAAACGAAAACCATGCTAGTGCAATCTATAATATTTCCTATAACTGACTATGGTGATGTGTGTTTTTACGATCTGAACGCTGACCTCCTTAACAAACTTGACAGATTACTCAACAATTGCATTCGATTTGTTTTTAATCTTCGTAAGTATGACCGTGTATCGAGCCATTGTTCAGAGCTTAATTGGTTGCCCATACGCCAGCGTCGGAGTTCGCGGGCTCTGACAACTCTGTATTCTATTCTATTTTCTCCCAACACTCCCTCTTACTTAACTCCACATTTTCAGTTTTTATGCTCTAATCATGATCTTAACCTTCGCTCTTCTAATAATCTTATTCTTTGCTGTCCTCTCCACACTTCCGGTCTTGTACATTCATCTTTCTGTATCCAATCTATTCTCGTGTGGAATGCACTTCCTTATGAAATCAGGATGTCATCTAACCGTTTCAGTTTTAAAGTCAGGGTACGTCGGCTTTACCAGTGTCATTTAACAGAATTATCTGGTTAATGCTGTATTTAGTACTTGATGTTGACTAATTATACTTTTATTTATTGTATTGATATTTATGTATGATGTTGTTATGTGTATGTATTATATATGTGTAGTATATATGTATTATATATGTAGTATATTGGTGTTGATATTTTATTTATATATTGTGATATTAAATAGGTTAAACATAATTTCATAAAAACCTCACCTTTTACACCTACCAACATTTATCTCTGCATCACCTAATGGTTGACTGGCAGAGAATGCCTTAGGCATTAAGTCCGCCATTGCGTATTTAACGCATAATGTGTAAATAACTAAATAAATATGAAATTGTGAGGCCATGTACAATTATAGAAATGCTCTTTAAAAACAGTTGTAAGTACGACACGCACAACACCTACAGTGGCATGTAACGTATACATTAGATATATAAATACTAACAGAGTGTCAAATGAGTTTTATCATCAGCAACATATTTGGAATCTTAACCCACCATGTAACTACCTTAATGCTCACTTACACTGTATAAGGAACTAATAAAACAATGACTTAAAGATGTTATTATGATGATATAATATGCCCATATTGTCAATAAGTAATACGTTTATGGCCTTTCTATCTTATCATTTTAGAAAGACCCTTTTTATCTTCAAATTTCCTATTAACAATTATAATGTTGAATTGTATACAATGAATGAGCTGACGTCTTGAAATCTTACATAAATAAAAATCAAGATATAAAACTTTATATTTGTCTAAGCAGTTTATAATATTCGACAATTTAAATAGTGCACATTCACTTGGGTACAATATTCTTATATGTTACTATGGTTGTTGAGTTATGAAGACGAAAGTGCGGTAAATAAAGCAAAATGACCGAAAAGACAATACAATTACATACATAGATACAGATATATAAATTTCAATTATACTTATTCTTGGAGTCCAGTAGAACGCACATGTTATGCACATGTTTACAGTGAACAAAATATTATTGCTAAATTTCATGCGGACGAAGTCGCGGGTAATAGCTAATCTAAAATATAATAACTTAAATTGCTTCCTATAAGTTCAGCTATGTGCCAGTGAAAGTCCCGTGAAAGTTGGTCAAACCGGTTTGGACATAGCACTGCGGGCGAAGCCACGGTTGAGCTAATCTAAATTAAAATACACTAAATGACTTTTTATAATGTCTGCTATCTCCCGGTGAAAGTCCCGTAAAAAACGGTCCAGCCGTTTTGGAGATAGTACTGCAGGCGAAGCCACGGTTAATAGCTAGTATAAATTAAAATTACCTAAATTACTTTTTATAAGGTCTGTTGTCTGACAGTGAAAGTCTCGTAAAAATCGGTCAAACCGTTTTGGAGATAGTATTGCGGACAAAGCCACGGTTAACAGCTAGTATAAATTAAAACTCCTTGCATTACATTTTATAAAGTCAACTATTTGCCAGTGAAATTTTGTGAAGATTAGTTCAACCATTTTGGAGATAGTACAGCGGGTAAAGCCACGGTTAGCAGCTAGTCTAAATTAAAATAAACGAAATTACTTTTTATAAGGTCAGTTATCTGCCAGTGTAAATCTCGTGAAAATCGGCCCAACCGTTTTGATGATAATATTGCGGACGAAGCAGCGGTTAACAGCTAGTCTAATTTAAAGTAGCCTAAGTAACCCGCTGTAATTTTTTCTATCTGCCAGTGAAATTCCCGTCAAAATCGGTCCAGCCGTTTTGAAGATAATATTGCGGACGAAGCAGCGGTTAACAGCTAGTCTAATTTAAAGTAGCCTAAGTAACCCGCTGTAATTTTTTCTATCTGCCAGTGAAATTCCCGTCAAAATCGGTCCAGCCGTTTCGAAGATTACCCAGAACAAACAGACAGACAGACAGACCGACAAAAATTTTAAAAATTGCATTTTGTGTTATCAGTTGCGTGTATACATTCGTACCCAATCAGTAAAAAAGTGTTATTTTGATATTACATACAGACACTTCATTTTTATTATATGTATAGAAGAAGATATAGAAGATAAACTAAAAAATGTATATTATTACTTTTCTTAGTTTTTCTTAAATAAGGTACCTTACATCACTAACTTTTATAATGAAATGTGGTGATATGTATATACAAATAAAAATGGTTTCAAGTTTAACTGAAAAGGTAACAATAACATACATATAAATAAAATTAATATGTCTGTCGTTTGTCCCGACTAATATACAAAGCACCTGTACTTGTTTGGATAAGACTTTCACTGGCAGATAGAAAACTTTTCTGATTATTATTTAGGTTACATATCCACTATGCTTTTCCACCGAGGCTGAACAGTAAAAAATATAATAAAAAAGGTCGAGGTAGTTATAAGTACTGCCGAAAGAAGTGAAGACACCAAACAATGGAGTAACTTTTGAATTTCTAAGTGAAGTATAATAGAACTTGTTTAAATTTAATAATTTGTATATTGAAATACATTACTCTGGTTTATACAATTATTGGCACTCCGAACAATAATTATATACGTTTTTATACAGTTAATTAATTAATCAAACGTATGATGAGCTGCAAAATGTCAACATCAGACGTACACAGGCCGCTATACTACACGTCGCTAGTCTGACACAAGTCGGGCAAACGCATTACGATCAGTAACCTCTTACTAGCATGTCATGACGCGAAATCATAACTTTATCTCCTGCCAAAAATACCGCTCAAGACGCCTAAAGAAGTTTTCGCTTCAAAAATAAAAGCACACATTTCGCATATTTTCACGAGAACGAAGTCAACGGAATCAACTAGTGTGTTAAAGTATTCATTTTTATTCAATGTTATTTAAGTATATTAAATTCTATTGAGTTTTACTACGTCCTACGTAGGTATTTATAGTTTCCGATTCACGTGTAGTATTGCGTATCGGGTATAATTTATCTACGACGCAATATAATGACCCAGTTTCCTGACCTCGGAGCACCCCTCTTTCAAACGTAGGGATCCACACAAAGTACCATTCACTAAGAAATACGAATTACGCTTTGAAAATAAATATTGCTAAAATTAAACTATCCATACAGAAAATATTTCATTTAAACAAATTTTATTAATTTCATAAATTATTTATCCGACTGTGCAGGAGAAGAATGATGTTTTCGAATCTATACATATATAGAGGTATGTGTGTATTTCTTTGGCCTGCTTTGTAACCTAGATAATCAATTAAATGAGGCGTTAATTTTCAAAATGAGCCAAATTTAAGTTTAGCCGTTCATAGGATCTAAAGATTTAATGACGTGAAATATCTATAGGCGGGTGTAAACCTGATTGTTGGTGTGGTGACAAGTGGCGACGCAAAACAGGAACTTTGGACTATTAACGAAATACTCAAAAACAGTTGCAACCCTATCTGTATAAACATACGATTCAAATAGTTTTGTCAGCCACTCGTTCTACTAGTGTTACGCGGCACGCATTGGCGACCTAGCGCCCTTTAAAAAAATGCCGCCAAACACACCGCGCCTGCGCCCGGTGGTGATTTCTTTGATTTTTTGTATTTTGTATATTTAATAAAAATAAATATTTATGTAATAAAATAAATAGTCAATATTTGATACAACAAATTTGTAATGCTTTATCTTTTCGTTATGCCTTAGCTGATTCCTGTCGTAATCTGTTCTTTTTTGCATATTAACTTATACAAAACAATTTCGATGTTTCACATCTGCTAGGCGTTCCGTGGTGGCTAAATTTTTTTCATAGATCTTCATATTTTGAACATGTAAAATTTAAATATCACAGAATTGAACTAAAAAAACTTATAAACGGCAAAATTTGGACTTCGTTCACGGTGAATAAAGAATAAAAACCTTTATAAAATTAAAAATCTCATTTGAGGGATTACGATATGGATTTAGCTCATTTTGAAAATTAACGACTGAAATATATGAAGTTTTAATAGATTTGACATAATTTTGCGAGTGACATAAATTTTAATTCCATTTTTTATTTGTTTCTATTTATTTATTTAATTTTAGTTAAAACACTTCTAGATTCTAGATTATTACTGTCATTGTCGCGTGGGTAATAATACAATAATAATAATACAAGTTTCTAGGGATCATTTCAATGGTCTAACAAGATGGTGGCCGGGAGTTTTTGGCGGGATTTTAGTCTGTCATCTAGTGGATTTTATATTTTATTCATAATGTTGTGTTAATTCACTCTATATTGTGTAAAATTGGTGGTGTTTTATGTAATATAGTTTGTTTATTGTGCATAAGTGAAGTGAATGGAAAATAATACCACGGAGCATGAATTCTGAGATGCCACAAAAATTCCCTGGAAAGTTGTAACATAGGAGCCACCATCTTGTTGGAACATTAACATTGATGTTGAAATGATCGCACGACACTAACTTGTAATAATATTAACTACTCGACAATGGCAGTAATAATCTAAAAGATTGATTGCCAAAAATAAAGCTAAAAAAAGATGGTGGCCCTCTTGTTAAAACTTTCCATGGGGTTTTTGTGGCATCTCAAAATGCCTGCTCCGTAATCTTATTTCCCATCGACTATATGCACAACAACCAAACTGTATTACGTAAAACTCCACCAATATTACACAATATACAACCAAATAACACAAGATTATGAATAAAACAAAAATCCACAACATGACATTCCCAGATCCCGCCAAAAACTTATTGGTTTCTAGTTTTTTCTATCGTTAGAAAAAGGCAAAGGCATTTAGACCATACAGCCAAGACAGACGTCATTTTGTAATTTGTATTCAATATGAAAGATCAATGCCATGTCTTTTTTTGTTATGGCATCTACCAATGTAAGTATGACAAAAACACATTTTAAACTTAATTACCAAATTTTTAGTATCAGTGACATGGTCTACGTAATATTTAGTATGATGTCTGTGAACAAAAAACTAAGAGAGATAAAAAATAGTTTTTTATTTGACCATTATTCCACTGAAAAACACGTTCTTGTTATGGGCTATCTTTGTTTTCTTTTTAAATAATGTTTTATGTTTCTGCAATTAAGAATAAGTTATTAGTACTCCTTTACAATTAAGAAGAAAACAATCCAATATTTATTACAAATTTTGCTGTCCATATTTTGGTACTGTGTGAAACTGTCACCCATAATCTGACTAGCGCGAACATTATTCATTACAACTTTTAATCGACAAATACCTATGACGTAAGAGTTGCACCAAAATTTTGTTTACGAAGGAAGGTATGGATATAATCACCACACCAGCCCACGACGTCTTGGTGATATAAATACACAGAAATCCATAATTCCATATAGTCCGAGAACCTCTCGTAACGGGAGGATACTCGACGAACTAGGTAGGGTTCTCGCGTTTGACGTCATAGCCCCTCCGGAACCCACCCATTATCAGGATAACTGCCGTCCGTCAGTTTTAGACATAGCTTTGTTAAAAAATATCACCCTTCGGGTACGACTCATACAAGTCGTACACGAACTTGATTCGGACCATTGCCCGGTCGTATTACAGTTAGGTTTTAACTCAGACTTCACCCCTCCGTCGGTTAGGGTGGCTGATTACGCGAAACTCGCTCGTTATTTTAAAGAAAATCCTTCGTCTAGCAATTTAGACAGGGTTCCGGACGTGTTGGTGTCTAAAGCCGACGCGGATTCGGCTATCGATTCCCTGGTCGACTATCTCCAGACCGCCGTCAGAGAGACCTCGAAAGAGGTACAAGCGGCGAATGATCGCCGCTTTATACTCCCTGACGACGTGAGAGCGTTGATTACGGAAAAGAACGCCGCGACTCGAGCTCACGACGCTTACCCGTCTGCAGAAAATCGCGACCGTTTACGCTTGTTACGTAAAATAGTCAAATCTCGTATCTCTGAAATTCGGGGCGACAGGTGGGACAGACTTCTGGAGGATCTCCGGCCGTCCCACCTGTCGTACTGGAAACTCTCGCGAACTTTAAAGTCGGATCTCACTACTCCGATGCCTCCTCTCGATAGAGGTCCCGGATTGCCTCCTGCGTTCGATAGCATAGATAAAGCGGAATGTCTTGCCGCGAGTTTAGAAACACAGTGTTCACCGAACACTGATAACACTGACCCTATCCATATTGGGTCGATCGAATTGTCGGTAGAGCATGCACTAGCGTCCCCTCCCGTGGATACCCTAACCTCAATAACTTTCGATGAAGTTTCGACCGCCATCCAGCGTCTCAAGCTTAGGAAGTCCCCAGGTCCCGATGGGATCAGGAACGAGGTACTGAGACTCCTTCCCGATCACATCATAGCTCTATTGGTCTGCATCTTCAATGCGGCCATGTCCCAGGGCCACTTTCCAGCCGCCTGGAAGAAGGCCGTAGTGATAGGCATACACAAGCCCGGCAAAAAAGCTACGCTTCCCGATAGCTATCGCCCGATTAGCCTGTTAGATACATTAGGTAAATTATACGAGCGGCTCCTTCTGAACCGTCTCCAGGTCTCGATTACAGATTTAAAATTAATACCACCTGAGCAGTTCGGATTTCGTGCCGAACACTCTTGCACGAATCAAGTACACCGCCTCACGGAGTACATTTTCTCTAATTTTAATGCCGACCCGAAACGTAAACCGAAACGCACAATTGCAGTCTTCTTCGATGTCGCCAAAGCCTTCGATAAGGTCTGGCATGGAGGGCTCATCCATAAATTATGTAAATCTCACGTACCCGATAAGTTAATTCATATTATCCACGATTATCTCACTGATAGGACTTTCCGCTTTAGAGTGGATGGGGAACTATCCCTGCCCCACCCGATACGCTCAGGTGTGCCACAGGGCTCCATACTCGCGCCCTCTCTCTTCAATCTGTTCATCAGTGACCTACCTCGGTCTAAACGGGTCGAGGTAGGTTGCTATGCTGACGATACAGTTATTTACACTTCCAGCTTGAGGTCGGACTTTCTTAGGAAGCGCATCGAAAAGGCCGTTTGCACACTCGGTGAATGGTTTCGTCGATGGCGCATAGAAGTTAATCCTGATAAGAGCGCCGCGATACTCTTCGATCCTTTACGACGTAGTAATAACCTCGAGCCCATCAGGCTATACGGAACCGATATACCTTGGGCCGACGAGGTCAAATATCTCGGTGTTACATTAGATAAACATTTAAATTTCGAGTCACATATAGATAGAGTGCGAAACAAAGCCGCTATGGTCTTGGGTCGCCTCCATCCGTTGCTTTGTCATAGGAGTAAGATGTCCCTCAGACACAAGCTCACTTTGTATAAGACGTGTATCCGTCCCGTGATGACATATAGCAGTCCCGTTTTTGCGCATATGTCGAAAGATAATTTTCATAAGTTGCAAGTTCTTCAAAACCGCGTTTTACGTAAAGTAACCGGTGCTTCGTGGTATGTCCGGAGAGTTGATCTACATAGGGACCTAGAGATGCCTTCTATCTGGGCATACGTAAAATCACTTACGATTAATTATTTTGAAAAAGTCGCGAATCATCCCAGTCCGTTAGTGGTATCCGCCACAAAATACGAACCCGTACCAAACGCTGCGCGATGTAAAAGACGTCCGCGACATATTTTTACCGACCCTCCCGATGAAATAACGGCAGTGAACGATCAGTACCAGCCTGTCTCTCCAAACAGAGCGTGCTCACGCCCACGCCCGCGTAACCACAGATCACGCCGCCGTGGTCTGGGGGTAAATTTCGCTCCCGCACACCAGACTAGGCTCCCCTCGGCAGCGGCTCAAGCCTAGGTCCGTTCCCTCGGCGTGGAGCCCTTGAGTACACTGCTCGCGCGATACAGTGACACAAAATCTTACATCACTGCGACAACATTACACATATCACCTCCACGCACGTGCACGCATACACGCTTACACATGCAAGTGGAAGGGTTTTATTTTTTTCCCTTATCAAACTGAAATAGTTTAGAATATTATCCGATACGAAATATATATAACAGTTGTTGAGGTATGTATGCTTGGTACACATATATGTTTCAACAACTCATATATGTATGAATATGAATAGTTAGCTTAGCTTAGGTTAGCTCAGATAGGTCGCGAATTGCATGTATCAGGCAACAGCCAAAGCCGAGGTGTGCCGCGCATCCTTGAGCT